>JAVIAB010000092.1:39157717-39757717 GCA_032433765.1 Megaustenia siamemsis
CGTAGAAGCAACATCTGCAATCTGTATCGACAACTACAAACTCGATGTCCTGCTGCAGTATGGCTACCTGGGGTCCATCATCAACGATCATTATAAAACTATCTTTACATACAGAAATTGACACCCGCATTGTTGAAGCTGCTACCACCTTCGCCCGTCTTTCTAGGCGTGTTTGGCACAACAGAAAACTGACAATTAAGTCAAAGACCACAGTTTACAATACCTGCATCATTAGTATCCTCCTGTACGACAGTGAATCATTGACAATTTATGCAAAACAGGAAAGAAGGATAAATACATTCCATATGCGGATTCTGTGTCGTATTTTTGGTATCAATTGGAAGGACAAACGTGGAGGTCCTCACTCGCACAGGTCTACCAAACATATACACGCTTCTCAAGCAAAGTATGTTACGCTGAGTTGGTCACCTACGTCGTATGCAAGATGACCACATACCAACTAAAAGATGTAATGTACGGTCAAATAGTAGACGACAAAAGAAATATGGTGCGCCCAAAATTCCGACTTGTAGACATGTGTAAACATGACACGAAGACTCTAAACAGTAACACTGCAGCCTGTGAAGAAATAGCTGCAGACCGCAATCTTTGGAAACACACTCTAAAGCTCCAACTCAAACAAGAAGCAGACAAATTCATAGAAAAAGAGGATACATGACGAAAGAAAAGAATAAAATAGTATTTCTAGGGGCGCTGCAAAATCCATACTCAACTATGACTGATGGATGCTATATATCTGTATATGATTTACATTGTGTTTATCCAGTTCTTGCTAGTTTATTTTCCAACACAAGGTGTCAATTTACCAACATGAGATGTCCAGACGGCGAAAAGTAAAACAAAAGTCATGTTCTTCATCTAATACAAGCTGATTAAAGAACTAGGCAAAAATATGGCGCTGAACCATGTAATCTTCCTCAACAACATTTCTTAGTTTGTTTGGCACTAGCTCATTATCGAGATTTATACACACACACAAAACAATCCCGAATGAGCGCTTGTTCATTTATCATACAAAACAGGCACATTTAATACCGGGATTGAAACGTTAAACACAAAAATTAAGCTTTATAAGTCTGCACGTTCGAGCTTATTAGAATAGCATCGCGTACAGCTGAAAATAATAATAATAGAATTAATCATAAATTACGTCCTTAGATGTTATTGCTAACATGTGCATTTCTCTCGAAAAGGCGATACATTTTTATTTCACAATAATACCTGCTTTAGCATTTCATTGCTTGCATCTTTATCTTCGAGTATATTGCATCATCCGTTCATATTTTTCATTGTTTATGTGTCTGTTGTCAGCGATATTTTCCATTGATCTAAATTTTGCGATATATTTCATTTTAGAACAGCGACCTGCAACAAACAAACACAATTTATACAGCTATCAGCTGACGCTACAAAAACAACACACCGAGTAAACGTTCTTGAAAAATATGGAAAAATTTCATGCTTGAAAAGCTCGGAAACATGAACAACTGATGAAACTAACTGTAGTTAGCAGTAAGAGCAAACAACTAGAAACTATGTGTTCTTTCGATGCTGAATGATAGACGATGAAGAAAAGAAAATGACAGACGTGCAATGTACACCAATCACGTAGATGTGAAGAAATATATGTTTCACTCATAAATGTCACTGTGATTGTTTTGTGGCCAGGTTAAAATAATAATTCTTGTGAAATCATTGTTGAAATTAATATTGACTCATCATCATTGAGTGCCGTCCTGCATAGAAGGTTGACTACCATGTAGCGTTATTCCGCTCCGCCTCTTGCTTTGATGGTGCAGGTTATCATAGGCTGACTTGTTCATCTTTTGAATTTAGTAGTCCATGTTAGTATTCGTCCGCCATTACATCTTTTACATTGCATTTTCCCTTTTACGATTACTTTTAATAGGCTGCTATAACTTTTAAAATACCTCAAAAATTTCTTCTTGTTTGAATTGTATTTAGTAGTTCTCTTTTCATTTGTAGTTTTTTTTCCATCCAGTTCTTCCTATTCTTCTATAAATCCATAAATTTAAAGCACCAATTGTATGTTCTGTTTTCTTGTCTAATGTACATGTTTCTGCACCATACAAGAATGTTGAGAAGATATAACATTTTGCTATTCTTAGTTTTAGCCTAGGTGTTATTTATTTTGATGTTAGTATATTTTTCAAGGCATTAAAATTACTTTTTACCATTTAGTGATAGGATGCATCCCTGTCTTATCCCTCTTTTTATATCAATAGGTGTAGAGTTCAGTTTGTTATATTTTATTATTGCTGTTTGTTATTACTGTTTGGTTATATTGACTATTAATAGTAAGTTGTAGTTGTTAATAGTAACTACAAATAAGCGGTGACTAGTGTTTTCGATGAAATATACGTGAACATGTGAGACCTATGTGGATAGCTGGAACATTAATGGATTGTCTTTCTTTCTTTCTTTCTTTCTTTCTTTCTTTCTCCTTACTTTCTTCACTTCCTTTTGTACCCGTTCGGGTGTATCTCAGGGAGATACAAAGATCTGGCTCTCCCCTTTTGACAGCGTTAATCACTATCAATTGATGTTGTTGTAGTGTTTCTCTGATGTTTACTATTTTAGTCTGGGTCTGCCTGTGGCGGCTCTTCGTCTTTCCTTTCATTTAATGTGGGGACATTAGTGATTACAGGGGCATAATTGGATAGCTAGTACATGAGTGAATACTGGGGTATTATTGGAACGTTGGGACATGAGTGAATACCGGGGTATTATTGGAAAGTTGGGACATGAGTGAATACCGGGGTATTATTGGAAAGTTGGGACATGAGTGAATACCGGGGTATTATTGGAAAGTTGGGACAGGAGTGAATACCGGGGTATTATTGGAAAGTTGGGACATGAGTTGATTGCAGGACATGAATAGAGTGCTGAAACATAAGGAGAAACATGGAACCTTGTGCCTAGCTGGAATATAAATGAATAGTGAGACTTTAAGTGAACTTGCCTCTTAAACTATTAACTGCATAAAGAAGAGTACACGTTTATTTACTTCATTCATTTATTAATGGTCTGGAAGTTTTGCGTTTGTTCTTTTGACCCTTACAAGATATTCGAATACCTAGTTACGTATGTTGTTATGTGCTTTCTTTAGCGGCTTCTAACCAATGAATAGTAATTGACAGAATTTGACACTTTGAACTCAGAGCAGTTCAATCTCGTGAGCTGTTCCTTTCAGTTGGTGGTAAATGTTACATACTGAAGCGCTCTCTAATAGTTATTATTGTTTGTTTCCTAACATACAGTCATGACTATGCTCTCACTTGGAACCTTCCATATGTGTTACGGTTTATTCTCTAAGGTACTGATTAACATTTTCTGTGATTTATTTCTTTATTATTTCCTCACTGTTCATTCCTACCAGCTCTTGTCATTTCCCATCAATAAGTCTTGCTGGCTGTAACTAGTTTCTTCCATTTACCTTTCTTTACACTTCCTGAGGTAGCGAAGTCGAGACGTTACTTTTCTTTAATGTTGTCTATCATTTTGTAAATGAGAAGACGGTTAGAGGCCACAGAGATGGGATTTCTCAGAGGAATGTCGAAAGTTCCCTGGACAGCTAAAAAAACCAATGAGGAAATTCTCAAAGAGGTCAACACAAAAAGGGAACTCTTAAAAAATAACAGAAAGAAACAATCAACATTTTTCGAGCACATCATGAGAAATTGAAAGTTGTAATACTTGATTACAATTGACAAAATAAAAGGAAAGAGAGGTCGTGGACGACAAGAAAAGAAAATACTGGATAGCTTGGTGTCATTGCATGGAAAACAGTCAATAACAGAACTGATACGATACAATGTAGATAGAAGATTGTGGAAGGATTGTGTATCGCCTACGCCAACCGATATGGCACATGATGATAATGATCATGTTCTATTTGTTCTACTTAGATCTTTGACTTGATACTCTATTTGATTTGCTCATGTGTGTCTCTTTAAGAAGATAAAATAACCTGCCTCTTTTATTATACCTTCATGGTGATAGAAGAACCTGCCTCTTTTATTATACCTTCATAGTGATAGAAGAACGTGCCTCTTTTATTATACCTTCATGGTGATAGAAGAAGCTGCCTCTTTTATTATAGGGAGGAGACAAATAATAATAAATAAATATTATTATAGAGGGAAACTTCCGAGGCGATAATCAGTGAATCAATTCAGAGGAAGAGGTATGTTTACAGCACTCGGAAAAATGACAAATAATCAACAACAGAAAAAAATATGGACCAAGGCAGGATCGAACCCGTACTCAGTGGCACAGCGCCTTGCCACGAAAAGCCAAACGCTTAGGAACTCTGCCACTCAGCTAACTGAAAAATTAGCTTCGTAGGCAAAGTCCTTTCGCGAAGGCTTTCCTATGACTATAGCATAAGGCTGCGATCACAGCTCGGAAATATTTTTTCCTGTTAAGACAAGTATCTCCCGGATAGGGTAGGGCTGAATACTTGCGTTGCAGACAAACATTTAGGACGAAACAGCACGAATAGTAGTTTCCAGTGGTTTAGACTGGAGACAAATAATAATAAATAAATATTATTATAGAGGGAAACTTCCGAGGCGATAATCAGTGAATCAATTCAGAGGAAGAGGTATGTTTACAGCACTCGGAAAAATGACAAATAATCAACAACAGAAAAAAATATGGACCAAGGCAGGATCGAACCCGTACTCAGTGGCACAGCGCCTTGCCACGAAAAGCCAAACGCTTAGGAACTCTGCCAACTTAAAAATTAGCTTCGTAGGCAAAGTCCTTTCGCGAAGGCTTTCCTATGACTATAGCATAAGGCTGCGATCACAGCTCGGAAATATTTTTTCCTGTTAAGACAAGTATCTCCCGGATAGGGTAGGGCTGAATACTTGCGTTGCAGACAAACATTTAGGACGAAACAGCACGAATAGTAGTTTCCAGTGGTTTAGACTGGAGACAAATAATAATAAATAAATATTATTATAGAGGGAAACTTCCGAGGCGATAATCAGTGAATCAATTCAGAGGAAGAGGTATGTTTACAGCACTCGGAAAAATGACAAATAATCAACAACAGAAAAAAATATGGACCAAGGCAGGATCGAACCCGTACTCAGTGGCACAGCGCCTTGCCACGAAAAGCCAAACGCTTAGGAACTCTGCCAACTTAAAAATTAGCTTCGTAGGCAAAGTCCTTTCGCGAAGGCTTTCCTATGACTATAGCATAAGGCTGCGATCACAGCTCGGAAATATTTTTTCCTGTTAAGACAAGTATCTCCCGGATAGGGTAGGGCTGAATACTTGCGTTGCAGACAAACATTTAGGACGAAACAGCACGAATAGTAGTTTCCAGTGGTTTAGACTGGAGACAAATAATAATAAATAAATATTATTATAGAGGGAAACTTCCGAGGCGATAATCAGTGAATCAATTCAGAGGAAGAGGTATGTTTACAGCACTCGGAAAAATGACAAATAATCAACAACAGAAAAAAATATGGACCAAGGCAGGATCGAACCCGTACTCAGTGGCACAGCGCCTTGCCACGAAAAGCCAAACGCTTAGGAACTCTGCCAACTTAAAAATTAGCTTCGTAGGCAAAGTCCTTTCGCGAAGGCTTTCCTATGACTATAGCATAAGGCTGCGATCACAGCTCGGAAATATTTTTTCCTGTTAAGACAAGTATCTCCCGGATAGGGTAGGGCTGAATACTTGCGTTGCAGACAAACATTTAGGACGAAACAGCACGAATAGTAGTTTCCAGTGGTTTAGACTGGAGACAAATAATAATAAATAAATATTATTATAGAGGGAAACTTCCGAGGCGATAATCAGTGAATCAATTCAGAGGAAGAGGTATGTTTACAGCACTCGGAAAAATGACAAATAATCAACAACAGAAAAAAATATGGACCAAGGCAGGATCGAACCCGTACTCAGTGGCACAGCGCCTTGCCACGAAAAGCCAAACGCTTAGGAACTTTATAATAATATAATATTATAAACTAAACTAAACTAATATTATACCTTCGCGAAAGGACTTTGCCTACGAAGCTAATTTTTCAGTTAGCTGAGTGGCAGAGTTCCTAAGCGTTTGACTTTTCGTGGCAAGGCGCTGTGCCACTGAGTACGGGTTCGATCCTGGATTAAAAACCGAGCTGCCGAAGGCAGTTAGATAGAGTTAGAACAGTCAGAACAGTTAGAAACTTAAGATTAGAAAGTGAAGCCAGTTAGTTAGGAAGTTAGAATCTCCAAGTTGTAGTTCAAGTCAGTTGAGAAGTTATTAGTAGAAGTTGATAGAGAGTAGGAGTATAGCAATGAGAATATGAACATTAGTGTCGTGAAATGTTTTTAAGAGTAATTCAAGTTGTTTCACATTCCTCATGAATGTAAGTTGAATAATGTTGTATGCAAAATATGCACTTCGGACGGACCATAGTCATCGGCGGTAGCCTCAGAGAAGTCCTGAATTAATTAACATTAATTTAAGATAAGTACATCCACCACTAGTCGATCATTGTACCTAGAGATCAATAAACTTGATTATCATTATGTATTCAGAAAAAAGAGTCTGTCTTGAATTACCTGTTGTGATCAACTAAAATAAATGTGATCTGCTGTCACGAGAGTACAAAGATAATATAAAAGAACAAATAACATTACAGCTCTATAACAATGTGTCCAAAATTATTCAATCTTAGTCTGACACAAACCTGTCGACCAATTTGAAAAAAAAAATAAAGAGCATTTAACAAACTGTGTATGAATATCGTTAACTGGATAGAGCACACTCTGCCCTATATGTGATGTCCTCAACTGCACTGTGCTGGACTTCAACATAGTAGTTTACTATCACATTCTACCCCTAGAGTATCAAACAGTAAGAACAGACCTTCATAAGGATGTGCCCTGTGTTTGGTAAGTACATTTTATTTTGTTTCAGCTGAACATCTCTTTATAAATTTAAAAAAAAAACATGTTTGCTGAAATGTATAATCAGAAAATATGAAAATTGTTATTTGTTATTCGTTGTTTATATATAGATGCACCATTATGTGTTACTCATTAGTGTTATTTTTTAAAACTATAATTAATGCACCTGAAGGAATGTTTTATGAATATTTACTACACTGTTTTTTTGCATTTTTGTATTTAATCGAATATTCCAAATGATGAAAAAGCATTTCTGAACATTCTCATTTAACATCTATACTGTCAATTACTGACTCACAAGCATCAGAGGCTTATGTTGTCTACGTACTTTTTTCAAGCGAGTTGATAAGAAATTCCAGGATTGTATCATTAGGCAGGATTTGATCCTAGGGGATAGAATGTGCTTAGATTCATTAGAGAAGAGCTAGGAAGATAAACAGCCAAAAATGAACAGCTGTAAATATTGCATGCCCGGTGGGTAGCTCGACATGGCTAACCTTCACATTTCACATTGAGGGGATTTCCATGTTCTTTTTAACGTCATTTTCATAATTATGTCTAGCCTCTTCTGTATTATCGTGAGTCTTATCTTCATCATTAGAATCATGAGGTCTTCCCAATTGTGAACAAATCTCCAACAAAGTATTAAAAGCATAATGCAAGCAAGCAATTTAACTACTTAAAAATATCTCATTAACTATAATGTTTCCTTTTTGTTTCTCTATAAATATCTTGCCGAAACACACACACACACACACACACACACACACGCTCCTTGCACGAATTAAAGAACTTATCATTGGATGCATGTAAATGATCTTCACAATGAACCAATAATGCGACATCATCTTTGAAGAGCGCTGCTTAATAAGGAATTTTTTTTATTTTTACCTTTGCCCCGAGTCGAGCCAGTCTGCTTTGATCATATGTGAGGAAAAAGGCCTGGTCTAAAGAATTGAATGCAAAAAATATAACATTGAAAAGAAAATCGCGAACAGTTTTGGCTGTAAAACACATTCTTGTGTCACTCCTTTCTGTACAGGAAATGCAATAGATGTGTCCACATCGTATGGTATCATGCAATTCATATTTAGATGAAATGATGCAATAATACATAGAACTTTTGTTGGGCGTCCGACTTTTGTAAGAGTTCTAAAAAGATCATCTCTGCTAATGAGATCTAAAGCCTTTGTAGAATCTATGAATGCACTGTATAGGGACATCCGATGTTTGCGACATTGTTCTTGTATCTGTCGTATAGACAAAAGCGTATCGATGATGGATCGTCCTGTATGAAAATCACGATGTGACTTGGGGCAGACATGCTCTTTCAATCTGTACAGCTTTCATAAAACTGTATAATCAAACATCGTCCCTACTTTATGTTTAGCAGCGAGATTCCGTGGCAGTTCCTGTAGTCTTCACGCTATTGTTCCTGTATAATATAATGATTTGGTTATTTGGTTATGGAAGGCCCCGGTATCACTGCAAACGAATTAAAATCCAGAATTGCTGAACCGCCCGTGCCAGCGTAATCATCCGAATTAATATCTCATCTCCCAAACAAAGAAAGGTAACTGTAGTACCCTTCGTAGCAGTCTCAGCACACGCCAAAAGACATAAGGTGAAACCGAGCAGAAAGTGAACACAGCCAACTGTTCCCTGTTATACGACATCATCATTCATCGTAAACAACTGGATATATCGAAACATGATCAAAACGGATGAGACACAGCTCACGTGTGCACTTAGCACTTAACTCAGCAGCTCCTGCAACCAGCCGGACTTGGAATATGAGGAAACTGAAACAAGGAACACTTTTCATGCATAGCCTTCAATGGTTCCTGTCGCCTTTCCACAATGTACCGGAAGTTCACGTCCTCTTGAAAATGATGATCGTCGTATTTTTTAAAAAAAATGTATAGCGCTTAATGATGTTAGGCCATCGTTGTTGACTCCGATTCCGAATATTTAGACACACAGTTAGTCGTCAGACTATCCCTGTCGCACATCAAACAAAAGATTATCGTACGCCCGGTCTAGGGATGCATGATGAGCCATTACGATGACGTAGCACACAAAAATGTCGTACACACAATTTCGCTCCCTTTAGATTCCTAATTACTCTAGTGAAAGCAGCTTACGACGAACAAATAACGTGCAAATTTTCGAAAGAGATAAAACTGGCAGACGAAGTACTTTATATTAATAAGTAACATGGAAATAACTTGCGTCAAGGAATTCAAACAACGGTCATGAACAGCACCAATGTGACGTAAAGCGCAGATCAAGTCTAAACGTTGGAAAGTCGCATTTAGAACCCTTGATTTGTCAAATATATTGGATAGTTGTCGGCGTACAACTTCGCTTTAGCGGCACAGATGTAATAAGTAGATCATTATTTATATTTTAACGGAGAAAAGTACAACGGAGAACCGAAATTAATCAGATCCCTAATGCACTTTATGCAGCGATCGAGAGAACGCGACATAGATCCCCTACCCTTTGCAACGGAAGTCCAAAGAAAGAATATGTAATATGTTGAAAGTCCAAGCATAATGATGTTTGCATCCAACATATTACATTACACTAAGCCTTCGCTCGACAGCGGCATATCAGTTCATGGAGACTTAAGTACTGATGATTTAGCACATATTTCAATACCTCTGGAAAACTAGCATAGTTTTAAGGGGCTTTCCAGCTGCATAGTGAATTGGCATGTCGGATTCAGTCGGTAGTTACCCGGTGCATACATAGCCGTAACGTTTTTACACTAGTCTGCACACTTTAAAAAGCTTTAGCTGCTTCAAAGATGAATTCAATCATCTCTTAATGATTTTTACACTCTTGTTTCAAACAGCATAATTAAATTTACTAACTGACATTTATTCTAGAATATAAAAACAATTACGTCGCACTAGTGTGACTAATGGGTAAATTTGTAATTCTCATGGTTGAACAATTAGTCTTTCTACCTACATTTTATAAAATTGCATTTGCATTCTCATTTAACTCATCGGGGACTGGTTACTCTCGAGGCAAGACGCCGGTCTTGAGACAGAGAGGTTTTGAGTTCAAATCCATGCTGTACCAGTTGGGATTGATAGTTATTTCTCTCTGCGGCAATCACCAATGGTCTCAGCAGCAAGGCCCGGCTTGAATTGTCAATTACTCATCGACGGAAAAAATATGAATATCTCCGAAAACGGAGTTATCTGTCTGTGCAGCGAGGGACCCCTGATTAACACGACTGCCAGGGAAAGACGGATTAGCACGTAAAATTCAGTTCCTAATCTCTACAGACTTTCGCCAGAGGTGAATGCTGGCGAATGCAAAAAAAAAAATAAAAAAAAAATAAACTCATGTTCCCAAATTAAAAGACTTAAAAGAAAAAAAAAAACTAGCTATCGCTCAAATATGTAAAATAAAAAACGCTACCAACATATGCAAAGTGGGGCATGGGGTGGGATTTTGAAACAATTCGAAAGATACTTATAGATATAAACATGGTAGTAATTAATGCGCACGTTCCAAAACAACATACTTAATTATTTATCAAATAGAATGGTACTGTAAATAGTATGAACTATTTTATATGATTATTTTATATAATATTTGTTCCAAGCAGTACTCATATTTACACATATACTTACACACACACTCACACTCGCACACACATTTTATAGCAGGAAAACCCAGGTACCCATTAAAGACTGGGTGAATCGGCAGCCGTCAGTTGTGATCGAACCCTACCTCTTGTCATCTGTAGTCCAGTTCATAAGCACTGAGCTATCGCGGCTCCCATAACTATAGTAGGTAGGCAACTAAAACAGGTAGAGGAATTTAAATACCCAGAAAGTTTAGTGACACACGACAATTCACAAACAGTAGAGATAGACTCAAGATGCATCAAAGCTTGTCAAATCATTGGA
This sequence comes from Megaustenia siamemsis, assembly GCA_032433765.1. NCBI lineage: Eukaryota > Metazoa > Mollusca > Gastropoda > Stylommatophora > Ariophantidae > Megaustenia > Megaustenia siamemsis. The sequence continues at coordinate 39,168,611 of JAVIAB010000092.1, forward strand.
CAGCTATCACAACTACTGTCCAACAAAGAAATAACTCCAGAGGCTAAACGGCAGCTCTACAATACAATCTTCATCCCAACGTTGTGCTACCAGTGCCAGTCCTGGACCCGAGATAAAAGAACAATAAGAAAAATAACCTCTACTGAGATGTAATGTGTTAGATGAATGACAGGAAACAGTCTGAGAGATAAGATCAGAAATGAAGAACTGAGAAAAAGGCTAGGAATAGCCCCGCCATAGAATATATAAAGAAACACAGATAAAATTGTTTGGCCAAGGCAGAGAAGGTACAAGGTAGAGTGATCAAAGCACAACACAACAAAGCCTCAATAAACGTTGCGAGAATACAAGACCCAAGGGTCGACCACGACAAATATAGATCGATGGAATATTAGAAGCACTAAGAAACATAACGGCAGCAGAAGCGAACAAAAGAACGAAAGGCCACACATTCTATCTCCCCTCGACGCTGAAAGGCAAATGAGGAAGGCAAGAAGAAGACGTCTACGGTCAATTCTTGACATTTTTATACTAAAGATGTAACAGTATAGCTAGTGAGAGCATGGGGCAGGTAAACTAACCGGTACCCATTTATTAATAGACTATAGCAGTAACATATGATGGCGATCATCAGTGTTAGGGCAAAATACAAGTTTAGGAAATTTTCCAGGCTGGCAGAATAACAAGTTAGGGAATAGAAAGTTCATAGGGGGTAGTGGACACGCAATAAAGTGGGGAGAAAGGAAAAGGTAGAATTATACTGGACATTATAGTTTAGTGGAAATTTCCACGCATTTCCACGCAGCAGGTTATGGAAGTGGGAATAAGCGCATGTATTGACCTCATGACTTTGCCGTCCGATAAATAACGTGACAAACAACTACCAGGACAGGTCAAAGTCATGAAGCAATAATTATTCTGAAACTCAGGAGAGTTCAAAACTGACGATAGGGTATGATGGTCACAAACAGTTTATTTTGACAATTTTGAGTCATAGGTCAAATATTGGTCACAAGAATGAGAGGTTTGGACACCACGATTGATCAGAAAGGTTGCAAGTTGTCACTTTGCGACAATTTCGTTGGCTGAAGATATGTTACACATAGTGTGATGTTGGAGTATTTAAACTTCAACACGATAGGTTTTAGACAGAAAGAACCGAAGAAAGAACCAGAAGTTGAGCCAGTTAGTTAGGCTCGGAAGATTAGAAGTTCAAGAACTAGAAGAAATGTAATCAGAGAAAGTTAGAACCAGGACAGACGTTTAGTCAAGAAAATTTAGTCAGAAAGAGTAGTTAGTAATCTTCAAGTAAAGTTAGAACTATCCAAGTAGTAGACACAAGATTCAAGTAGTTAGAAATCGTTAAGTTAGTTGACAAGTAAATAATGAACATATAAGCAATTAATTGATCCATCGTGAACGGTTATATGTAAATAACAGAACAATAGGAATTTAGTTGTGAAATTGTGATTCAAGATTCCAAGAAATGTGCTTCATATTTCATATCGTAAGTAAGTTGATAGAGAGATTAAATGTTGAATGTATAATATGCCCTTATGGACTTTTCAATAGTGTCGGTGGTAAACCTCATGAACATCCAGAATTAACGAACATTAATTTAGAAAAAAAGTGTAACCACTAGTATGTATCACGTGCCAAGATAAAATTAATAGAAGTCAATAAACTTGATTATGATTTTGTATTCAGAAAAAGAGTCTGTCATGATTAACGTTGTGATCAATGTGATGTGCTGTCAATGAACAATAAAAACATCAAAGACAATAATATCAAGATAAAATAATTACAAAACTTGAACAAAGAGTCTAAGGAGTCATCATCCTCTAGTTCGTCTTGTCATCGAAAGTAGACACTCATGGGAGTGATTTCATTTTGTCACTCCAGTTGATGATGCGAGCTACCTTAGGTTCTTCTGTTCACTTCTTGATGTTCTCAGTACACCTTAGTCTTTGTCCGCTTCAAACCTGTGTACTTTATATTCTCCCTCAGCCCCCACAGGTAATTTTCAGTAGGTTAATGTGTGCCTTTGTGTGATCTATTAATTTCAATTTCATGTCACATTTCAAATCGTTTTAAATGGTTCTCTCTTCATCTCCATCTGCTAAAAAAACTGCAATATTTGTTTTCTTCTCTGCACATCACATTTTCCATATTCTTCCATAAATTCACACTTTAAGGCCTTCAGTTTTCATCAAAAAGAAACAGAAAGTTTACTTTGTTTCTATTCAGTTTATTCATTACATTTCAAATAAACTGCAATCATTCTCTGTTGTTTACATTATTATTATAATGTACAACAGTTTTAAACGCTAAGCGTGAACATGATTTACAAGAAATGTTGGACATTATAGTGAAAGAAAGCAAAAATAAAGGACTCAGCCTTAATAGCAAAAAGACAGAGGTAATGGTAACAACAAAGAAAAAGACATCACCTCAGTGCAAAATAAAGACAAGTAGAACAATATTAAAACAGGTAAATGAATTTAAATATTTGGGAACTTTGTTAACCTCAGTCGGAAGATGTACAAAAGAGGTGAGATGCAGAATGGCTCAGGCAAATGTTTTCCAAAAAATGAGAAAAATACTATGCAATCCATTTTTGACAATAGAAACAAGGAAAAGAGTTCTTAAATGTTATGTAGAGCCAATCTTAACATATGGATGCGAATCATAGACAATAGGACAACAGACAAGAAAATCACTGGAGTCTGTAGAAATGTGGTTTTACAGAAGAATGTTGAGAGTACCATGGACAGCTAAGAAGAGTAATGAAGATGTTCTGAGAGAGGTCAAAGCAAAAAGAGAGTTAATTTCCAATATTAGGAAGAAACAATCATCATTTTTTGGTCATGTAATGAGAAAAGAACAACTGAAATATATTGTAACAACTGGAAAAATTGAGTGACGAAGAGATAGAGGGAAACAAAGAGAAAAAATAACAGACAGCTTAAGAGAATGGCTTGGCAGAAGGTCAACAATAGAAATGATAAATAGCTGCCGGGATCGAAAGTTGTGGAGAGACGTGATCACCTACGCAAGTATGCCCGGTACTTGATGATGACGATAATGTACAACCATATGATGCGTAGAAAGAACGCAAATATTTTATATTTATACGTTAATATTGTACGTTTGAGATAGAATACCAAATGAAACCATAAGAAAAGTGATAGGAACAAAACCCTGCCAAGAATATATAGAACAACAACTTCAGTGGTTTGGCCACCTGGTCAAAATTAATCATACCAATCACCTTCAACGGCGTTCTTCTCGAGAATGCATGGAAAAAGACCAAGAGGAAGACCCAGAAGAAGGTGAATAGATGCAGTGACAGAAACATGTAACAACAAACGAAAATCACTAATTCAGACAGTTCGAGCAGCGCAAGAACAACAAATCATATAACCACGACACCTTTTCGGTACCAGTGAGGAAGAGAAAAGTAGAAAGAAGAAGATTGTACGTTTACACTGTAGATGTATGGCGTATAATTAACAATAAGTGTATGGAATATTTTTTTTTCTTTGTGTTGTCTGCGGCCTGTATCTCATCATCTGGAATCATTATCTCTTCATCTTAATCTCTTCTAGATATAATTATTATCCTATCCTTTCACACCTGCTTCATTAAACTATCATTACCGAATATTTTCATTTTTTATTACATAATCAGGTCTTCTGTTAATCTTCCTACCCTAATTCGCTCTTTAATTTACATTTTGATGTTTTCACGCATGATTTGCTATTTCCGTTTATTTTACACACATGGCTGTTAATGTAATACATGAATGAGAACGGATTGGCAAAGTTGTATGGGCTCAAATTTCATCTTGAACAGGATACGATTGACGTCTTCCCTTCGTCCAAGCTGGAAAAATAAATGAGCGTTAAGTCTTTGTGAGGGAGGAAATGGCACCTGCTGAGAACGTCTTGAATCGCTCTGCCTCCAAAAATGTGCCCAGCAAATGTGCAATACTTATATGTTTCTAACATGGCGAATGAGTCTATTCGATATTTTAACTTTGAAGTATAAAACGAAAACTCATCTTCTCAAACTACATTGTTTCATATGTCCACCCTCTTCCCATACATTGTTCAATAAAATCACCCTATCCATTGCTTAATAGATTTACATTCTGTACCCACATTGTTTCGTAAACTCACCCTCTCCATCTACATTATTTCATAAACTCACTCTCTCCACTTATATTATTCCATAAGCTCACCCTCTCCATCTACACCTTTCCATAAACTCACTCTCTCCATCTATATTCTTTCATAAACTCACCCTCTCCATCTACACTTTTCCATAAACTCACCCTCTCCATCTACACCTTTCCATAAACTCACTCTCTCCATCTACATGATTTCATAAATTCACCCTCTCCATCTACACTTTTCCATAAACTCACCCTCTACATCTACATTCTTTCATGAACTCACCCTCTCCAACTACACCGTTTCATAAACTCACCCTCTCCACCTACATTCTTTCATAATCTCACCTCTTCACCTATATTCTTTCTCAAACTCACTTCTCTGCATTATTTCTTTCCTAACCTTACCTCTCCATCTGCATTCTTTCATAAATTCACTCTCTCCATCGACAAACTTCCATAAACGCACCCTCTCCACCTACACTCTTCCATAAACTCACCCTTTCCACCTACATTCTTTCATGAACTCACCCTCTCCAACTACACCGTTTCATAAACTCACCCTCTCCATCTACACTATTCCATAAACTCACCCTCTCCACCTACATTCTTTCATGAACTCACCCTCTCCAACTACACCGCTTCATAAACTCACCCTCTCCACCTACATTCTTTCATGAACTCACCCTCTCCAACTACACCGTTTCATAAACTCACCCTCTCCACCTACATTATTTCATAATCTCACCTCTTCACCTATATTCTTTCTCAAACTCACTTCTCTGCATTATTTCTTTCCTAACCTTACCTCTCGACCTGCATTCTTCCATAAACTCACCTCTCCACCTTATTTCTTACTTAAACTTATCCTCTTCACCTAGGTTTTTTGTCCGGATATCCGCTTTGTCACCATCATTATCTCATTAATCCATATTTTACATTCTTTCTGTCTTAAAAAAAAAAAAAATACGCATAATGGGAGTGTCGTTTATCGATAGCAAAAAGCATAACTGCCTCAAACTCTATAACTTCACTGTACGTTTGAGAATAATGGTAGAGAGAATAAGAACTTCTCATTTGACCAACCAATTGCAAATAGGCAAAGTAAAGTGCAAGGCACAGTTAGTAGTTTACCTGCGAAAGAACAAACATAAATATAAAATCTAAGACAGGCAACTCTGCATTACATGTGCATGGCGTGGCTCTATTCCTGAACACTAACGTAACTATCTTGCCAGGGGCAGACAAGTGACATTTGGTTTACGCTTCAGCGAAAACTGCGTTTCCTTACTAAGATTGTCTGATATGAAGTATCTAAATCTATGGTTGTGAGTTCTATGTCATCATGGACATTAGATTTCAGTTCGTTTTCACGTTCCTGTTTCCTTGTCTAAATTGACTGGTGTATATAGCCATGCCTCTCCACAGCTTTCTCTCTCCACAGTTATTTATCAGTTCTCGTGTTGACTTCCTATGAAATCTTTCTTTCTTATCTTCCCTGTTTATAAATGTGTTTATATTGTTAGATTAAACAATGAATTGCGCCTGCGTTCTAGTTCAACATTGTTAACATCAAGCTTGATTTTCAATAGCCTACATACATTAACCATAACGCATTCGTTTAGGGAACCTAACATTTCCAAAGATTGTATTGTGAAACACTGGGACAGAATGTGACATCACACCAAATAGAAAAATAAAAACACTATTCTACTGACATAAATGTTGCAAATTATGCCCCCATCGATCTGAAGCATTCGGTAATGAGATTACATATCGGTGGATACACGCAATGCGCTGTTAAGATCATTAAGCGGCTACTTTGTTATAATGGAAATTATTCAAACAGTCAAACGTATGCGTTTCATGCCTGTCAGAATACAGTTATATATTCTATCAATCTTCACGTATGAACTTGTCTCGTAACATGCTATGTCCTTTTATGTCTTTCAGCGTCGAGAAAACATTTCTTGAAAACACTTTTTGATTTGCCTCATAAATGGTGCGTGGCAATGAGGTATATTCTTGACTTTCCAACCATGGATGACAGGATGAAGATCTGGTTGGCACGAGAATACCTGAAGATAAGTTCAGATAAGGAGCATCCATTGCACCACGAGCTCAACACAGTCAAAGGTGACAGGGTAAAAAGAGGCCAATCATGGGTTGGCCGAGCTGAAGATGTCATCAAACAGGTCTTTGGGCTTACCAATTTCAACGCTGGCGAGGAGTGGCTACAGGTGCCTACGTCATTCAGGGACACATTCTCCTACATTGTCACACTCGACAGGAAATGTACGGAGCAGAACGCAGTCGCGGTCAATGCGGCTGTCAATGGTCTCATCTGGGATAACACCGATGAGGAAGATGCAGTCATCTAAACAGAAGCATCCGTAATACGACACCAAACGAGTGCATGAGCATTTGCAGCACGCTCGGTAGATAGAATAGTCAAAGATGACAGTTGTGCATACGTTATGACCACAAGTAGCATGACGATGGAGGTGATGGCAGTGATCAGGGCATTCATCTGGTTAGAGTCACAAGACCACACCCACGCATTATACTAAGTGATTCGATGAGCATGATAAGAAAAGTGGAAGCGGGCTTTGTATGCAGGCACTGGGTAGAGTAATTACAGAAGTTCAAAATATGTAGTCACCATTGTCTCCGTCAGTGGACATGAATGAGTACAAGGAAATGAAAGATCGGAGAGTTTAGCTAGCTGTGCTGTCGTTGAAGACTGTCAACTAACAGTCCGGGCAGACGTCATCAATGCCCTGCGAGATGGGCAACATGACATCGACAACCATGAATTCACGTCACTCCTTCGGATGAAATAGATGGAAGTTATGATGGGCGCAACCAGAAACAACAAACTTAGTGGGCGTAACGTGTTGTAACTAGACATTTGTTGTGGAGGGGATCTGAGCACCTATGGATATGTTCCAAGTGTAATGACGATGATCCGCAAATAACTAAATGGTTCTTCGCGTCAAATATTTAAGGGTTCCACCTTTTTTCGAAGGGTTTTCTATACTTTTTCTACTGATGTATTTATATGGTTGTTAATGCATGTTATGGAATACTGTTTGGCTGTACACCTTCAGATCTTCATTCCAAATTTGTTATCTCTTGATGAGTCTCAGAATTGGTGTTACTTACAAACGTTTCCTAATTTGTCTGTTTCCGTTTTATCCTATATCGCGACATAAGTATACATTTAAGATACCTCACACCATTAGTTGTGAACTTCCTCTTTGCTGTTGGCATACATTTTTGATACTACTAGCACAACGTAGTTATTTCTCTTTTCACATTCATCACCTTGTGTTTTTGTTAAAACTGTTTTGGCTGTTAAGAGACTTTTAAAAAGGTTCTGTGCTGACTCTTATTTTTTTTCGACAAACTCTCAGATGTAGTAAAGTGGCACCAAATCATTGCACCAGTAAAGTGGCACCAAATCATTGCATCAGTAAAGTGGCACCAAATCATTGCACCAGTAAAGTGGCACCAAATCATTGCACCAGTAAAGTGGCACCAAACATTGCACCAGTAAAATGGTACAAAATCATTGCACCAGTAAAGTGGCACCAAATCATTGCATCAGTAAAGTGGTACATAATCATTGCACCAGTAAAGTGGCACCAAATCATTGCACCAGTAAAATAGTACAAAATCATTGCACAGTAAAGTGGCACCAAATCATTGCACCAGTAAAGTGGCACCAAATCATTGCACCAGTAAAGTGGTATAAAATCATTGCACCAGTAAAGTGGTACAAAATCATTGCATCAGGAAAGTGGTACAAAATCATTGTACTAGTAAAGTGCCACCAAATCAGTACATCAGTAAAATGCCACCAAATCATTGCACCAGTAAAGTGGCACCAAATCATTGCACCAAAAAGATGGCACCAAATCATTGCACCAGTAAAGTGGCACCAAATCATTGCACCAAAAAGATGGCACCAAATCATTGCACCAGTAAAGTGGCATAATGATTGCACTAGTAAAGTGCCACCAAAACATTGCACCAGTAAGGTGGCACCAAATCATTGCACCAGTAAATGAGTACGCATCAACAGCCCTTGCCGGAATTTTTTTTTTATAAATTGCTCATATGCAGGAAAGTGTGCAGACTGGCTTCTGATTTGTCCTATAAAAACAAATTCTAAAATTTGTAACAATGTCCTTGCCTAAGTCGATTAAAGTTCTAAGACATCTTAGTTAGGTTCCGTTCCTCTTTAAAATATGTGTGCTGAGCCTTTGACGTTGACCCACACCAAGATAGTTCAGTGCCAGCTCCTTATTGCTGGTCTTCGATATTGAAAGGCGTGCACGTATCTAGAGTATCTCAATACTCAGTTGAATATAAAAAATACTGTGCACGTATATCACCTGTGAATTGGCGTATCTGTAAGTGTTCTAAGTTATTACCAAGCTCTTGATTAAGGTCTATCATCACAAGCACATTTTTGTCAAAACGTTCATTTCCTCCCACACCCACGATACTGATCTTAACTTTGCTCCCACACCCACCGTATTACATGAAATTAACTCACATATCCTCCATACTGCCCAGACCTTTGCTCCCACATCCTCCATACTGCCCAGACCTTTGCTCCCACATCCTCCATACTGCCCAGACCTTTGCTCCCACATCCTCCATACTGCCCAGACCTTTGCTCCCACATCCTCCATACTGCCCAGACCTTTGCTCCCACATCCTCTATACTGCCCAGACCTTTCCTCCAACATCCTCCATACTGCTCAAACCTTTCCTCCAACATCCTCCATACTGCTCAAACCTTTCTTCCAACATCCTCCATACTGCCCAGACCTTTGCTCCCACATCCTCCATACTGCTCAAACCTTTGCTCCCACATCCTCCATACTGCTCAAACCTTTCCTCCAACATCCTCCATACTGCTCAAACCTTTCCTCCAACATCCTCCATACTGCTCAAACCTTTCCTCCCACATCCTCCATACTGCTCAAACCTTTCCTCCAACATCCTCCATACTGCTCAAACCTTTCCTCCAACATCCTCCATACTGCTCAAACCTTTCCTCCAACATTCTCCATACTGCTCAAACCTTTCCTCCAACATCCTCCATACTGCTCAAACCTTTCCTCCAACATCCTCCATACTGCTCAAACCTTTGCTCCCACATCCTCCATACTGCTCAAACCTTTCCTCCAACATCCTCCATACTGCTCAAAACTTTGCTCCCACATCCTCCATACTGCTCAAACCTTTCCTCCAACATCCTCCATACTGCTCAAACCTTTCCTCCAACATTCTCCATACTGCTCAAACCTTTGCTCCCACATCCTCCACACTGCTCAAACCTTTCCTCCCACATCCTCCATACTGCTCAAACCTTTCCTCCCACATCCTCCATACTGCTCAAACCTTTGCTCCCACATCCTCCATACTGCCCATACCTTTCCTCCAACATCCTCCATACTGCCCATACCTTTGGTCCCACAGCCCCCATACTGCCCATACCTTTGCTCCCACATCCTCCATACTGCCCATACCTTTCCTCCAACATCCTCCATACTGCCCATACCTTTCCTCCCACATCCTCCACACTGCTCAAACCTTTCCTCCCACATCCTCCATACTGCTCAAACCTTTGCTCCCACATCCTCCATACTGCTCAAACCTTTGCTCCCATATCCTCCATACTGCTCAAACCTTTGCTCCCACATACTCCATACTGCTCAAACCTTTGCTTCCACATCCTCCATACTGCTCAAACCTTTCCTCCAACATCCTCCATACTGCTCAAACCTTTGCTCCCACATCCTCCATACTGCTCAAACCTCTGCTTCCGCATCCTCCATACTGCTCAAATCTTTCCTCCAACATCCTCCATACTGCTCAAACCTTTGCTCCCACATCCTCCATACTGCACAAACCTTTGCTTCCACATCCTCCATACTGCTCAAACCTTTGCTCCCACATCCTCCATACTGCTCAAACCTTTGCTCCCACATCCTCCATACTGCTCAAACCTTTGCTTCCACATCCTCCATACTGCCCATACCTTTGCTTCCACATCCTCCATACTGCCCATACCTTTGCTCCCATATACTCCATACTGCTCAAACCTTTGCTCCCACATCCTCCATACTTCCCAGACCTTTGCTCCCACATCCTCCATACTTCCCAGACCTTTGCTCCCACATCCTCCATACTTCCCAGACCTGTGCTCCCACATCCTCCGTACTTCCCAGACCTTTGCTCCCACATCCTCTATACTGCCCAGACCTTTGGTCCCACATCCTCCATACTGCCCAGACCTTTGCTCCCACATCCTCTATACTGCCCAGACCTTTGCTCCAACATCCTCCATTCTGCCCAGAGCTTTGCTCCCATATCCTCCATACTGCCCAGACCTTTGCTCCCACATCCTCAATACTGCCCAGACTTTTGGTCCCACATCCTCCATACTGACCAGACCTTTGCTCCCACATCCTCCATACTGCCCAGACTTTTGCTCCCACATACTCCATACTGCCCAGACCTTTGCTCCAACATCCTCCATACTGCCCAGACCTTTGCTACCATATCCTCCATACTGCCCAGACCTTTGCTCCCACATCCTCCATACTGCCCAGACTTTTGGTCCCACATCCTCCATACTGCTCAAACCTTTGCTCCCACATCCTCCATACTGCTCAAACCTTTCCTCCCACATCCTCCATACTGCTCAAACCTTTCCTCCAACATCCTCCATACTGCTCAAACCTTTGCTCCCACATCCTCCATACTGCTCAAATCTTTGCTCCCACATCCTCCATACTGCTCAAACCTTTCCTCCAACATCCTCCATACTGCTCAAACCTTTCCTCCAACATCCTCCATACTGCTCAAACCTTTCCTCCAACATCCTCCATGCTGCTCAAACCTTTGCTCCCACATCCTCCATACTGCTCAAACCTTTCCTCCAACATCCTCCATACTGCTCAAACCTTTCCTCCAACATCCTCCATACTGCCCATACCTTTCCTCCAACATCCTCCATACTGCCCAGACCTTTGCTCCCACATCCTCCATACTGCCCATACCTTTCCTCCAACATCCTCCATACTGCCCATACCTTTCCTCATACATCCTCCATACTGCCCATACCTTTGGTCCCACAGCCCCCATACTGCTCAAACCTTTGCTCCCACATCCTCCATACTGCTCAAACCTTTGCTCCCGCATCCTCCATACTGCCCATACCTTTCCTCCAACATCCTCCATACTGCCCATACCTTTCCTCCAATATCCTCCATACTGCTCAAACCTTTGCTCCCACATCCGCCATACTGCCCATACCTTTCCTCCCACATCCTCCATACTGCCCATACCTTTCCTCCAACATCCTCCATACTGCCCATACCTTTCCTCCAACATCCTCCATACTGCTCAAACCTTTGCTCCCACATCCTCCATACTGCTCAAACCTTTGCTCCCACATCCTCCATACTGCTCAAACCTTTGCTCCCACATCCTCCATACTGCTCAAACCTTTGCTCCCACATCCTCCATACTGCTCAAACCTTTGCTCCCACATACTCCATACTGCTCAAACCTTTGCTTCCACATCCTCCATACTGCTCAAACCTTTCCTCCAACATCCTCCATACTGCTCAAACCTTTGCTCCCACATCCTCCATACTGCTCAAACCTTTGCTTCCACATCCTCCATACTGCTCAAACCTTTCCTCCAACATCCTCCATACTGCTCAAACCTTTGCTCCCACATCCTCCATACTGCTCAAACCTTTGCTTCCACATCCTCCATCCTGCTCAAACCTTTGCTCCCACATCCTCCATACTGCTCAAACCTTTGCTCCCACATCCTCCATACTGCCCATACCTTTGTTTCCACATCCTCCATACTGCCCATACCTTTGCTCCCACATCCTCCATACTGCTCAAACCTTTGCTCCCACATCCTCCATACTGCCCATACCTTTGTTTCCACATCCTCCATACTGCCCATACCTTTGCTCCCACATACTCCATACTGCTCAAACCTTTGCTCCAACATCCTCCATACTGCTCAAACCTTTGCTCCCACATCCTCCATACTGCTCAAACCTTTCCTCCAACATCCTCCATACTGCTCAAACCTTTCCTCCAACATTCTCCATACTGCTAAAACCTTTCCTCCAACATCCTCCATACTGCTCAAACCTTTGCTCCCACATCCTCCATACTGCTCAAACCTTTCCTCCAACATTCTCCATACTGCTGAAACCTTTCCTCCAACATCCTCCATACTGCTCAAACCTTTCCTCCAACATCCTCCATACTGCTCAAACCTTTCCTCCAACATTCTCCATACTGCTCAAACCTTTCCTCCAACATCCTCCATACTGCTCAAACCTTTCCTCCAACATCCTCCATACTGCTCAAACCTTTGCTCCCACATCCTCCATACTGCTCAAACCTTTCCTCCAACATCCTCCATACTGCTCAAAACTTTGCTCCCACATCCTCCATACTGCTCAAACCTTTCCTCCAACATCCTCCATACTGCTCAAACCTTTCCTCCAACATTCTCCATACTGCTCAAACCTTTGCCCCCACATCCTCCACACTGCTCAAACCTTTCCTCCCACATCCTCCATACTGCTCAAAACTTTGCTCCCACATCCTCCATACTGCTCAAACCTTTGCTCCCACATCCTCCATACTGCCCATACCTTTCCTCCAACATCCTCCATACTGCCCATACCTTTCGTCCCACAGCCCCCATACTGCCCATACCTTTGCTCACACATCCTCCATACTGCCCATACCTTTCCTCCAACATCCTCCATACTGCCCATACCTTTCCTCCCACATCCTCCATACTGCTCAAACCTTTGCTCCCACATCCTCCATACTGCTCAAACCTTTGCTGCCACATCCTCCATACTGCCCATACCTTTCCTCCAACATCCTCCATACTGCTCAAACCTTTGCTCAAACATCCTCCATACTGCTCAAACCTTTGCTCCCACATCCTCCATACTGCTCAAACCTTTGCTCCCACATCCTCCATACTGCTCAAACCTTTGCTCCCATATCCTCCATACTGCTCAAACCTTTGCTCCCACATACTCCATACTGCTCAAACCTTTGCTTCCACATCCTCCATACTGCTCAAACCTTTCCTCCAACATCCTCCATACTGCTCAAACCTTTGCTCCCACATCCTCCATACTGCTCAAACCTTTGCTTCCGCATCCTCCATACTGCTCAAACCTTTCCTCCAACATCCTCCATACTGCTCAAACCTTTGCTCCCACATCCTCCATACTGCTCAAACCTTTGCTTCCACATCCTCCATACTGCTCAAACCTTTGCTCCCACATCCTCCATACTGCTCAAACCTTTGCTCCCACATCCTCCATACTGCTCAAACCTTTGCTTCCACATCCTCCATACTGCCCCTACCTTTGTTTCCACATCCTCCATACTGCCCATACCTTTGCTCCCATATACTCCATACTGCTCAAACCTTTGCTCCCACATCCTCCATACTTCCCAGACCTTTGCTCCCACATCCTCCATACTTCCCAGACCTTTGCTCCCACATCCTCCATACTTCCCAGACCTGTGCTCCCACATCCTCCGTACTTCCCAGACCTTTGCTCCCACATGCTCTATACTGCCCAGACCTTTGGTCCCACATCCTCCATACTGCCCAGACCTTTGCTCCCACATCCTCTATACTGCCCAGACCTTTGCTCCCACATCCTCCATTCTGCCCAGACCTTTGCTCCCATATCCTCCATACTGCCCAGACCTTTGCTCCCACATCCTCAATACTGCCCAGACTGTTGGTCCCACATCCTCCATACTGCCCAGACCTTTTCTCCCACATCCTCCATACTGCCCAGACTTTTGCTCCCACATACTCCATACTGCCCAGACCTTTGCTCCAACATCCTCCATACTGCCCAGACCTTTGCTACCATATCCTCCATACTGCCCAGACCTTTGCTCCCACATCCTCCATACTGCCCAGACTTTTGGTCCTACATCCTCCATACTGCTCAAACCTTTGCTCCCACATCCTCCATACTGCTCAAACCTTTCCTCCCACATCCTCCATACTGCTCAAACCTTTCCTCCCACATCCTCCATACTGCTCAAACCTTTGCTCCCACATCCTCCATACTGCTCAAATCTTTGCTCCCACATCCTCCATACTGCTCAAACCTTTCCTCCAACATCCTCCATACTGCTCAAACCTTTCCTCCAACATCCTCCATACTGCTCAAACCTTTCCTCCAACATCCTCCATGCTGCTCAAACCTTTGCTCCCACATCCTCCATACTGCTCAAACCTTTCCTCCAACATCCTCCATACTGCTCAAACCTTTCCTCCAACATCCTCCATACTGCCCATACCTTTCCTCCAACATCCTCCATACTGCCCAGACCTTTGCTCCCACATCCTCCATACTGCCCATACCTTTCCTCCAACATCCTCCATACTGCCCATACCTTTCCTCCAACATCCTCCATACTGCCCATACCTTTGGTCCCACAGCCCCCATACTGCTCAAAACTTTGCTCCCACATCCTCCATACTGCTCAAACCTTTGCTCCCACATCCTCCATACTGCCCATACCTTTCCTCCAACATCCTCCATACTGCCCATACCTTTCCTCCAACATCCTCCATACTGCTCAAACATTTGCTCCCACATCCTCCATACTGCCCATACCTTTCCTCCCACATCCTCCATACTGCCCATACCTTTCCTCCAACATCCTCCATACTGCCCATACCTTTCCTCTAACATCCTCCATACTGCTCAAACCTTTGCTCCCACATCCTCCATACTGCTCAAACCTTTGCTCCCACATCCTCCATACTGCTCAAACCTTTGCTCCCACATCCTCCATACTGCTCAAACCTTTGCTCCCACATCCTCCATACTGCTCAAACCTTTGCTCCCACATACTCCATACTGCTCAAACCTTTGCTTCCACATCCTCCATACTGCTCAAACCTTTCCTCCAACATCCTCCATACTGCTCAAACCTTTGCTCCCACATCCTCCATACTGCTCAAACCTTTGCTTCCACATCCTCCATACTGCTCAAACCTTTCCTCCAACATCCTCCATACTGCTCAAACCTTTGCTCCCACATCCTCCATACTGCTCAAACCTTTGCTTCCACATCCTCCATCCTGCTCAAACCTTTGCTCCCACATCCTCCATACTGCTCAAACCTTTGCTCCCACATCCTCCATACTGCCCATACCTTTGTTTCCACATCCTCCATACTGCCCATACCTTTGCTCCCACATACTCCATACTGCTCAAACCTTTGCTCCCACATCCTCCATACTTCCCAAACCTTTGCTCCCACATCCTCCATACTTCCCAGACCTTTGCTCCCACATCCTCCATACTTCCCAGACCTGTGCTCCCACATCCTCCATACTTCCCAGACCTTTGCTCCCACATCCTCTACACTGCCCAGACCTTTGGTCCCACATCCTCCCTACTGCCCAGACCTTTGCTCCCATATCCTCCATACTGCCCAGACCTTTGCTCCCACATCCTCCATACTGCCCAGACTTTTGGTCCCACATCCTCCATACTGCCCAGACCTTTGCTCCCACATCCTCCATACTGCCCAGACTTTTGCTCCCACATCCTCCATACTGCCCAGACCTTTGCTCCAACATCCTCCATACTGCCCAGACCTTTGCTCCCATATCCTCCATACTGCCCAGACCTTTGCTCCCACATCCTCTATACTGCCCAGACCTTTGGTCCCACATCCTCCATACTGCCCAGACCTTTGCTCCCATATCCTCCATACTGCCCAGACCTTTGCTCCCACATCCTCCATACTGCCCAGACTTTTGGTCCCACATCCTCCATACTGCCCAGACCTTTGCTCCCATATCCTCCATACTGCCCAGACCTTTGCTCCCATATCCTCCATACTGCCCAGACCTTTGCTCCCACATCCTCCATACTGCCCAGACCTTTGCTCCCACATCCTCCATACTGCCCAGACCTTTGCTCCCACATCCTCCATACTGCCCAGACCTTTGCTCCCATATCCTCCATACTGCCCAGACCTTTGCTCCCACATCCTCCATACTGCCCAGACCTTTGCTCCCATATCCTCCATACTGCCCAGACCTTTGGTCCCACATCCTCCATACTGCCCAGACCTTTGCTCCCATATCCTCCATACTGCCCAGACCTTTGCTCCCACATCCTCCATACTGCCCAGACTTTTGCTCCCACATCCTCCATACTGCCCAGACCTTTGCTCCCACATCCTCCATACTGCCCAGACCTTTGCTCCAATTATTTTCTTCCTTCTCTTGAGGAAAATGAAAGGCCGCTTACTCAGTGAAAATGAAGAGATTCAAGTCAAGCCTTTTGATACAGGATTTCTTTTTTTCTTTTTAAAGTGCCTTCCAGATGTGCGTATTTGCATGTGGCAAGAAGGTTGGAGGAACAACGTTCATGCACAGAATTACTTTTACTTGTTTCAGCATCTTGTTCTGCACGATAATCTGTGATGTTTTCTAGTCTGTCAATGATCCTGGTCTATCTTTTATATTTAAATCTTCATATTAACATTACAATTCTTAGACGCATAAAAAAACTCCCTCATATTGTGTTGTAACCTGCTTTGTGGATTTACATATGTGATAACAATGTGAACGTGCAACACCCCTGTCAAAAATCCCTTCTTTATGGAGAGTTTTTACAGAAGAATGTTGAGAATACCATGGAGAGCAGAGAAGAGTAATGAAAACGTTCTGAAAGAGGCAAAAGCAAAAAGAGGGCTAATTTCCAATATTAGGAAGAAACTATCATCATTTTTTGGCCATGTAATGAGAAAAGAACAACTGGAATACATTGTAACAACTGGGAAAATTGAGGGACGAAGAGATAGAGGGAAACAAAGAGAAAAAAATACCAGACAGCTTAAGAGAATGGCTTGGCAGAAGGTCAACAACATAAATGATAAATAACTGTCGTGATCGAAAGTTGTGGAGAGACATGATCACCTACGCCAGCAGGCCCGGTACTTGATGATGATATGAAGAATAGCTTTGATCAGCAAACATTAGTGTTTACTTCAATTGTGCTGTTTTGATATCAACATTACCATCGTTCGATATAGTTGGTATAGATTATCTATTGTAATAGTGTACACTGTTTTTGTGTGTCTGCTCTATCCTCATCCCATCTCTTGGAAAAGAAATGCCATGTGTAGCTCTTAATCAAAAACGTATTACATTTCTTAGTGCGAAGAATGTATCTTTAGAAGGTCAATCTCTTCTACATTCCATTTCTGCCTCTTTAAATGTTGGTCCAGTTGTGGGCCTTAGTCTCTTCTCTCGTAGTTAACACAACTTTATGCCATTATGTATTAACTTTGCTATTTTTATGTATCGGATATATATCGGATATGTCATGTTTACTGTTTTATTTCTTATATGGTATGATAGATTTAATGAGTTTGTTTTGGTGCCAGAATATCATCTAGGTATTCGTACATGAGTACTTTGCTATAAAATTGTCAGTCTTCTATAAAGTCAGTCTTAATGAAATAGCGCTATTTAAATAATTTAGTTTTGTTTCTTCTTCTCCTGTTTCTGCAGTTAATTTTGTATAACAAGTGAGATTGAGCAGAACACGGTGGTGCTTAAGTTAAAATAATGCTATTATCACTAATATAAATACGTCGCTCCATTTAGTTGATCGCCAGTATACATGTTACTCGTCAAGTTGTGTTGCCTACACCGGAAAGTGTAGTCTGTAAGCAGTTTTTGTAATGATGGTTTTGTACTATCAAGAGCTCACCTCATTCCCCACAACAAAAGTAATATACCCTCCGTTGCCAAACTTTATTGGTAATGTCATTTAATTACACTCTCCTGTGTCTTCGTTTATGTTCTGTTTTCTTGAGATTATTGAACATAATAAACAACGGATATGTTTAAGTGTACATAAACTACAGATATGTTTAAGTGTACATAAACTACAGTCAAATAAAGTGTCACTTTCACATAAAAAAAGAGTATTTTTTTATACATAGTACAATGAGGGCCCGATTTCATCGCGATAGAACTCAACCGAACTGTAAAAATAGGTACATGGCTCAGAGGAATCATCATCATCATCAAATAAAATGTCTCCTAGCGAAGGTGATCATGTCTCTCCACAACTTTCGATCTCGACAGCTATTTATCATTTCTGCCAACCATTCTCTTAAGCTGTCTGGTCAGAGGAAGATGAAAAGTGAAGTAAGATCGAAGAGAAGTCCTCGCACACAGTGATTTAGTACTCTGACATTCAAACACATTACACCTTTTTCATATTACATGTTGTGATGCACCTTGACATTCAAACACATTACACCTTTTTCATATTACATGATGTGATGCACCTTGACATTCAAACACATTACACCTTTTTCATATTACATGTTGTGATGCACCTTGACATTCAAACACATTACACCTTTTTGATATTACATGATGTGATGCACCTTGACATTCAAACACATTACACCTTTTTCATATTACATGATGTGATGCACCTTGACTTTCAAACACATTACACTTTTTTATATTACATGATGCGATGCACCTTGACATTCAAACACATTACACCTTTTTGATATTACATGATGTGATGCACCTTGACATTCAAACACATTACACCTTTTTGATATTACATGCTGTGATGCACCTTGACTTTCAAACACATTACACCTTTTTGATATTACATGATGTGATGCACCTTGACATTCAAACACATTACACCTTTTTGATATTACATGATGTGATGCACCTTGACATTCAAACACATTACACCTTTTTGATATTACATGATGTAAAGCACCTTGACATTCAAACACATTACACCTTTTTGATATTACATGATGTGATGCACCTTGACATTCAAACACATTACACCTTTTTGATATTACATGATGTGATGCACCTTGACATTCAAACACATTACACCTTTTTGATATTACATGATGTTGATGCACCTTGACATTCAAACACATTACACCTTTTTGATATTACATGATGTAAAGCGCCTTGACATTCAAACACATTACACCTTTTTGATATTACATGATGTGATGCACCTTGACATTCAAACACATTACACCTTTTTGATATTACATGTTGTGATGCACCTTGACATTCAAACACACTACACCTTTTTGATATTACATGTTGTGATGCACCTTGACTTTCAAACACATTACACATTTTTGATATTACATGCTGTGATGCACCTTGACATTCAAACACATTACACCTTTTTGATATTGCATGATGTGATGCACCTTGACATTCAAACACATTACACCTTTTTGATATTACATGCTGTGATGCACCTTGACATTCAAAAGAATATAAATATCATTGTTATTTACCAAAAAAAAACTACTTTCCAAATAATGTAAGGGTCATTGAACAGAAAACTACTTTATTTTCCTTACATAAGTTTGTACAATGTATAATATTTAATTTATTTTACATGTGTACAAATAATTTGCAAAATAATTAGTTAATTTTGAGTTTTAAATAAATTTCAAAATTGGTTTTTAAACGCCATATTCTTTTTATCTATCATTTATATTTTTTATACAAGATGTGCAAAAATATTATTTCTTTGATTCAATTCGTTGCGCAATGTTGATTTACAATATCTCAGTAACCCTTCTAGGTATCAGCTTGTGATTTAACAATGGTGAAGATATATCACTTTTAAATGTAATAAATAACTATAATTAAGATTATTCCATAAAGGATTTTTTAAATAGTGTGTTTTTGCACATGAGTGTATGGTTCTCTCAGCGACTTGAGGGTGTCTCGATCGCTACGTGCTAATGCGCTCTAGCAAATGTAGTCAGTTTCCCAGGATATTGATATTTCGAATCATTTAAATTGAAACAAAAAGGACATAATATTGTGTTTAAAATATTTTAAGACTACAACATTGTTTGTAATCCAAGATGTCGCCGTTTTCATAGCAAACCGGATATTAATGAATATAAAAAAAAAAAATTAAACTTTCATTTCAGACCCTCCTGGTAGTAACTGCCAAGTATTGCCTGATGATGTTAAGAAATAGAAAAGTTTCAAATTTTACTTCATGTCCCCTTAAAAATGTGCAAATCGGAAATTAAAGGGTAACAGCTCGTCTTAGCATACAAATTGAAAATTGTCAATGCATGAAACCGGGAGTTTTTTTTCAGTTGGAGCACGGTCATGTGATCTGATGTGTCCGTACAGATTAAACCAAAACATAATGTCGTGGCCGCATTGTTAATAACAGCAAATTCAAAAAAAGTGCTATAGGAATTGATTGATCCAACTGTGATAGGAAGAAATAACTTGCATCGTCACCAGTTAAAATAAAACCATTCATTGATTCTTGTAAGATTTTAACGATCATCTAGTTCCAGAATCTGCTGTCAAGTAGATGGAATAATTTGGAACAAAATAACACTATCTTGTTCCTTCAATATTTAAAGTGTCAATTAGGAGGCTACATTCAGATGTGAAGCAAATATATTGTAGCACTTAGTGGGAAGATGTCATTGATACCTTTGTTATTAGAATCAGAATAAAAATTGTGCTTTAATGAGACCTGGTGATGGTTAGCTACTACCGAACCTGCTAGTTAAATATGTCTTCTTTCACTGTTTTATACATCCCTACTGTTTTCAGTTCTCCCGGACGACTTAACATTAACATAAGTTTACTTAGTGCTACGTCATAATGTCGTATGTAGCTAAAGTACCGAGTGTCTTTTTAATGACAAGATTTTTTTTTAAATTAATGCCAATCCAAACAAATGTTATTTAACCATTTGTGGAGTACTTGCGACATATACTGCTATAGTGTGTCTTACTTTCGGTAATGCTTTCCACATTACATTACAGCTGTATTCACAAACGGTGTGGAAATATTCACTAGGGTTCAGTTGGCAAGTATGAATACGTATTTTTCATATAGTCAAAGTTTGTTTGCAGTACAGACTGTGTAATGTTATTAATGTTGTTGGCGATTGGAACCTGAAGTTCATTAATTATGTAGAGATTGTTTTTGTTTCCTGTTAGTGCACCCCAGAGGTAGTAATCCGGGGGAGTAAGATCCGGAGACCGCGCAGGCCAAATTCCACGAGAGATTATGCAATTAGCAAAAAAAAAAAATGCATTCTAAGAATTCTAGTGATTTTACAGCAGTGTGAGCAGTCGTACCATCTTGTTGAAACCAAGCTCGTTAAATTTCTCGTTCAGAAGGTTGGGCTACGAATGGTTCCAGAACGTGTACCCGGTATCTTTCAGAATGTATGGTACCGTCGAAGAAAATGTTACCGATTATGCGCATACGAATCGTTGCACACCACAATCCTACTTTGTGATCTTGGAGAAGCACTGGCTAAAATGCATATGGTCTTTCTCCAAAGACAATCATTCTGACACACACCCAGAAACATGAAACCAAGCTTCATCTGTAAATAGACATCCAGGATTTCCTCAACTTCTTGAGCAAGATAATTCTCAAACCATGCATGTTAATCCACTCTTCTTTGATAATCTAATTCTTTAAGTTGAGGTACAACGGAATACTTGTATTTATGCAACTTCAATTTTTCTTCAGGATTTTGTGGACAGTACTGCTTGAGTGTTTCATAGATTATACCAATGCATTTGACAAAGTAGAGCAACAAGAAATAATCAAAATTTTAGAAAGCATAAACGTAGACAAGCGAAGATCTAAGAATAATAAAGAACATGTACTGGCAACAAACAGCGGCCATAAGAAATGGAAACCAATTTGGAATGTTTCAATAAATAACACAGGGTGTTAGACAATGTTATTTGCTGTCACCAGATTTGTTTAATATTTATAGTGAGATTATTTTATGATCCATATTGAGCATGCCTAGAATAACATTTGGAGGTCATAATATAATAATATAATGTATGCTGATGATACAGTATTAATCGCTAAGAGTGAAAATGAGTTACAAGAAATGTTGGACATTATAGTGAAAGAAAGCAAAAATAAATGACTCAGCCTTAATAGAAAAAAGAGAGAAGTAATGGTAACAACAATGAAAAAGACATCACCTCAAAATAAAGACATGTGGAGCAATATTAAAGCAATTAAATGAATTTAAATATTTGGGAACTTTGTTAACCTCAGACGGAAGATGTATATAAGAAGTGAGATGCAGAATGGCTAAGGCAAAAGCAGCTTTCCAGAAAATGAGCAAGATACTATGCAATCCATTTTTGACAATAGAAACAAGAAAAAGAGTTATTATATGTTATGTAGAGGCAGTCTTAACATATGGATGTGAATCATGGACAAAAGGACAACAGACAAGAAAATCACTGGAGTCTGTAGAAATGTTGTTTTACAGAAGAATGTTGAGAATACCATGGACAGCTAAGAAGAATAATGAAGATGTTCTGAGAGAGGTCAAAGCAAAAGACAGCTAATTTCCAATATTAGGAAGAAACAATCATAATTTTTTGGCCATGTAATGAGAAGAGAACAACTGGAATATATTGTAACAACTGGAAAAATTGAGGACGAAAAGATAGAGGGAAGCAACGAGAGAAAATACCAGACAGCTTAAGAGAATGGCTTGGCAGAAGGTCAACAACAGAAATGATAAAGAACTGTTGAGATCGAAAGTTGTGGAGAGACATGATCACCTACACCAGTAGCCCGGTACTTGATGATGATGACTGCTTCACTGTACTACATTGTACTCTTTTTTCACCTACATTCTTTTGTACAAAGAGAGATATGGTCATGTAACCAAAAATTTTATCTACAATTAAGGAAGGAAGATATATATTATGTCGAAGACGTACTAAGAAATGACAACAAGAGAATTCCAATACAGACTCTTTTATGGGAAACATCAGGATACCAAAAAAAAAAAAATTAGGAAGACCTAAAGAAACACAAAAAAGAACACAAAGTTGGCAGGCATTGACTAATTAGTTAAGATCGAACATCTGTCCCAGAAAAGAAGTGGGAGACGAAAAACACTTTGAGCTCTATGCGACGTCCGCGACGCGGGAACTATCAAGAATTAAGAATGACGAACTGCTTGACTGCTTGTCTAGTTGTTGGGTGAACTTCCTTACTGAGTTACCTGGACACATTATTACGCTGTCCTGGATTTTGAGGTTGTCTACCAGGCTGGCGCTTATCATGCACACTGCCAGTGTAGCGAAATTTGTTTATGATATTGTTCACAAGACGAGGATGAGACACTGGGGTATCAGGAACGTCATCATAAATTGATGAACAACAACATTCGAATACCTGTCACCTTTAACAAACACATGCTCCACCAAAATAATCTTTTTTCAATAGTTAGCGCCATTATAATTCTCTGCAACCACTACAACACCTGCATGTAATCGTGAAGTTCTGAGCTACCGTAAAATGGAGCTTCAACCATGAATAATACACAAATGTAAATTACAGTTGCGCAATTACTTGATTTCCAAAAGTTCAACACACAAAAAAACACATACCCTATATTCTCAACTGTTGGTTTCACGTGCTACTTATTCTTGGTAATATAAAGTTCACTTACCTTATAACATATGTTAATAATTTTAAATAAAACAACGAACAATTAAAAATATACACCTGAGGAATCTTGGGCTTGATAGCGATGTATGTAGAAGACAAAAAGGCATCACACGAACTGCGGGAAAATGTCACGTGCGTATATGTGATCATATATACACTATTATCTGTTAGCGCTGTCTTAAAAGGTATATTAGACAAATTGAGAGAAGTTTATGAGATCATATAAGTAACACTTGTACAACATCGAAATCCATTCCGACACTCCTGTCACCTCCCATTTCAGATCATCAGGCCTCGATATCTTTGACGACTTCTGGGTTACTGGAATCGCATCTTACTTCTCAGATACGAACAGTCCGTTTACCTTCGAGAACCGACTGATAGACCCGGTTGCACTCTTTGTTCAAGGGAGTTAAACTATTTTTACACTTTCCTTTAATAACTAATTTCCTCTTTTATTCTAGTACCTCCTGCTTTTATTTCCACTTGCCACCCATACTTTCTCTTTCTTCAGGTGACTCTTACTTTGCTTAAGATTTTCTTTTGGTCTATATCTTTGTCTACATAATATCTAATGGTGTGTTGACCAAAGATTGTTTTGTCGATCAAGACGCTATAGTTAAGAAGAACATAAAGATAATGCTTCTATGCGACATAAAGATTATCTTTTAAGACTAGAAACAAATCACAGATCATCAGAAATAAAACCTCTCAGCTCTTCTCTACAAATAGCACAAGGCAGCTTTCCTGGAATTTCGATAATTTTACTGACTCTTGTCACGTGTTCACAGTTACCCTATTCTAAACATAAAATACTCGACTCCAGTTAACCAAAATCGTAACAATTCTCAGTCATTGGTCGCTGTAATCTAATAGTTCCTACCGAAGATTCAAACACACCCTTTTTTGCTAAACCTAAAGCATCCAATTGGCGTTTCCGAATCACATCGGCCAACTCTCTCTTGTCTTGAACACCGCAAATGAGTTTGATAGAGGACATCAAATTAACATTAGTACTGACTTTAAAAGAAGGGGAAGAACTCTACATTACTGCAGTATCCCATTTGTGAGCTCTAGACTGGGCCTTGCACTGAAATGGTGGCAATAAAGATCGAGTGTTCGGTATAATGGTCGCATGTGGCGCAGGCTAGGCTTTTTATTTCAAACTCGGCATCAACCCACCAAAAGATGAAAGCAGGACATGTTAGTAAAGACCGCAAGCACGTTGCCGTTTCAGCCCGGTGTACATGTAATGATTTTTATTTCACAGGCAATAGTAATGAAAGACAGCAACCGTCCTTGATACCGAGAAAGTGTCGTACTGGTTGGCCACTTATGTTCTGTCTAACAAGCTTCGACTTTTAAAAAAATAATAGCTTTGAGTTTAAATAATGATAGCTGAAATATCTCGCCCTCTGTCTATGGCAGTGATTCCATTCCGTATATTTGCATTTGCCATTCTGATCTGGTATATAATTGTATTGTAGAGACGAAACTATTTTTGTATTAGTATCCATTATGTCTTACAATTGTTACCCATAACGAAGTTTACAATAGCAGTAGCATTTTTATGAATGGGCATGGACAAATTATAGCTGTTCGAAGAATGTAGGGAATTAACATGAGCTTGACTGTCCCCTAAGGTCGATGTCACAGGTGAAGAAATCATTACTTGACAGCAACTAAAAACTGAGGAAGGGTTCAGGCAATGTATGATAAGATTAAACCAATTATACTCTCACACTTAGCAAACAACGGTGGCCAACCTAGGCGAGCAACGCAGAATCAGTTAATTTAATAATAGGTATAGTCTTCAGAAAGTGTGGTGATTACAATTGCTAAAGTAATTTAAACTGTAGTATGAGCCATGCGGATATATATTTTGTTGAAGACCAAAACGACGATCTAATAAACTTGATTTACACTGAGTAACAAAATCAGTGATGATTTGGAATAAATGGTGTGATGTTCAGCACATTGTGGTGTCTATTAATCGTCGTTATTATCCCAGAAAAAGGAAAAAGCTCCAAATACATAATATAATATAATATAATATATATATAATATAATATAATATAATATAATATAATATAATATAATATAATATAATATAATATAATATAATATAATATAATATAATATAATATAATATAATATAATATAATATAATATAATATAATATAATATAATATAATATAATATAATATAATATAATATAATATAATATAATATAATATATTATAATATAATAACTCATTTAATTATATATCTTTGTTTTTATGTATATGGGTGTATATCTATAAAGCAGTCAGCAAGATTACATTGAAAACGTTCCATGGGCAATACTATGGTATCGTTTTTTTGTGATTCACATTGTTCACTTTATTCCCTCTAGTACACACGATCGCACTTCCCTTTTGCAAAGCTCAAAATAAATTATTCACAATATATTATCCAATCAAGTCTACTTCCATTGAATACCCTCCCGTTACACAATAGAATTCATTATCCAGATTACCACTCTACTTCAACGGAAACACTTTTCTCACAATTCGTCATCAACAAAACATACAATTAGTATTTTCACTTTTTTCACGTTTGAGACACTTGGAGAAAACATACCTTTTAGCGAACAATAGAAGAAAAATATGACGACGGTTACAAGAAATACGGACACTTAGCATATATGGACACTTACTATAAATTACGAAACAACCGGTTTCTCTCAGCCGCTTCCTATTTGTTGTTCACGCATGACCTGCTTGTGTGAAACACACATCGTTGTTGATTGTTATGAAGTGCACCAAGAATTGTAGAGGCAAAAAATACAGTTGTTTTGTGTGTTTGTGTGTTCCAACCCTTTATGAATTACCTAAATAATAATTATGCAAGTTCTCTAGGTATAGCCATTCGGTTTACAAAATAGGAAATAAGTGATCCTTGTTGAGCAAATGGCTTCATTATGAAATAGAATTAATTTATTAAAACGTAGAAATGTTGTGGGCCGCGAAGACGAGACATTTGGTATCATGTTCTGAAATCAATTACTAAAGTGTGTATGTACATTTTAAAATTACATTTAACATGAACAAATGTCAAAACACTGCACAAAAGTACGGTGCTTCAAAATGGCACAACTGACATTTAGGACAGAGTTTTCAGTTTGGTTTTTTTAAATGCTAAATCAATAATTGTAATTTTATTTAAAACATGATATAGTTAGGAACATCCTGTCAATATGGCGGATAGCCGGCAAAGAGCCGGTGAGAAAATCTCTGAAAGGTTTCCTTGTTGCAGTTTTCCCATATTCTAAGCCCGGCCTGCTGCCGAAGCTACTGAGATTAGTGCTCTGTGCACACCGTGAGCTGTGTCATCCAGATGGTGTTTCTATATTCAGATTGCTTACAATGAATGTTGATATCGCACGACACATAACAGTTCGTTTGCGTTCACTGTCCATGCTAATACATCTTATATCTTTTCACGTGTGCTGTGTTTGCTACGACGGGGACTGTAGCTGCCTTCTTTGTTTGGATATGCGATGAGATGTTAATTCCCATGTTTGCACTGGTACGGGCGGTTGAGCAATTATGGTTTTCCATTCGTTTGCAGTGATACCGGGGTCTTCGAATAACTATAACTATGAAAAATTAGTTAGACTTGTTAATGTAGAAAGCTAATTTTCCCTGAAATAAATTCTTAAAAAAAACTGCTACATGAGAAGTATAAATGAAATTAATGTTTGTCTTTAAAAGACGTTGAGTGATCGCCTGTTAACAGGACGATATTAATATATCAATGCAAATAAAAATGTGTCTTGTCTTTACTTTCAATCAACTTTAATCAATTTAATTTAGTTTATGCAACGAATAATCCTCATTGCACATCGAACACACTCATAAGTACTTAGATCTCCTCTCCAGTATGTACTTTAGTGTGTGGCGACTGTCGTTGTGATTTGTTATTCTTCTGTGTTTCTCCATATAGTGTTGCTATCGAGTATCTCTAACTTTCAACTGGAGTGTTGACATGGTTGCAGATTCATGATCATTGACTGAATCAGTTGCCCCTCCTGCATCAACGAGAGCATTCAGAATCTTAGCCATGATCAGTGACTCAATCAGTAGCCCCTCCTGCATCAATGATAGCATTCAGAATCTTTACAATGATCATTGACTGAATCAGTAGCACCACCTGCATCAGTGAGAGCATTCAGAATCTTAGCGATGTTCATTCACTGAATCAGTAGCCCCTCCTGCATCAATGAGAGCATTCATAATCTTTACAATGATCGTTGACTGAATCAGTAGCCCCTCCTGCATCAGTGAGAGCATTCAGAATCTTAGCCATGTTCAATGACTGAATCAGTAGCCCCTCCTGCATCAATGAAATCATACATAATCTTAGCCATGTTCATTGACTGAATCAGTAGCCACTCCTGCATCAATGAGAGCATTCAAAATCTTAGCCATGTTCATTGACTGAATCAGTAGCACCTCTTGCATCAATGAGAGCATTCAGAATCTTAGACATGTTCATTGACTGAATCAGTAGCCCCCCCTGCATCAGTGAGAGCATTCAGAATCTTAGCCATGTTCATTGACTGAATCAGTAGCCCCTCCTGCATCAATGAGAGCATTCAGAATCTTAGCGATGTTCATTGACTGAATCAGTAGCCCCTCCTGCATCAATGAGAGCATTCAGAATCTTAGGCATGTTCATTGACTGAATCAGTAGCCCCTCCTGCATCAATGAGAGCATTCAGAATCTTAGGCATGTTCATTGGCTGAATCAGTAGCCCCTCCTGCATCAATGAGAGCATTCATAATCTTTACCATGTTCATTGACTGAATCAGTAGCCCCTCCTGCATCAATGAGAGCATTCATAATCTTTACCATGATCATTGACTGAATCAGTAGCCCCTCCTGCATCAATGAGAGCATTCAGAATCTTAGCCATGATCAGTGACTCAATCAGTAGCCCCTCCTGCATCAATGATAGCATTCAGAATCTTTACAATGATCATTGACTGAATCAGTAGCACCACCTGCATCAATGAGAGCATTCAGAATCTTAGCGATGTTCATTGACTGAATCAGTAGCCCCTCCTGCATCAATGAGAGCATTCATAATCTTTACAATGATCGTTGACTGAATCAGTAGCCCCTCCTGCATCAGTGAGAGCATTCAGAATCTTAGCCATGTTCAATGACTGAATCAGTAGCCCCTCCTGCATCAATGAAATCATACATAATCTTAGCCATGTTCATTGACTGAATCAGTAGCCACTCCTGCATCAATGAGAGCATTCAAAATCTTAGCCATGTTCATTGACTGAATCAGTAGCACCTCTTGCATCAATGAGAGCATTCAGAATCTTAGACATGTTCATTGACTGAATCAGTAGCCCCCCCTGCATCAGTGAGAGCATTCAAAATCTTAGCCATGTTCATTGACTGAATCAGTAGCCCCTCCTGCATGAATGAGAGCATTCAGAATCTTAGCGATGTTCATTGACTGAATCAGTAGCCCCTCCTGCATCAATGAGAGCATTCAGAATCTTAGGCATGTTCATTGACTGAATCAGTAGCCCATCCTGCATCAAAGAGAGCATTCAGAATCTTAGGCATGTTCATTGACTGAATCAGTAGCCCCTCCTGCATCAATGAGAGCATTCAGAATCTTAGGCATGTTCATTGACTGAATCAGTAGCCCCTCCTGCATCAATGAGAGCATTCATAATCTTTACCATGATCATTGACTGAATCAGTAGCCCCTCCTGCATCAATGAGAGCATTCAGAATCTTAGCCATGTTCATTGACTGAATTAGTAGCCACTCCTGCATCAATGAGTGCATTCAGAATCTTAGCCATGTTCATTGACTGAATCAGTAGCCACTCCTGCATCAATGAGAGCATTCAGAATCTTAGCCATGTTCATTGACTGAATTAGTAGCCACTCCTGCATCAATGAGTGCATTCAGAATCTTAGCCATGTTCATTGACTGAATCAGTAGCCACTCCTGCATCAATGAGAGCATTCAGAATCTTAGCCATGTTCATTGACTGAATCAGTAGCCCCTCCTGCATCAATGAGAGCATTCAGAATCTTAGCCATGTTCATTGACTGAATCAGTAGCCCCTCCTGCATCAATGAGTGCATTCAGAATCTTAGCCATGTTCATTGACTGAATCAGTAGCCCCTCCTGCATCAATGAGAGCATTCAGAATCTTAGCCATGTTCATTCCCTGAATCAGTAGCCACTCCTGCATCAATGAGAGCATTCAGAATCTTAGCCATGTTCATAGACTGAATCAGTAGCCACTCCTGCATCAATGAGAGCATTCAGAATCTTAGCCATGTTCATTGACTGAATCAGTAGCCACTCCTGCATCAATGAGAGCATTCATAATCTTAGCCATGTTCATTGACTGAATTAGTAGCCACTCCTGCATCAATGAGAGCATTCAGCATCTTAGCCATTTTCATTGACTGAATCAGTAGCCCCTCCTGCATCAATGAGAGCATTCAGAATCTTAATCATGTTCATTCACTGAATTAGTAGCCACTCCTGCATCAATGAGTGCATTCAGAATCTTAGCCATGTTCATTCACTGAATCAGTAGCCACTCCTGCATCAATGAGAGCATTCAGCATCTTAGCCATGTTCATTCACTGAATCAGTAGCCAAACCTGCATCAATGACAGCATTCAGAATCTTAGCCATGTTCATTGACTGAATCAGTAGCCCCTCTGCATCAATGAGAGCATTCAGAATCTTAGCCATGTTCATTGACTGAATCAGTAGCCCCTCCTGCATCAATGAGTGCATTCAGAATCTTAGCCATGTTCATTGACTGAATCAGTAGCCCCTCCTGCATCAATGAGAGCATTCAGAATCTTAGCCATGTTCATTCCCTGAATCAGTAGCCACTCCTGCATCAATGAGAGCATTCAGAATCTTAGCCATGTTCATTGACTGAATCAGTAGCCACTCCTGCATCAATGAGAGCATTCAGAATCTTAGCCATGTTCATTGACTGAATCAGTAGCCACTCCTGCATCAATGAGAGCATTCATAATCTTAGCCATGTTCATTGACTGAATTAGTAGCCACTCCTGCATCAATGAGAGCATTCAGCATCTTAGCCATTTTCATTGACTGAATCAGTAGCCCCTCCTGCATCAATGAGAGCATTCAGAATCTTAATCATGTTCATTCACTGAATTAGTAGCCACTCCTGCATCAATGAGTGCATTCAGAATCTTAGCCATGTTCATTCACTGAATCAGTAGCCACTCCTGCATCAATGAGAGCATTCAGCATCTTAGCCATGTTCATTCACTGAATCAGTAGCCCCTCCTGCATCAATGAGAGCATTCAGAATCTTAGCCATGTTCATTGACTGAATCAGTAGCCCCTCCTGCATCAATGAGAGCATTCATAATCTTAGCCATGTTCATTGACTGAATCAGTAGCCCCTCCTGCATCAATGAGAGCATTCAGAATCTTAGCCATGTTCATTGACTGAATCAGTAGCCCCTCCTGCATCAATGAGAGCATTCAGAATCTTAGCCATGTTCATTGACTGAATCAGTGGCCCCTCCTGCATCAATGAGAGCATTCAGAATCTTAGCCATGTTCATTCACTGAATCAGTAGCCACTCCTGCAACAGTGAGAGCATTCAGAATCTTAGCCATGTTCATTGACTGAATCAGTAGCCCCTCCTGCATCAGTGAGAGCATTCAGAATCTTAGCCATGTTCATTCACTGAATCAGTAGCCCCTCCTGCATCAGTGAGAGCATTCAGAATCTTAGCCATGTTCATTCACTGAATCAGTAGCCCCTCCTGCATAAATGAGAGCATTCAGAATCTTAGCCATGTTCATTCACTGAATCAGTAGCCCCTCCTGCATCAATGAGAGCATTCAGAATCTTAGCCATGTTCATTCACTGAATCAGTAGCCCCTCCTGCATCAATGAGAGCATTCAGAATCTTAGCCATGTTCATTGACTGAATTAGTAGCCCCTCCTGCATCAATGAGAGCATTCAGAATCTTAGCCATGTTCATTGACTGAATTAGTAGCCCCTCCTGCATCAATGAGAGCATTCAGAATCTTAGCCATGTTCATAGACTGAATCAGTAGCCCCTCCTGCATCAGTGAGAGCATTCAGCATCTTAGCCATGTTCATTGACTGAATTAGTAGCCACTCCTGCATCAATGAGAGCATTCAGAATCTTAGCCATGTTCATTCACTGAATTAGTAGCCACTCCTGCATCAATGAGAGCATTCAGAATCTTAGCCATGTTCATTCACTGAATTAGTAGCCACTCCTGCATCAATGAGAGCATTCAGCATCTTAGCCATGTTCATTGACTGAATCAGTAGCCACTCCTCCATCAATGAGAGCATTCAGCATCTTAGCCATGTTCATTGACTGAATCAGTAGCCACTCCTGCATCAATGAGAGCATTCAGCATCTTAGCCATGTTCATTGACTGAATCAGTAGCCACTACTGCATCAATGAGAGCATTCAGCATCTTAGCCATGTTCATTGACTGAATCAGTAGCCACTCATGCATCAATGAGTCATTCAGAATCTTAGCGATGTTCATTGACTGAATCAGTAGCCCCTCCTGCATCAATGAGTGCATTCAGCATCTTAGCCATGTTCATTGACTGAATCAGTAGCCCCTCCTGCATCAATGAGAGCATTCAGAATCTTAGCCATGTTCATTGACTGAATCAGTAGCCCCTCCTGCATCAATGAGAGCATTCAGAATCTTAGCCATGTTCATTGACTGAATCAGTAGCCCCTCCTGCATCAATGAGAGCATTCAGAATCTTAGCCATGTTCATTGACTGAATCAGTAGCCCCTCCTGCATCAGTGAGAGCATTCAGAATCTTAGCCATGTTCATTGACTGAATCAGTAGCCCCTCCTGCATCAGTGAGAGCATTCCGAATCTTAGCCATGTTCATTCAGTGAATCAGTAGCCACTCCTGCATCAGTGAGAGCATTCAGAATCTTAGCCATGTTCATTCACTGAATCAGTAGCCCCTCCTGCATCAATGAGAGCATTCAGAATCTTAGCCATGTTCATTGACTGAATCAGTAGCCCCTCCTGCATCAATGAGAGCATTCCGAATCTTAGCCATGTTCATTGACTGAATTAGTAGCCCCTCCTGCATCAATGAGAGCATTCAGAATCTTAGCCATGTTCATTCACTGAATCAGTAGCCACTCCTGCATCAATGAGAGCATTCAGAATCTTAGCCATGTTCATTCACTGAATCAGTAGCCCCTCCTGCATCAGTGAGAGCATTCAGAATCTTAGCCA
Source organism: Megaustenia siamemsis (assembly GCA_032433765.1). Lineage (NCBI taxonomy): Eukaryota > Metazoa > Mollusca > Gastropoda > Stylommatophora > Ariophantidae > Megaustenia > Megaustenia siamemsis. Next base: position 39,201,782 of record JAVIAB010000092.1, read on the forward strand.
TGTTCATTCACTGAATCAGTAGCCACTCCTGCATCAATGAGAGCATTCAGAATCTTAGCCATGTTCATTCACTGAATCAGTAGCCACTCCTGCATCAATGAGAGCATTCAGAATCTTAGCCATGTTCATTCACTGAATTAGTAGCCACTCCTGCATCAATGAGAGCATTCAGCATCTTAGCCATGTTCATTGACTGAATCAGTAGCCACTCCTGCATCAATGAGAGCATTCAGCATCTTAGCCATGTTCATTGACTGAATCAGTAGCCACTCCTGCATCAATGAGAGCATTCAGCATCTTAGCCATGTTCATTGACTGAATCAGTAGCCCCTCCTGCATCAGTGAGAGCATTCAGCATCTTAGCCATGTTCATTGACTGAATCAGTAGCCACTCATGCATCAATGAGTGCATTCAGAATCTTAGCCATGTTCATTGACTGAATCAGTAGCCACTCCTGCATCAGTGAGAGCATTCAGCATCTTAGCCATGTTCATTGACTGAATCAGTAGCCACTCCTGCATCAATGACAGCATTCAGAATCTTAGCCATGTTCATTGACTGAATCAGTAGCCCCTCCTGCATCAATGAGAGCATTCAGAATCTTAGCCATGTTCATTGACTGAATCAGTAGCCCCTCCTGCATCAATGAGAGCATTCAGAATCTTAGCCATGTTCATTGACTGAATCAGTAGCCCCTCCTGCATCAATGAGAGCATTCAGAATCTTAGCCATGTTCATTGACTGAATCAGTAGCCCCTCCTGCATCAATGAGAGCATTCCGAATCTTAGCCATGTTCATTCAGTGAATCAGTAGCCACTCCTGCATCAGTGAGAGCATTCAGAATCTTCGCCATGTTCATTCACTGAATTAGTAGCCCCTCCTGCATAAATGAGAGCATTCAGAATCTTAGCCATGTTCATTGACTGAATCAGTAGCCCCTCCTGCATCAATGAGAGCATTCCGAATCTTAGCCATGTTCATTCAGTGAATCAGTAGCCACTCCTGCATCAGTGAGAGCATTCAGAATCTTAGCCATGTTCATTCACTGAATCAGTAGCCCCTCCTGCATCAGTGAGAGCATTCAGAATCTTAGCCATGTTCATTCACTGAATCAGTAGCCCCTCCTGCATCAATGAGAGCATTCAGAATCTTAGCCATGTTCATTCACTGAATCAGTAGCCCCTCCTGCATCAATGAGAGCATTCAGAATCTTAGCCATGTTCATTCACTGAATCAGTAGCCCCTCCTGCATCAATGAGAGCATTCAGAATCTTAGCCATGTTCATTGACTGAATTAGTAGCCCCTCCTGCATCAATGAGAGCATTCAGAATCTTAGCCATGTTCATTCACTGAATTAGTAGCCCCTCCTGCATCAATGAGAGCATTCAGCATCTTAGCCATGTTCATTGACTGAATCAGTAGCCCCTCCTGCATCAGTGAGAGCATTCAGAATCTTAGCCATGTTCATTCACTGAATCAGTAGCCCCTCCTGCATCAATGAGTGCATTCAGAATCTTAGCCATGTTCATTGACTGAATCAGTAGCCACTCCTGCATCAGTGAGAGCATTCAGCATCTTAGCCATGTTCATTGACTGAATTAGTAGCCACTCCTGCATCAGTGAGAGCATTCAGAATCTTAGCCATGTTCATTGACTGAATCAGTAGCCACTCCTGCATCAATGAGAGCATTCAGCATCTTAGCCATGTTCATCGACTGAATTAGTAGCCCCTCCTGCATCAGTGAGAGCATTCAGAATCTTAGCCATGTTCATTGACTGAATCAGTAGCCCCTCCTGCATCAGTGAGAGCATTCAGAATCTTAGCCATGTTCATTGACTGAATCAGTAGCCCCTCCTGCATCAGTGAGAGCATTCAGAATCTTAGCCATGTTCATTGACTGAATCAGTAGCCCCTCCTGCATCAATGAGAGCATTCAGAATCTTAGCCATGTTCATTGACTGAATCAGTAGCCCCTCCTGCATCAGTGAGAGCATTCAGAATCTTAGCCATGTTCATTGACTGAATCAGTAGCCCCTCCTGCATCAATGAGAGCATTCAGAATCTTAGCCATGTTCATTGACTGAATCAGTAGCCCCTCCTGCATCAGTGAGAGCATTCAGAATCTTAGCCATGTTCATTGACTGAATCAGTGGCCCCTCCTGCATCAATGAGTGCATTCAGCATCTTAGCCATGTTCATTGACTGAATCAGTGGCCCCTCCTGCATCAATGAGAGCATTCAGAATCTTAGCCATGTTCATTGACTGAATCAGTGGCCCCTCCTGCATCAATGAGAGCATTCAGAATCTTAGCCATGTTCATTGACTGAATCAGTGGCCCCTCCTGCATCAATGAGTGCATTCAGCATCTTAGACATGTTCATTCACTGAATCAGTAGCCCCTCCTGCATCAATGAGAGCATTCAGCATCTTAGCCATGTTCATTCACTGAATCAGTAGCCACTCCTGCATCAATGAGAGCATTCAGAATCTTAGCCATGTTCATTCACTGAATCAGTAGCCCCTCCTGCATCAATGAGAGCATTCAGCATCTTAGCCATGTTCATTGCACGTCCGCTATCCACCGCGGCCAGGCTGTCATCGCGCTTGTTTCCTTTCACGCCCGACGATTCAGGGCAAAAAATAAAACGAATCAGAATCAGTCATGAGTTATTTAGTGACAACAGGTACTGTCTCCTCTCTCAACCCCCTTCGATTTCCATCAGCATAACCAAACGACCCACTCAGAAAACATGTATGACTAAAAAGGTTGTACTTCTATACATGTTATTCTTTTAGATAATGTCATTATCCCCATGGTAACTATATGATGTTACTACGAATGCATCGTTCTCCTCCTTTACTGTTCTTCCTTTGACCTTTAGTCGTGAAAGTCCATGAGCTCTGTTTTTGTGAACAACAGACCCACAGTGTAAATCTCATCATAAGGTGAATTTTCACAGATCAAGGCCTGCTACTCTGCCTCCACGATGACAGGGTTTTGTTGTCTGCATTCTCTATTCAAGGTAATGCAACTGGAAATGAACATTAGAGCTGTCTGCTGACACCTGTATCCACTGTTTCTTTCCTGGGTTCAATGTTCCCAAGTGGGCAAATCTTGTAAACAATCTTCATCAGCCCGTGCCATCCATAATTTGTCTCTTTATAGTCTGCTACTCTTTCTCGTTCCAACCTCACTGCATATTGGGTGGGTGTTGTACATCAGCACAGACACGGAGATAGTCAAGTCCTCGGAACATCCTTCTATCAGTGACGCATTCTCTATGCTACCGCAGCTACCGTCGGTAGCCTGAACATATTAACGAAATACAAAAGAAAATGGTAATTTATTATATTTCTTTTCATATATATATATTTCACATTTGCGAATATTCTATTACACATTTCGTAGGCCAATATGATTTATTTGTTTTGATTTGCATTTATTAAATCAAGGGTTTCCTACGGCCACTATAACGTTTGTGAATGAAACAGAAACTACTCTAAGATAGTACATGAAACCGGTAATAAGCAGCAGTACAGTTATCTTCTCTCAGACTTAGAATTAATGACCTTGACATTCAAAAATTCAAGTGAAAATAATACGACGAGAGCTACCTATACAAAATGGGGATTCATGGGTTATCTTTAGCTCTAGCCAATCAGAAACGTCACAAAGTGAAAGTGAAAATATGTCTGATTACCGGAACTTCCTAACCTATTTATAACTACGTTATGCGCATCAGCATCTGTAGAATGAACTTTTTCTGCTCTCAAGAGAATCAAATCTTATTGTCGCTCAACTCAAACACAAGAACGTTTATCTGGTTTGAAAATAATGTCCATTGAGAAATCATTCCTTCCGAAACTTAGAAACCAACCCAACAGTACTTTCAATCACAAAGTCATCGATACATTTTCGTCCCAAACACGACGGACAGAGTTTGCATATAAATACGTAAGTAATTTAAAATGTAGTGATATAGGAAATATTACTTCATGTTTGTCTACTGAATATAATGTATGTCTTTATTTATTATGTCAGCGGTAGCCCAGACCCCAAAACCAGTATACGCCACTGCCTCCTATGCCTGCGATGATGGGGGAAATTGAGGAGATGCCGAATTGCCCGGCATGGTGTGGTATTCGTGCATCCATATATGAATTAATCTATGAAAGAGTCTAACTAAATCTTTAGAAATTAATTTAAACATCGACAAAATCCTACTATTTTGATAGCTTTGGACACATATGACTGTTTATTGTGGAATAAGAAAAGAAATGGTTTTTAAAATAACTAACGGAAGTGTTTTTTTTCCATCGTTCCATTAAAAAAAAAGTATTTTCTTGCATTGTATGACTCTTCTTTGTCTTCTTTTTTATTTCCTGCCTCATTTGCCTTTAATTTGCTTTAGCTGCTGTCTTGTGCTTTCCTGTGGTCCTCTATTGCTGTTAGGTTCCCTAGTGTTTGTAATATTTCATCCTATTAGGTTCCCTAGTGTTTCCAATATTTCATCAATCTATCTCCTTTGTAGTCGACCCCTGGGTCTGGTGTTCTCGTAACATTTATTTATCTATTTTATTTTTGTACATATTCAATGGCGCGAAATATTCCTAGCTTTTTATCTCAGCTCTTAATATCTGAACTTATCTCGGGCTGTTTCCTGTCAGGTGTCTAGCACATTTAATTTCGGTATTGCTTATTTTTCTTAATGTTCATGGGTCTAGTGTCCAGGTTTGCCACTGGTAGCACAACGGTGGAATGAAGGTTATGTTGTAAAGTGCCCGTTATGCCTTTAGTATATTTCCTTGTTGAACGTTAGTAGTGACACCTGTTCGATGATTTTACAAGTTTTGTTGCATGTTGAGTCTATTTCTGCTGCTCGTGAATTATTGTTCATCACTAGATTACCAATGTATTTACATTTCTTCAGTTGTTTTAATTGTCCGCCAGCTGTCGTTATGTTAATATTCCGTTTTAATTTCGCGCAGTTCATAACTACTATATTGTTGGTGCTGATTTTCGTGTTGTATTTGTCACCTGTGATGTTAGGTCTATTTAAGTGTACCTGTATGTCTTCTATTTTATAATGTATCAATGCCTCATCATCTGCAAATAAAAGTTCATTATTCTCCTAAATAACATTCTCCTATAGCCCATGTTAATAGTAATCAATAGGTAGTACACCTGAAACAAATACTTCTTCTTCTATGTAATCGTATTTTACGTTTTTGTTTGTCGTTTTTTTTTTACTCATAATGCTGAGGAAGGCCTTTGGCCACAATTTTTATTATTTTGTCCTGCCATCCTTTTCGTAAAGCTGCTTTACATAATTTTATGTTTATTTTTCCACAATCTCATAACTGGCCAAGATTGATAAAAAAAAAATAGCTGCTCCATTCTTGGGAAGTAAAAGGATCATAAAACAATGATCACCAAAGCAGACTCATCGTGGAATATGCTTAAACCTCGAGAGCAACGACAGCCAAAAAACTCTGGAAACTTGGACAAAAGTCCAAAACATTGCAGTCATAATAACCAAAGAGCAAAGCAACAAATAATATAAAAAAATTGGAGGCAATAGCAGACCGTGAGTTTTTTGCATCCCACAGAAAGTACAAAACTCTCGTCCAGTTCAAAAGGTTACCAGGTCACCCACTGAACTAAAAGGTCAAGAACAGAAAGCAGACTTCTTATGAAGAAGCTAAACCATCTGGTAAAGAAAACTTTCAGAGAAGACAAATGCTGCTAGAACCCAATAAATATTTAAACAGCAAAGTAGGAAAGACGGAAACAACACTCTCTTTCAGCCGGAGAAAGGTGCCTGAATTTCACAATAGAGAGAAAGATAGAGAGGGAGGCACTCAATCCAAACTATACAGACTCTTAAAAATCAAAAGACCCTAAAAGAAATTACTTCAAACATTGTCGTCCTCAGTAATGCGAGGTTAGTCCCACACGTTTATCATGCTCGAAACATTCATTTCGGCAATATAATCTTACAAGCGGAGATGGGAAGGAACTGTCCAACGCACCTCGGAGCCTCAAATAAGTGAAGATCTGCCTGAAACAAGCCAAGAAAACAGCATGGCAGGAACTGTGTGAAAATATGAGCCAGAACATGACAGCTTAAACAAGCCAGCAGACATAAGCGGACCAAGATCTTCCGACTCGGGAAGTTTCACTCTAGATTTAACACTCACATACGTAAAATAAGACTCAGTTACGCTATTGTGCTATTGTGCTATTGTGAAGCATTCAAACGCAATCCAGAAAATATTCTAAAGAACTGCAGCACGGCACACTTAGACAACAAATATGCCCCACAGGTAACAGAGGTAACCTTGTACGACAAATTATGATGAACTGGTGAGGACCTCAAACGTACCGTCTTATTCATGAGCAAGTATTCATGGGGTGTAACGTACACTCCGACAAGGTATGGTAACAGCTTTACAAAAAAGGGAAACAATAAAATACTGACTTACCTTATTCATGACCCGTGCTGATCTGGCCGTATAAACTAAATGCAGATTGAAATTTGATCTCTGAAGAAATAGGACAAATATAATCATTTCTCATTTAAATCACTTTAATGGCATTCCAAATATATGCACCGAATTCACAATGTTTTAGTATGTGCACATTTAGCCTACCTTCTTTATAGCAAAGATGCAAATCTTTATTTTGATGATTTAACGTTAATTTTAGTCATATCATCAAGAAAAGTATACATTATTTTTCCACTTTTATTTGTCAGTGATATTTCTCTCTATTTTAGAGCATAGTCTTTAATGCTGCACATTTTTTCACGTTTGAGAAATAAATACATTGATACAGGTCTGAGTGCGCCTGTACAGATTGCCGCCATATTTTATATTTGACACAACTAGGCTATTTCAACGCCTACTGCAGTATTTATTTAAACAATAGGTGTGTCGATGGATGTTTCGATACTTTGATCTCTGAGGTTGTTATTAGGTCCCTGAGATGTAAGAATAAAAACTAGTTCTAGCTGTACAGTGTTATCTTCGACGCGGTCCACGTTTTGTCTTGTTCATGGACCAAGTGAAGAAGTTGGTTGATGTTTTGTCGCGATCTTTTAGATGTTATACTTGTTCATTTATCTCTCTTTATCCTTCATCATTGTGGTGTTTAGTCACGTCAGTATCTGATCTAACCACATGACTGATTTTCCATGTGGCTTTACTCTACCCAGCATTTGTGTGCGATCTTCCACACCGAGCAGCGACTACCATCAGCTAAGTCTATTTTATATTTTGTAATTTGGCAATTATTTCTCCATTCTTATATTTGTATATCTCTACACTTCGCTCATTCTCTAACATGTAACACATCTCTTTCTCATCTCATCATCCCATCTCTCATCACACCGTCCACTTCTCTGTAACTTTATCATCCTATATATAGTAATAGGCAAAGGACAAGAGGTTGGGTTCGATCCTTATCGACGGCTTCTAGGTTCACCCAGCCTTAAATTGGTACCGGAATTTTTTTTGGGAAAGTAAAGCGGCACGGGCGTAATATCGACCACATTACCCAAATAATCATGTGCTGAAGTCTATAAAATGTATGGTCACTAACACTCTATTCTCTATACGCTACTTGGCGTAGCAAGTCACTTTACTTGTATGTAGTAATAGGTATTTGTGTCTCACCTTTTGTTGTCGTTGTCCTCGTTTCCTGAAGGACACCGCATGTAGGCCGAATCGTCAGTATTTTGTTGTGTTCCCATTTTTATAAAGCTGCCATCATACCTTTTAGGAGAGTGCGTCATTTCCCACTACTGGCTCCTTGCTGCCAACTTTACCGCAACACTGCGATTATTGCCAATATTTTATTCTTATGTCTTTGATTTTGTTTTAAAGTTGCTACCGTTTACTTTCAACCCATTCTTTGTAACTGTTTTTTGTTGTTATTTCCTTTGAATAACTTTCTAAAACCTGTTCATATATGCGTGGGATTGTTTAATTTATATATTTACTTCTTAGTACAACTTCATGTGTTTTTTTGCCTGCATTTTTTTATGCAGATCTTAGGCAAATTTAATTCATCTTTCGCTGTTTTTTTCCCGAAGTTAAATCGCATAAAGAGTTCAGTTCACCTTTAGTTTCAGAACCTCCACATGTTTGAGTGCATTTAATTTAGTTTCTGTCTGGTTGTGTCTCTTCTTATTTTTTTTTTAAATTTAGTTTTTCGTTGCTACTTTCAGTTATTGTTCATAAATGTCTGTAAGTTTCATCATTTGTATCAGTACTTAACGTTTCGTTAACCTCTAGAGCCAATTACAGAATTATTATTTCTTGACTTATGGTATAAATGACTATCTGGCTTACAAATTGTAGTTCATTTTCCTGTTGTGGATGATGTACATTTTGGGGATTTCCTGTGTCTAGTTCGTGTATTTCAGAAGCATAAGGTTGCATATTCTGTACACTTCTAAACGCTTCATATCACTACAGCTTATCTTACTATGGGAATATTCAATAGCTTCTAAGTGCTTTTCTCTGGTTTGTTGTAGCTTGTCTGCTGTAGTGGTCTTTCAATAAAGCCCTCATGACTATTAAAGTATCTGTAATAAACTATAATTAATCAATGTGCCATTTTCTAATAATATATCAAGGAAAATCCAAGGAGGCTGGAAATGAAGGCAATGATTGAAGTCATTATATAACTCAAGTCTCGCTGAGATATGTTTCGTCATCATTCGCAGACACTCCGGTGTGAGAGGAAACGAATGACCTGACAGCCTGGCGGGAGGAGCTGTCGTGGATAGCAGACGTGCATTGAACCGGGGTGATATTCTAAATGCCCGCAGGAAGGCAGAGTGCGCTGATGATGCAGTCAATGGGGAGAACCATGTTCAGACTCAACGAACGCAAGTCCAAACCTGGTGTATGCTCGACAGAAGCGCTTGGCGGAGAAACACAGAGGAATTACAAATCAACACAGAGGAATAACAAATCAACACAGAGGGTTAACAAATCAACACAGAGGAATAACAAATCAACACAGAGGGTTAAAAAATCAACACATAGGAATAATAAATCAACGCAGAGGGATAACAAATCAACACAGAGAAATAATAAATCAACACAGAGGGATAACAAATCAACACAAAGAAATAATAAATCAACGCAGAGGAATAAAAAACCAACACAGACGAATTACAAACCAAAACAAAATAAATAACAAATCAACAAAGAGGGATAACAAATCAACACAGATGTATGACAAATCAAAACAGAGGGATAACAAATCAACACAAAGGAATAATAAATCAACGCAGAGGAAAAATAAATCAACGCAGTAGGAAAACTAATCAACACAGAGGAATAATAAATTAACACAGAGGAATACTACATCAACGCAGTCGAATAATAAATCAACACAGAGGAATAATAAATCAACGCAGTGGAAAAATAAATCAACGCAGTAGGATAACTAATCAACGCAGTGGAATACCAAATCAACACCGAGGAATAACAAATCAACACAGAGGAATAATAAATCAACACAGAGGAATAAAACAAAATAACACAGACGAATTATAAATCAACACAAAAGAAATAATATATAAACACAGAGGGATAACAAATCAACACAGGGGGATAACAAAACAACACAGAGGATTAAGAAATCAACAGAGAGGGGGGAACAAATCAAAACAGAGGAATAAGAAATCAACAGAGAGGAATAAGAAATCATCAGAGATGGATAATAAATCAACACAGCGGAATAACAAATCAACACAAAGGAATAAGAAATCAACAGAGATGGATAATAAATCAACACAGAGGAATAACAAATCAATACAGAGGAATAAGAAATCAATATAGATGGATAATAAATCAACACAGAGGAATAACAAATCAACAGAGAGGACTAATAAGTCAACGCAAATGAATAATAAATCGACACAGTGGGATAACAAATTAACACAGAGGGATAATAAATCAACACAAATGAATAATAAATCAATGTAGTGGAATAACAAATCAACACAAAGGAATAATAAATCAACACAGAGGAATAATAAATTAACGCAGTGGAATAATAAATCAACGAATTAGGATAACTAATCAACGCAGTGGAATAACAAATCAACACCGAGGAATAACAAATCAACACAGAGGAATAATAAACCAAGACAGGAATTACAAATCAACACAGAGGGATAATAAATCACCACAGAGGAATAATAAATCAACACAGAGGGATAACAAGTCAACACAAGAGGAACAATAAATCAACAGAGAGGAATTACAAATGAACACAAAAGAAAAAAAACAGATCAAAACAGAGGAATAACAAATCAACGCAACGGGATAACAAATCTACACAAATAAATAAGAAATGAACAGAGAGGAATAACAAATCAACACTGAGAAATAACAAATTAAAACAGAGGAATAACAAATCAACACTGAGAAATAACAAATTAAAACAGAGGAATAACAAATTAACACAGATGAATAACAAATCAGCACATAACTATATAGAATCATTAGTCTCCACACTGTGAGGGACTTGGCATGAGATCTTATCACTTATGCATATGTCAGGTGTGCAATAAGGATGCTTCATCGATTAAACTAAACGAAACTAAACTAAATTAAACTAAATTGAACTAAACTAAATTTGTCATTTCTTTATTTGAAAAAGTTGTCTCATCCTTCTTCATTATAAAGACATTGTATGATAGATAAATTTGGTTGCATGTTTCGCTTTCGCATTTATTTCTTTACTGTGTATTTGTATTAACCTTTCTGACTGGTAAGTTAGTTTTATTTTTCTTGTTGTACCGAAATGTCTTTCGTTTAAATCCATAAAGCTCACATTAAACTGCTTAATATTTTATATTATATCCCAATAATAGGTTCTCGAGCATAAATGTTTGCGTTCGTGATTATACCGTATTTGCTGTAATTTCCGAGTAATTCTATATTCATCAGTCTAGTCTGGATCCCTTTTTAATGCATCAGAAACTGATTATTCTTCTTCATTCAGAATAAAATTACATGCGCTTTTTCTTTACTTTTGTATCAATTTTAGCGGAAAGTCACGTAATACAGTACTCTGCGCATTCATTTTCGGTGCTGATAGTGAACGGTGCCTACTGGGGCGGAACATGTTGCAGTCAATCGGAAAGACAGCCAGACAGGTTAAGATTGATAGATTTCGAAGAAACATCACGAACAACACATAATGATATTCTAAGTACCATAGTTTGTTTACTTGTGTGTTCAGTAGACTAACGTTCTACTACTATTTTAAAAAAATAGACTAAAGGTTCAGATTTCTGACTGAGTTTGTCTCTCCATCACTTGTATAAAGAAAAAAGAACAAGCAAAATGTTGCTATTAGTTCTCGAATTTTGACTCTATAAAATCGTGGTTGTAAAATGTACTCTCAACTACCATCAGGTGGGCCAGGGTTACGTTATTAAATGTGACAGTGTTTACATTCGCTCAACTGTCCTAACCTCTTATTACCGGCTGTCAGAGATCTTCTGTGAGAATGTATAGGAGCACCAGGTGATACTAACAACATCGCTCATAAATAAAAGTGCACATTAACAAGTTTGTACTCACCACGCAACAATTTGGTAGGACTGAATTCTGGAACAAACGCACGAACACCGAGTCGAATTTTACAGGGAAAATTCAGATAAATTCTGAGTTGTACGAGTACAGAGATATATTGATGCATGACTAATATGCCAGTTAGAGAAATTCTCAACACAAAACATTGCATATAAAAAAAGTAAAGTTCCCCCGTCACGCCAAATGGCGTATAGGGAATATGGTGTTAGTGACCATAAATTTGACAGACCTTCGGCACATGATTTCTGGGGTAATGTGGTCGGTATTACGCCCGTGCCGCTTTACTTTCCCAGAAAAAAATCCGGTACCCATTAAAGGCTGGGTGAACCTGGAAGCCGTCGGTTGGGATAGAACCCTATCCCTTATCCTTTGTAGTCCAGTTCACTAATCAGTGAGCTATCACGGCTCCCAAACATTGCATATAAACTCTACTAAATATTAAGAAATATCCTACCAATGTGTTTCTGTCTTCTCTGTCATACTACCCACTAGATCACTCCAGATAGGTTGGGAAGATGACACCAGTGGCCATAAAGACATTAAATGTTTGAGAGAAACGGCTAAGTGACCCTACGGGAACATATGAAAACTGATTATCATAAAATAAAGAGTTGACACATAAATGACATTATATATCGATATATATATATATATATATATATATATATATATATATATATATATATATGCATATATTGAGTATGATACATTTAAGAATCATGGACTATAAGACAACAGACAAGAAAATCACTGGAGTCTGTAGAAATGTGGTTTTACAGAAGAATGTAGAAAGTTCCATGGACAGCTAAGAAGAGTAATGAACATGTTCTGAGAGAGGTCAATGCAAAAAGAGAGCTAATTTCCAATATTAGGAAGCAACAATCATCATTTTTTGGCCATGTAATGAGAAGAGAACAACTGGAATATATTGTAACAACTGGAAAAATTGAGGGACGAAGAGATAGATGGAAGCACATAGAAAAAAAATAACAGACAGCTTAAGAGTATGACTTTGCAGAATGTCAACAACAGAAATGATAAATAGCTGACAAGATCGAAAGTTGTGGAGAGACATGATCACCTACGCCAGCAGACCCGGTACTTGATGATTATGATATATATATATATATATATATATATATATATATATATATATATATATACATATATAGTTATATACAGACCCCAAAAAATAGTTTGATCGTGTAGACAGAATACACCATGGATGCATTATATAGAAGGCCTATGTAAGGAAATGGAAGGAATCAGAGCTTGATAGGAAGATGGAAGTATACGAAGAATTACGATGATATGAGAGTGATGAGGTTAATCTTTCAAAATATTAAAATATGTTTTGGAGGCCAATCACCCAAATATAAAATTGCAGTCCAACCTCACCCATGTCTATATTCTTAAAGATACCTGCTCTGTTATTATTCATTTACTAAGTTATCTCCTTTCGTTAACCGTTGGTGTTGACAGTTCAATGTGTTAACCTACTACTGTACCACTGTATTTCCACTCTTTTCTAATGTTAATTGAATTTGTTCTATGTTCATTATGTAATCATGTAAGCATATTGATATTCCCGTTTCTTTTATTAACCCTCCCTATTCTCAGTTCTCTGTGTCATCATATTATTCTATTGATATCACTTATTTTCTTTCTGATCTTAGTGTCATGTATTTTAATTACAAAATATATCATACTTTAGTCACACCCTAGCATTCGCTGATATTGGAAACTATTACATTGTTAAATAGAGAGCCGCGATAGCTCAGTGTTTAGTGAACTGGACTACAAAGGACAAGAGGTAGGGTTCGATCCCAACCGACGGCTTCCGGGTTCATCCAGCCTTAAATGGGTACCGGATTTTTTCTGGGAAAATAAAGCGGCATGGGCGCAATACCGACCACATTACCCCAAAAATCATGTGCCGAAGGTCTGTAAAATGTATGGTCACTAACACCATATTTCCTATACGCCACTTGGCGTGACAGGGGTACTTTACTTTTTTACATTGTTAAATACTGTCGTCTTTTTGCGATTTTGCAACACTTGAAATAAATCTTCCTATCGAATCTTGTGCACAAAGAGTGCAAAAAACAACTGAGTATTATAAACACAGCGAGGAGCAAAACATGTATCTAAACATATACGAAAGTAAGATAATATCCATTGACAAACAAAGGACCAATCCAAAATCATCAACAGTGAAAACATGAAATTGTGACAAACTATGAATACCTGGGATCTGTAGTAAATAACAATAGAGACTACCAGAAGGAGATCAAAAGAAGATTAACAATGGCAACACAAGAATTAAACGCCACGAAAAATATGTGACACAATACCAGCATGGCAGTCAAATTAAAATTACTAAAAACATGTATCTACAGGGGGGATGGGGGGGGGAAGGAGAGAGAGAGAGAGAGAGAGGGGGGAGGGGGTAAAATAAAATTCCTGTCTCACACGTCATGGCGACCGCTTTGACCAGGTGGCCTTTATCTCTCAGGTTCAATCGTGGGCCCCTCGACATACACCAGCAATGGTACTATGTGTAAAGACAGTTCTCTTTTTCTTTTTTTTTTTTTTAAGTTCTTTTAGGTTCCAACAATGATTTACTTGCCTTTTCTTGTCCCATACTTTATTCCATAATCCAAAATAAGGAGTCATTCAGTGTAATAGCACCAACCGTTTCTAAAATGTGGACAAAAATATTGGCAATAGATATTTGTTTTCATATAAAGGATTCTTATGAAGAAACTTAAAACAATGTTTATGGAACGTTTTTTTTTATTCAATTTCGGATTATCAATACCATCGTCCTGTGTACTGTAACTACGCTACTGTAGGGCTTGTCATTATTCCTTCGTTTTCTGTTGACACTCTTTGTGTACATTTAATTCTGTTCCAAAGAAAGGTGTTTTCCTTTTACTGTTTGTTGTTTGCTTTCCTACAGACAGTCAATTTTCTTGCTTCCATTATGGATTAAGAATCTATTGAACCCATTCTCTAAATAACACTGTAATATATTTTCGTTTTTGTATTTTGTTCTTGCGCCTGGTGTTTTTTCTTCGTCTATTGGTGTCTTGGTTAATTATTATGAAACTCTGAGCTTCTTGTAAAGCAGGTGATCTGTCGAAATATTCTTGGCTTTTACGTTCTTCAGCATTCATTACAAAAGAGCCATGACCAAACTTATCATTCTTCTCTTACGACCCACGTGGTAACCTGTAGTGTTTAATTCTTTGTTCTATATAAAGTACTGTACTATGATCGTACAATAATAATAAATTGATTACAACGAATTCTCGGTTTTGCTATAGCTCCAATGCCAACTGAATTTCTCTCTCACTTTAGGGTATGTTTTGTTTCTGAAGGAACTGTCTGCTAATGTGTAAAAGAATATCATAGGCGGATGATTAATGTGGAGGTTGTTAAATAAACTGGTCGTTAAGTAATGACCAGTGTCAGTTATTGAACAAATCTAATCATATCTATGACATAATAATACGTTCAAGATGTTATATGAATTTGAGAATTAATCATACCACACGCAGGAGGCTTCAGATGAGAATAATAGATATATCGTATAATTAATAAACATGCGGTAACAACCACTAAAGCATTTCGGTATTCTACCATTCAGATAAATGTTTGAGGCATTTATTTGGTATTGTGGTGGGACTGAGGATGTTGACATTCCTGTTTTCAAAGAAGAAAATAGGGAAATTTATTAACACGCGGTGTCTTAGGATAGTGCCTGTATATAAACAATTTTACAACTTAATTCTTATGTTTAGGAGATACAAATATTATCTCACACAAAAGATAACAATTGCACTGGAGACACTGTATTCGAAGACTGACATAGAAACCTCTTGTAAGGTCCCAGAAAATGGAAATAACTGTTTACTTGTTTTTGTTAAAGCGTCAAACCAGAGTCATACATTTGTTGAAAACAGACAAAAGGCATTTTGGCGCACTGAGATGTGGGAATTTCACATGTTCCCTAAAAAAAAATTGAGAAATGTAAAACTGCTATTCCTATATATGATACATGGTACTTGTTTACTCCAACTTGAATATTCTTTGAGTATGTATCAACATTATTTCAGATAAATTAGTCATGTCTGATTAATTTTTGTTCATAATTGCGAATTCAGCTCTTTGATGGCGTTGAAACTTACATTTACTGTGTTAATAAACATATTCTCTAATAGTAATATAATCGCCCAACGTTCCTTGAGTGTGTGCCACCAGGACGGTAAGTTGCTGAATTTAATGCTTTAATATAAGAAGAGACTTCATTTTGTTATTTAAAAGTGCAATTAATATATTTGCATAAAATAAGTAATGAGAAAAATATCGTTTAATTTTAGTCCAGATCAATACGTTAAATAACATAAACGCATATTCTATCTTATAGTACGCGCCACATTTGTCGATGTTCTTTGAGACTTTTTTCTGGAAGTTTCATTTGCATTATACCTCAAATGGGTGATTACTTTTTGGCAAAATTCATCGAGTGAATTGTAAGTTCTATCGACGCATATCAGAAGAAGATAGTCTCGCACTGAAGAATATCATAAGACGGATAAGTCAGACAAGGCACATTTTCCATGGTCTGACTGACTGTGTAAAAATGTTTCCTTGAAACGAGATGTTTTAGAGTAGAGGTCCATTAGGAGCGACTATTAAGAAGGAAGAATAGCCACCGGATGTACTGACAGGCTAATTGTATTTAAAAAGGGAATTATAAAAACAATATGCTTGACTAGAAATACAATTATTAGAAGTTCGCTCTCTCTCTCTCTCTCTCTCTCTCTCTCTCTCACACACACACACGTATATATATATATATATATATATATATATATATATATATATACATATATATATATTCAAAATAGTAAAATGTGTCATATGGTGGTGAATGGATTTGAAAAGTATTGTAATTATGTTTTGCAAAGAGAGGGAAGAATGGGCAGGGGAGTGTGCATATACTCTTGACAGTTGTTGACTGTTCGATAATATTTGGGACATTGCAGAGTTATTTGTATTTTTAAATTTAAACTATAAACTCGATCATGTTTGTTCATATATATTATTATTGTTCTCGATACTCGGTTGACGTGTGGCGTCGACAGTGTCTTTGACAGTGATCTTTGGTTATTCTCGAACATAACATTGCATTTCACTATATTAGATATTATTTTAAGATCAAATGAAATCAAATTAAAAAGATTTTTAAAGATCGTTCCTGATTCTGGTTAACTCCAAAATTATTTCTCATAAAGAAACCATATTGACGTCTCATAGAATTAAAATCTACTATAACTTCGTCGTGTACTGAAAGCTGCGGAAAGTTTACGAGTTTGTCGTCAGAGGCGTCAATATACTAAATAAACAAACATTTTGAATAAGGAATCCTATTTCAGAATCTGTCGGGGAGTAGTAAATTTGAGGAGTACTCAAATGAAATAATGATATTGGCTTCTGGTGCAGTCACCACGTAGTGTCCACCTAGCCATAAAATCCCCTTGCCCTACTGAATATAGACGGCCTCCTCTGATTAATTCATTCGCTTCTGCAAATCACACAATCCCTTATAATTCAGCGCGTATATTCATGTCTATAAGGGCATAACAAATGTTATTATTTTAATATAAACATTAAATCTAGTAAAATAAATATACAAAATGTTACGTTTGTTAACTTAATTTACATATCATTTCCTCAAACTTCGCCTTATCTTGTTAAAAAAATACACAGACAATAGATCTAATTTCCATAAAATTATTTCATATGTCAAGGAAAATAATATGTTTGGAATGTCAGTATAATTATTCCGTCTGAAATAAGCACGTGCTTGCAAATCATCTTTGGCTTTGTTATTTGCAAATATGATTTTCTATTTTCCTTCTGTATGCCTTAATTTTAAAGAAATTCTTGCCAAAGTCATTCTGCTATATTTAGATCTTTCAGCTTTCCCCCCCCCCCCCCATGCAAGCACCACACTGAACAGGGGTTAAAACACGGTTTTCGATTTACACTTTACACGAAGTCAATATCAATCTCGGGAAGATTGTTTAAAAAGAAAGAAAAAAGAAATAAAAGTCTCGTCCACTTAAGTAAATATTGTTGTGTAAATTTGCAACATCGACTGGCAATGTACGTGATTTGACATGCGTTGACTGTCCTTCAAATGTCTGTCTGGCTGGCGTTCAGACTAGTGGTTCACTTAGGTTAAATGAGGAAAACATAGGCTACTTGGAACTGATTTGACTACTTGTATATTTCATGTTGGCAGGTAAACACAACAATTAATATCACATCTAGATATGAACTTTCAGTTGTTACTGGCTACCTTTAATCGTGACAGTGGTTATAATTTATATCAGTGAATATTATGTGCTAGATTTTAACAGGTTTTTTTTTTGTTTAAACTGTGGGAAATAATTGTCACACGCTCGTTGCGAGAAAAATTTTTCCCCCGAAAGATTTCACTTGAAGATTGCTTTAGGCCAACTGCACCAAAGATGACTGAGTGCTAAGTTTTAAAATTGTTGCCGTTTTTATGTTTAAAAAGAGGATAATGTATCAATGAAGCGGGTGTTTTTTTTAGACACAAATTGTTGTTGCCTGTTCTCTCTGTTGGGATTGAATGTTTTTAAAAATGTGTTTACTCTTGTTAAGCCCGTGGCAATATACGTACATTTGTGTGTGCGTGTGCGCGTGCAAATGATATAAATTATCATGGAACCGTATATATTAGTATATATTAGTATAGTTAATCTCAGTGAAACAGTATATTTTCGGTCTAGCACTGTCTTAGTACATGCTGATATTGGGTGCGTGACCTGGAGTCACTGTTACAGAGCTGGAAAAAATGTTTGAATACCATCGTAAAAAATTAGTACTGTATGTTATCCTTCGTATCTATCCTCATTTATGCTTGAACATAATATATAATAACAAGAGAGCTAATTTCCAATATTAGGAAGAAACAATCATCAGTTTTTGGCCATGTAGTGAGAAGAGAGCAACTGGAATATGTTGTAACAACTGGAAAAATAGACGGACGAAGAGATAGAGGGAAGCAAAGAGAGAAAATACAAGACAGCTTAAGAGAATGGCTTGGCAGAAGGTCAACAACAGAAATGATAAAGAACTGTCGAGATCGAAAGTTGTGGAGAGACATGATCACCTACGCCAGTAGGCCCGGTACTTGATAATGATGATAATAGATAAATGTGTTTAGTATTATCTAAACATATAATATAATAATTTAAAATAAGGTTATAATGTACAGGGCATTTCACTCGTTACCGAACCCGGCAAGTTAATGGTTTTACCACTAAATACTCTTCACCATTTTGCGTAGGCATCCTCAGCCAAGTGACAGTGGTGAGCTAACAAGCGCGTCGAAACAATCAGGCGTCACATACAGACACTACAACCATTTCACACACAGACACAATGACCATTTTTTGTTTGTTTAATTTCTCACACACTGAACGTACTCCTGTTCAGATTTCGTTGCTTTGGCATGGGTGTTAGAATGATTGAGAAAGTGTCGGGTTCGGTAGCGAGCAAGACACCTTGTATAATTATGGTTCTGCCATTAATATATAATCCTGCAAGTGTGGTTAGTTTCATTCCTGCTTTCGCGCTGGTGATCATTTAATTGTTGTCTCGCATAGATGGTTAGTTTCATTCCTGTTTTTGCGTTGGTGATCATTTAATTGTTGTCTCGCATAGATGGTTAGTTTCATTCCTGCTTTCGCGTTGGTGATCATTTAATTGTTGTCTCGCATAGATGGTTAGTTTCATTCCTGTTTTCGCGTTGGTGATCATTTAATTGTTGTCTCGCATAGATGGTTAGTTTCATTCCTGCTTTCGCGTTGGTGATCATTTAATTGTTGTCTCGCATAGATGGTTAGTTTCATTCCTGTTTTTGCGTTGGTGATCATTTAATTGTTGTCTCGCATAGATGGTTAGTTTCATTCCTGCTTTCGCGTTGGTGATCATTTAATTGTTGTCTCGCATAGATGGTTAGTTTCATTCCTGCTTTCGCGTTGGTGATCATTTAATTGTTGTCTCGCATAGATGGTTAGTTTCATTCCTGTTTTCGCGTTGGTGATCATTTAATTGTTGTCTATCATAGATTGTTCACCCTTGTCTCTATACTGATGGTTAGTTTCATTTGCAACTAATTGCAACGAATCTAGAATATAGTTTATCTCTGTCATTGTGATGCACCTTAGCGGGCTCTTATTACTTCATTTAATTGATTATGTTTTATATATTCTATTCTGACAAGATGGGATTCTGACAAAATTCGAAAGAATCAAGGCAGGTTTTGAGCCTTTCATCAAAAAAAGTTACCTCAATCAAATCAAAATTAAAATCGTGGATAAATGTCAGATATAAAAGACATAAAACGGGCCGCTGGGTTTAACATTGTTCAGAGCAGAATTCTACAGTAAATACTGCCCAAAAAGCTTCTGGCATTAACGAGTTCATCTTCACTAATTATAGGGAGAATTAATGAAAATTATATAAAATAAATATAAAACTGTATTGAGCATGTAGACAAACAGAAAGACAAGACAAACTAAATCGTGTCGTCGAAAGTCGACATCAGGTATAGCAAACAAACTATACACATTAAACACATAATCCCAAGTCAGCACACACGACACAGCTCTACAAATAGCGGAAAGAATGACGGAAAGAATGACGGGAAAGACAGTGATCAGGATTTACATAATTTCCACCAATGGTCAATAAAAACTGAACTGGAAATAGATTATGTAACCTTACCTATGGTTGTATCACCTCTAAATATAAAGAATGGCTGTCGTAACTAAACTGCATTATTTTGTCATAAGTGTGTGCGTCTATCCGTATGAAATGTATTTCAGAAATGCACTGAACATGTGTGAGCAGTGCAGATAATTTCTGCTATATTTGTGATGAAGTTAATTTTGTATCACAGAAACGAAATATCACTGCAGTGATTGTGGAGGCCTGCTGTTAGTATTATGGACGCATATTAGGAGATAGTGATAAGAGCTAGATGGCACATAAATGTTGCACATATATACGCAACAAATATTAATCAGTAGCTGAATAGCAAAATGCACGCTATATCTTTTGCAGTTAGACTGATTAAGAGAGAGCCCACCGATCATATCAGCAATTGTTACTTTTTTATGGTCTCTCCACTTTGGATAGGCATGTCAAAATAGATCATTTGGACCGTAAATATCCAACACATTTCCTCTAAAAACCGTTCACTACCACAATGACAATGGTCTACTGGTTTACAAAGTGTTACAATTAGGTTGAACTGACCCAAGGAAGAAGAGAAAGTTTATCATCCTGAACCAGATTAACTATCTAGATTACTCATAATTTACCTTCACTAAACAACACTTAACAGCCCAGAGTGAACTTACATGAACTTAACAGAGATTTACCTAAGAATACACCACCCGCGATAGCTCAGTGGTTAGTGAACAGGACTACAAAGGACAAGAGGTAGGGTTCGATCCCAACGACGGCTCCGGTTCACCCAGCCTTTAATGGGTACCGGATTTTTATTATGGGAAAGTAAAGCGGCACGGGCGTAATACCGACCACATTACCCAACAATCATGTTTTTTGGAAAACGAAGATCTGTAAAATGTATGGTCACTAACACTATATTCCCTATACGCCACTTAGCGTAACGGGGGTACTTTACTTTTTTTTAAGAATATACCGGAATGTTTTCTGTTCCGGACACCAACAGTGGAATCTCTCGGCAAATATTATATGTTTCGGGAATGTCAGAAACATTTTGTTACATTCATTTTTGTATTCAAATCGGTGATCTTTCTCCGTGTTTAAATATTTCTGGTATAATGACAGCCACCAAAACAATTACAGACTAGATGATTGGAGCCTGTACAAACTGCGATCAGCATCAGTGGCCACTCTTTTTGTGACTTTAAAGTGATCATCTCTTTTCTTAGATGTCAATGTGGTTACACCAATCAATTCTATTGCCTTCTCTGTGGCTGGGATTATCGTGCAAGAAATGGCAACTGCATGGCAGATATTTTGCAAATCAACCAGTCATTGCAGCGATGAGTAATAATTTATAACATTCGGCACTGGTAGGCACCAGTAAGTTTGTGTTGCCGCGATCGCACATTAATTTGGACTTCTTAAAAAACTGTGACAAGACAAAGATAAAACAGAAGAGATGCTTTAGAATAAAACCACATTACAAAATTGCTAAGACTGAGTAAGGCTAAAATAAAAGATGAAGTAATCGTTGACCCCGAGAAATCGTGTTCCTTCGTAAGCTTCATGGCAAGTAGGTAGTATGCCATTCAATGATAACAAATGTATTGAAAATTACAAAGGAGATAATTGTTTAGGAAATTGTATATAATCTTTTGATCTACAATAGATCTAGAATATGTCTGTGAAGATTCATTTCTTGCTATCCCATTTCGATGGCTTTCCTTCACACTCTAGAGCAGTGAGCAACGAAAATGGTGAGAGATTTCACCAAAACATTGCTGATATGGAGACAAAGTATCATAGCAATTGGAGCACTTCATTGCTTAAACAATTGGAGCCCTTCATTGCTTGAACAATTGGAGCCCATCACTGCTTCAACAATTGGAGCCCTTCATTGCTTGAACAATTGGAGCCCTTCATTGCTTCAAGAATTGGAGCCCTTCATTGCTTCAACAATTGGAGCCCTTCATTGCTTCAACAATTGGAGCCCTTCATTGCTTCAACAATTGGAGCCCTTCATTGCTTGAACAATTGGAGCCCTTCATTGCTTCAACAATTGGAGCCCTTCATTGCTTAAATGTTTTAACTTTTCTTCCATCAGTGATAACAAATACAAAATAGTTTTAATTACCTTATTTCAAAGTCTATTACAACCATTATTTAAACACAAAATTATTCCTTTTTCAGTATTAGTTTCCTTTCTTTTAAAAAAAAATTGTTATTTGCTTTTGCACGAACTGTTTTAGTATTGTATAAATTATTAACTTATCGTATGATACAAAATTGATATTATTTGTTTCTCTTACAGTGGACAATAGACAATTAGAATCCATTGTGTTAGACTGTTCATTGTTCACATATTTCCCATTTTTAAATCGTTAATTCCTTCATCTTGTAATACAAAAATACAAAAACATAGTAATCTTTCGTGTAATATGAAATGAACATTATGTTTATTTTGTTTAACTATATATAAATTCTTCTTATGCGTTATTTTTTAAACTACCCTTTTCATTGTCCGTCTTTTAAAGGTAGTAGTGAATCACATTTTGGATGTAATTAATTTTGGCTTTGTTGCATTGAAAAATATATTAACTGTACCACGTCAGGCAACATCAAAGAGATTATTCTCGACACTGCAAATAATGCGAAGAATATGTAAAATAAGATGACTGTAAAAATAATGTAAAACACAAGACTTTCAAAAATAACTACTTATAAAATTACATATCCAATCCATACACGTAATTCAGTCACCACATCTTGAATCAATAAACCTAATGCATACACATCTTGAAGACCTTAATCCTAATTCATTCGCATCTTGACTACATACACTAAGTTCTTACACATTTTGAACCATACACCTAGTTCAATCATATCTTGAAATCCTACAACTAATACATTTATCACATTTGAATCCATACACCTAATTCATGGCAATCTAAAACACACACACACAATCAATTCATTTACACCTTGAACCCCATACACCTAATTAATTCATATTTTGAATCCATACACTTAATTCAATTATATCTTAAAACCATACATCTAATACATTTATCATATTTTAAATACAAACACATAATTCATTCCCAACTTGAATCCGTATACTAATTCATTGACCACATCGTGAATCCACATATCTAATTTATTGATCACATCTTGAATCCATATATCTAATTTATTGACCATATCGTGAATCCACATATCTAATTTATTGATCACATCTTGAATCCATATACTAATTCATTGACCATATCGTGAATCCACATATCTAATTTATTTATCACATCTTGAATCCATATACTAATTCATTGACCACATCGTGAATCCACATATCTAATTTATTGATCACATCTTGAATCCATATATCTAATTTATTGACCATATCGTGAATCCACATATCTAATTTATTTATCACATCTTGAATCCATATACTAATTCATTGACCACATCGTGAATCCACATATCTAATTTATTGACCACATCTTGAATCCATATATCTAATTTATTGACCACATATCGAATCCATATACTACATCATTGACCACATCTTGAATCCATATTCTTGGGACTTCCGTTTCCAAGATGGCGGATCTAGTCCACGTCCTCTCGATCGCTGCAGAAATGCACCCAAGGTCTGATTAATTTCGGATCTTCATTGCACTTTTCTGCGTAAAAGTCAAAATGATGATATGCTTGATACATCTGTGTCGCTAAGACGAGGTCGTAGGTCGACAACAGTCCGTTTTTGACGAATCAAGTGTTGTGAGTGAGACATTCCACCGTCCAGACTTCATCTGTGCTTTACGTCACATTAGTGCTGTTCAAGACCGTTATTGGGAATCTTTGACGCAAGTTATTTCCACGTTACACATTAATGTAAACTACTTCGTCAGTCCCAGTTTTGTCTCTTTGGGAAGTTGCTTCGTGTATTGTTCGTCGTAGACTGTTTACACTTGAGTAATCAGACATAAGTCTAAAGGTATCGAGATTATGAGTTTGGCGACATTGTGTCCTACGTCATCGTATTGGTTCCTAAACCGGCCGTGCGCAAATCTTACGGTCTGCTGTTTGATGTGCAACAAGAATAATTGACGACTGACTGTGTGTCTATATGTTCGGAATTGGAGTCATCAACGATGGCCTAACATCATCAAGTGCTACGATGATCATCATTTTCGGGAGGACGTGACTTACCGGTATATGGGGATAGGCGGCGGGAACAAATGGAGGCTACGCATGAAATGTGTTCCTTGTTGCAGTTTCCTCATATTACAAGTCGCATGTCTGTGTTAGTCACCTCTAGTGACTCGGGCAGATGGTGCTCGTAAACCTGGGAAGGCCGACCATCTAAGGGCAGAATCCCCCGACAGAAAAGATCAACTGCTGCCTTGCAGGAAGATTGGGGACAACCAAAGGCTAAGGAAAGCAAACCTGAAAAAATGCTGGCTGAAATCGGATGCACTGGGCCACTGGCGCAGAACACAGTGCAACGTATTAACGGGTGTTCAGTCAGAGTGGATCTGACAGACTCTAATTGTGATGTTCTGTCTGTGGGGGCGATCAACACACTTAGCCTGACAGCTGACTTCATATGAGAGTCTGGAATCCTTACTCTGATTGAGTCCTGAACGCAGAGAGAGAGAGAGAGAGAATCCATATATCTAATTCAATCACAAATTGAAATTATTCATCTAATTCATTTCCATCATGAATCCACAAACCTAAGTCATTCACTATATTTGAATCATGCATGTATCATATCTCATCTGTTGTTCTAAGAACGTGAAGTGAAAGAATAGTAAGGATACTTGAGCAACAAACGTAATGATAAAGCGAATAAAAGCACTACGTATGTGTCCTTTGCAAAGATTATCTTTTGGAGACAAGATCTTCGCCGGTACCACAGTGCTCGTTCAACTGATCTGAAGCCATGTTCAATGCGTTCGTTAATGTGTGGCGAGCTTGCTTTATACTGAGGATTTGATGAGAGGATCTACGCTCTATGGAGTTACCCGTTTGTTAAACGAAAATTATCTTTCAACTAAACTATATTCTACATAGGGTGATCAAAGACTGAAAACAATTAATAGTGATTTGACATATCCCCGCATACACACCAGTACGCTTTAATTGTTTTGGTGAACTATTTCTTTTGGTGATCACTGATTGAAATTTAAGTTACCTCACAAAAATTTAACACTTTACTACAGCAAAAAACACACACACACACACACACACACACACACACACACACACACACACACACACACACACACACACACACACACACACACACACACACACACACACACACACACACACACACACACACACACACACACACACACACACACACACACACACACACACACACACACACACACACACACACACACACACACACACACATATATATGCATAAACATACATATACATATACACACACGCACACACACACTTGCAGTCTCTTAAGTGTTCTCTCAAGACGTTGAATTATAATTCAATGACAGAAAAAAATGTAATACATCACCATCTTGTTTGCATTAATCTTCGAAACATCACATGTTATTTCATATGACCTCTGTAGGCCAGGTATATATATACTATTGACCACACGTGACATATTTTAAATACAAGTATGCTTTTTTGAATCACATAAAAAATATTCACTGAAAGTTTTTACTTAATTACACCGAACATAAAAATAAAACAACATAACAAGCTCACGGTCATCAAAATAACAATCCAGCAATCCGAAATTACTTAATCCTGGAACGTGTACGCACAATTAAACAGTAAATAGAACGTTCTCATGGTTACACGTTTCACTGCCAGTCTTTCTTATTTCAAGCAAGATATTTTATTCTCATTTAGTGGTTACATTTAATGTCAAGAACTGAGGCTAGACATAAAATGGATTTTATTTTCCGGAAAGGATGTCGCTAAATAAAGCACAGGCTTTCTTTTCGTTCATTTCCGTACACTGAATTGACATTTATGATTTCAAATCGATGTGTTGTATGTGTGATAAGTTGTTTCATTACTACTTCATGTAATAAGGAGATGAAAATAACGCAAATGAAAAGATGTTAATTTATATTCTTTTGTGAGCGGAAAGAGTTTGACTGATTATGTTAACGTGGGGCATTTGTACTCGGACTTTCACTCATTTTTGACACACGAAGCTGGACATTTAATAAAAGTGATAACTTCATTGTGAATGTAGCAAATATGAATTCTGTTTATAACAATTCCACTGTGACATCAGAAAAATGACATTCCAATCACAATAATTCCACGTGACAGGTTCTGTGTGTAATGGTCTATGGAGGATATAATCTGGGGATCGCGTTGCACGTTCAAACCATGTGATTGTTGCTTCATAGTGTAACATAATATATCCTTATGTCCTTGTATTGTTTAGTGCTTAGAAGCTGCAATACTTTACTTCACTTTATGTTTGGGTCTGCTTGCTATACCCGAAGTAGCATATTACATCATCATCATAATCATCTGCAGCATATTATAGTAATATAAATTCATACAACTTTCAATTAGAAATATGTTCTATGTTAGTTTTCACACAAATCGTAAACCCTAGCTCAATAATCTCAACGCAAGCGTGTATCTCCAATACCCCATTGCAACAAAGCATAATGATACAATTGTTTTTTATCTTATCATTGCCGTTTATAGATGCGTATTTGTGGGGACAAATTGTTATAATTTATGTTTCTTTCAAATTATTTTAATACTTTATATTATTACAATTATTCATTGTCTCAAATGAAGATATCACTTCTGATTATATGTTGTAATTGGTCCTACAAATAAAACACTTGGACCCGAACACCTCACATCGACTGCACTGTAATAGCGGCCTTTATTCTCCATACCTATAATAATAAGTCTCCTCGGCAGACCCCTGTACTGGGAAAATACCGTAATGATGTTTTATTTATTGGTCCCGCTTTACACTTTCACGCAGCAGGTATCTAATTTCTTTCTTTCTATGACACACTTATATGTCTAAAAGTGTCATTAATATCGAACTAGGGAATGATTTTCTTTACCGACATCGAACCAGCGAGATGCCTGATTAATTAATTCAATAAACATTAGAGAGTTCCGACATGTTTGTGTTTAATCTCGCACTGCCAAATGCTCTATGTTCATTAAAGGTCAAAATACTTGAACCTTTACTAGCTCAGTTCCACCTTTAACGATTGATTTTGTGACTGTCGTGCCTGGACTACAGATTTGTGTAGATTTATTTCCCTTTGAGGAAGACTGGTTCGAAGTATAGGATGAACTATAAATCTTCATTAAATGTTCACTATGGCAGACGCAAAATAAATCCTTTGATATGACGGGTTCATGTTATGATTTCTTGTAATGAGACTTGCTCTTTTCAATCGCTGCAGAGAATGATGAGACAGCAGATGTCTTTCTACAAGCGGAATTCTTCCAGAATATCAAACTCTTGTCATTCCGATGAATCAAAAAAAAAAAAGAGCTCGATCATGACAAAAGAGAGCTCTTCATCCCAAAAGAGAGCTCGATCATCCCAAATGAGAGTTTTTATCCCACATAAGAGCTCTTCATCTCAAAATAGAGCTCGATCATCCCACATGAGAGCTCTTCATCCCAAAAGAGAGTTCGATGATCCCAAAT
The DNA here is from genome assembly GCA_032433765.1 of Megaustenia siamemsis. NCBI lineage: Eukaryota > Metazoa > Mollusca > Gastropoda > Stylommatophora > Ariophantidae > Megaustenia > Megaustenia siamemsis. The sequence continues at coordinate 39,229,903 of JAVIAB010000092.1, forward strand.
GAGAGTTTTTATCCCACATGAGAGCTCTTCATTTCAAAAGAGAGCTCGATCATCCCACATGAGAGCTCTTCATCCCAAAAGAGAGCTCGATCATCCCAAATGAGAGTTTTTATCCCACATGAGAGCTCTTCATCCCAAAAAGAGGGCTCTTCATCCCAAATGACAGCTCTTCATATCAAAAGAGAGCTTAATCATCCCAAAGGAAAGCTCGATAATCCCAAAAGAGAGCTTGCACATCCCAAAAGAGAGCTTGCTCATCCCAAAAGAGAGCTTGCACATCCCAAAGAGAGCTTGCTCATCCCAAAATAGAGTTTCCTCATCCCAAAAGAGAGCTTGCACATCCCAAAAGAGAGCTTGCTCATCCCAAAAGAGAGCTTGCACATCCCAAAAGAGAGCTTGCTCATCCCAAAAGAGAGCTTGCTCATCCCATAATAGAGTTCTTCATTCCCAAACAGAGCTCGATCATCACAAAAGAGAACTCTTCATCACAAAAGAGGGCTTTATCACCCAAATGAGAGCTTTTCATCCCAAAAGAGCTCGATCATCCCAAAAGAGAGCTCGATCATCTCAAAAGAGATTTCGATCATTGCAAAAGAGAACTTTTCCTCCCAAAAGAGAGCTCGATCACTCCAAAAGAGAGTTCTTCATCCCAAATGAGAGCTCTTCATCCCAAAAGAGAGCTCGATCATCCTAAAAGAGAGCTTGATCATCCCTAAAGAGAGCTGGATTATCCGAAAAGTGAGCTTTTCGTTCCAGAAAAGAGCTCGATCATTTTAAAAGTGTACTCTTCATCTCAAATGAGAGCGCTCCATCACAAAAGAGAGTCCTATCATCCCAAAAGAGAGCTGTTAGATCCCAAAAGCTAAATGTACCCTGCAGATTGAATGTAAACATCTTTAGATCTGATGAGATGGGGCTAATACGATTCCGTTCTCTAGGTTTCCAGCTCGTGGTAACTGACCAATGTTTCAATTCCGTTACAATTCTCGCTAGAAAACCATCACTATCAGAACTTAACTCCTTTACAATCTTCATAGGCATCAACACACCGCCGTGTCATTGCTGGAGGTAGTTGCTGTGATGTCTACCTTGAACAAACCATGAGAAGCTCAACAAAGTCTGAAATACGTAGGGAGCTGAGGCAAAGGTAATTTTCAGAATTTTCATGTGGTTTCGTCGTTCATCATGACTGAACGATTGTTCATCACTACGTCTATAACTGCTGCAATAGTCTCTAACTAAAGAGCTCGATGTGCGCGACAAAGCTGAAAAATACTTGCAACAGAAATGAAGCTGTTTTTGACATATCTACTCCACTAAACAACAAACTGCAATTAAAAATGTACTGTATCATAGTGAAACTTCACTCTTTAATGAATTGCAACACGTTTTCATCTCTCTTTTAGTATTCATTAGCGGAAACTCAGTGCATTGTGTATACACGTATTTAAAATGCAGTTTGAAAGAAAGAGAGAATTTAGTAATTTATTTATAATATTTCTCCCTATTAAAAACATTGTACTTCAACAACGAAAATAATTATCTGACTGTCGCAGTGGTATCTAACTTAAAAGATCAAAAATTGTTTACGATGAATAATGATATCGTATGGCAGGAAACAGTTTGCTGTGTTCACTTTCTGTGCGGTTTCGCCTATGTCTTTTGGCGTGTGCTGAGACTGCTATGATGGGGACTACGGCTACCTTTCTTTGTTTGGGAGATGAGTTAGTAATTCGGATGATTCCACTGACACGGGCGGCTGAGCAATTATGGATGTTAATTCGTTAGCACTGATACCGGGGCCTTCCATAACCAAAGAACCAAAGATCAAAAATATATATATATCTATAAAAAGGGGTAGACGCTCTAACAAACAGATTAGTGCACTATTCTGCTGACCAGTTCACACACCTCACTTTCATTACTTAACCAAACTTTCATACAGCCTGTAGGTTGTCTTGTTAGTCTGCAGGGTAATGACCTTCCTAAAGGAAAAAAATAAACAACGATCCTATCTTTAATTATTTCCATGTCCTCTTCTAAAATAATTGGAATGCAGCCATTGGATGCATTCTGTCCGTTCTTGTCTAGTTTCAGTTCCCAGACGTTTCTATATAAGAGCTTTATCTAAACGGCCATATCTCTTAGATCTCTGGACGTGACTAAAGCGAGTGACGGTGCCATAGCTTTCCGAGACGGATTTACATGGGCGAGTGCGTACTAAATCTGGGTTCTATTTGCCTCAGTCTTTGAGATTAAAGTAAATGAGAAAGAAAACAAAGCAACAAAAGAAAAGTTAATCGACCAAATAGAGAGCAATGTTTTTCCTCACATAATACAAATGTATCCATGATGTCTGCGTCCATTAATTGAAACTGCCCTTATGCAAATTGGTAATGTCCCAGTTGTGATTTACGCCTAGATAAAAGTTTGTAAAGACTGTTAAAATCTTCACAGCTGATTTTTCTTTCCTCTATTTTCAACTATCGCACAATAAGCCTTATGAGTCATATGAATAAGATATTACTAAGAATAAACATGCGAAGAGTGCGAAACAAAATCAGTCCATAAATTAGCGATGAACAGTGTGGTTTTGTTAGAGATAATGGAACAAGCAATGCCATTTATATCATAAGATCTTTAGTAGAAAGAGCCATAGAGGTGAAAACAGATCTATACCTATGTTTCAAAGATTACACCAAGGCATTTGAAAAAGTAATGCACCAAGAAATAATCAAAATTTTAGAAAGCATAAACGTAGACAGCAAAGATCAAGAATAATAAAAATCATGTACTGGCAACAAGCAGCGGCAATGAAAACTGGAAAACAATTTAGAATGTTTCAACAAATAAAACAGGGTGTTAGACAAGGTTGTGTGCTGTCACCAGATTTGTTTAATATTTAAAGTAAGATTATTTTAAGATCCATAAGGGACATGCCTGGAATAACAATTGGAGGTCATAATATAAATAATCTAAGGTATGCTGATGATACGGAGTCGCGATAGCTCAGTGGTTAGTGAACTGGAATACAAAGGACAAGTGGTAGGGTTCGATCCCAAACGACGGCTTCCGGGTTCACCCAGCCTTAAATGGGTAGCGGATTTTTTTCTGGGAAAGTAAAGCAGCACGGGCGTAATACCGACCACATTACCCCAAAAATCATGTGCTGAAGGTCTGTAAAATATAGGTTCACTAACACCATATTCCCCTATACTTGTTCACTATGCTGATGATAAAGTCTTAATCGCTAAGAGTGAAAATGAGTTACAAGAAATGTTGGACATTATAGTGAAAGAAATCAAAATTAAAGGACTCAGCCTTAATAGCAAAAGACAGAGGTAATGCTAACAACAAAGAAAAAGACATCACCTCAGTGCAAAATAAAGACAAATGGAACAGTATTAAAACAGGTAAATAAATTTAAATATTGGGGAACTTTGTTAACCTCAGAAGGAAGATGTTCAAAAGACGTGAGATGCAGAATGGTTCAGGCAAAAGCAGCTTTCCAAAAAATGAGGAAGATAATATGCGATCCATTTTTGACAAAAGAAACAATAAAAAGAGTTCTTAAATGTTATGTAGAGCCAGTCTCATGATGCGAATCATGGACAATATGACAACAGACAAGAAAATCACTGGAGTCTGTAGAAATGTGGTTTTACAGAAGAATGTTGAGAGTACCATGAACAGCTAAGAAGAGTAATGAAGATGTTCTGAGAGAGATCAAAGCAAAAAGAGAGCTAATTTCCATTATTAGGAAGAAACAATCATCATTTTTTGCCCATGTAATGAGAAGAGAACAACTGGAATATAAGTAGTGATGGTGGCTGTGAACTCAACAGAAAGTGGAATAACATGCACCGAAATACAATAGATTTGGCACCGACTTTGCACCGACTTTGCACCAAAACGGTGCCAAAAAAAAAATTATTTTTTCGAATTCGCGATTTTTCGAACTTCATAATTTTTTTGGGGGGAAAAATTTTGGGAAAAATTTTTTGGTGTTCGTCAGTTTGTCGAATCACTGAGAGCTTAACTCAGGTAAATTCAAAAGATCGTGTGCTAATCCGGTGATCGCGCTCCGGTGATCGCCTCTCGCTGTGTGTTATTTGTGAAAGAGTATATTTGTGTCGCCTCGCTCGTGTTAGATGAAAATGAAAGAGTATTTTAAAAGAGTATGTGAAAGTAAACAGAATTATTTAAAAAATATGTATTTGTGAAAGTAAACTCAGAATTATTAAAAATAAAAAAATAAAAAAAAAACAGTCTCCCTTCAGGATTCGAACACGGGTCTACTACGTGACAGGGCAGGGGGCGGGTACTTGAGGAATGCTATTGTTAGAATCGCTTACAAGGAATCGTGGTCATTGTTAGGAAAATATGCTGACGGTCATTGTTAGGCTCCGTGTTTAGAGTTAGGTAGAGGCATGTAACTATGGGTGGTATTGTTGTTATTTAAAATACTGGTAATTGGGACTGCGTGACAGGAGGCGACAAGCAATGACGTTGAAAGGTTAGCCGCAGGTAAATTCAATAGAGACTCTAATCCGTGTCCGGTGATCGCCTCGCTGTGTGTTATTTGTGAAAGAGTATTTTAAAAGAGTATGTGATAATTAAAAAATTCAGAATTATTTAAAAAAATATGTATTTGTGAAAGTAAACTCAGAATTATTAAAAATAAAAAAATAAAAAAAAAACAGTCTCCCTTCAGGATTCGAACACGGGTCTACCGTGACAGGGCAACATGTAAAAAAATGCTGACAAGCAATAACATTGAAAGGTTAGTTTTGTCGAACGGTCTCCTGTGTTTCTGAGAGCTTAACCGCAGGTAAATTCAATAGAGACTCGGTGCTAATCCGTGTCCGGTGATCGTCGCTCGCTGTGTGTTAGAAATTTGTGAAAGAGTATTTAAATTCCGTTAGCCAACTCAGGTAGAACCCCGATTGAAAAGAAAACGGACTTATGTTAAAATAGTAAAATATAAGTGGTCGTGTGTGTTATCGCTACCAACATCATCATGTGTCGTGTAGTAAGGTGTGCTAATATTAAATAGTGACGCTCGCTCTTTCTCATTCAATGTAAAGCAAAACAAATTCTATATTTCACAATTTTATTAATACATCATATATATATATATATATATATATATATATATATATATATATATATATATATATATATATATATATATATATATATATTACTGTCCGGATGCTGATAATTTTAACCGTCTGGGTTTCCTACACAACCGCCCTCCATTTTGACAAAACCTTGATCAAAGCTGGAATAGGTAATCGGTGACTTTGCTGAAACATCCTGGGCAGCCACACTGGCTGCCGGAGCTGTCGTCTGATTAACAAGAGTGAGGTCCCCTTGGTTAACAAAAAAGGGCGTGTAGTTGATGTTAGCATAAGCGTTTTCGAGACTGCCTTAACGCCATCTATAGACAATGGAACTACCCCCTCTGCCTTCATGTCCTATCATCATCATGTGCCACCCTCAACACCATCACCCCTTCATGTCCTATCATCATCAAGCCACACAAAGTATCAACCCCTTCATGGCCTATCATCATCATGTGCCACCCTCAACACTATCATCATCATGTGCCAACCTCAACACTATCATCATCATGCGCCACCCCCAACACCATCATCAAACCTTCATATCCCATCATCATCTTGTGCCCTACCATTAAATAGTGACTCTCTCTCTCTCTCTTTCTCTATCGCATATCCAAGCTAACTCAAGTAAAATAAAAATCATCACCAAGCCACACAAAGTATCAACCCCTTCATGGCCTATCATCATCATGTGCCACCCTCAACACTATCATCATCATGTGCCACCCTCAACACTATCATCATCATGCGCCACCCCCAACACCATCATCAAACCTTCATATCCCATCATCATCTTGTGCCCTACCATTAAATAGTGACTCTCTCTCTCTCTCTCTTTCTCTATCGCATATCCAAGCTAACTCAAGTAAAATAAAAATCATCACCAAGCCACACAAATTGACACATCATCATCATGTGCCACCCTCAACACTATCATCATCATGCGCCACCCCCAACACCAGCCCTTCATGTCCTATCATCATGTGCCACCCTCAACACCATCATCAAACCTTCATGTCCTATCATCATCATGTGCCACCCTCAACATCAAACCTTCCGGCTTGGACGGAGGAACTGTTTTCCATCAGTCGAGTAAATGAAACAAACCCGTTACATATGTGTTGAAAGACGATAAGGGCGATGAGATAGAGGGGTCATTCTACACACCGAAAATTCAAAAAGTTGGAGACAAACTCATCATCCCTGCATGTCCTATCATCAACCCACACAAAGTATCAACAAGCGAAATTCTCTCTCTCTCTCTCTCTCACTCTCTCTCTTTCTCTCTCTCTCGCTCTGTCTCTCTCACATTCATGATAAACCAAAACAAAATAGGCTCATATTAAAAAAGTCGACCTAAAACCGTAAAATATTCCACTACAACACAGACCGCTAGACTGAACAGTACTATGAAAAATAAACGTCCGTGAATCAAGCGCGCTTATAACACGAAGTCTCACATCCGACTAGTTTAAATATAATCCGGTAAATCAAAGTTAGGAGGCAAGGGCAGAAACTTAGGAGGTAAGGGCAGAAACCTAGGAGACAAGGGCAGAAACCTAGGAGGCGAGGGCAGAAACCAAAGAGGCAAGGGCAGAAACCTAGGAGACAAGGTCAGAAATCTAGGAAGCTGTGTTAGAAAACAAGGAGGCGAGGGCAGAAACCTAGGAGACAAGGGCAGAAACTTAGGAGGTAAGGGCAGAAATCTAGGAAGCTGTGTTAGAAAACAAGGAGGCGAGGGCAGAAACCTAGGAGACAAGGCAGAAACTTAGGAGGTAAGGGCAGAAACCTAGGAGACAAGGGCAGAAACCTAGGAGACAAGGTCAGAAATCTAGGAAGCTGTGTTAGAAAACAAGGAGGGGAGGTCAGAAATCTAGGAAGCTGTGTTAGAAAACAAGGAGGGAAGGTCAGAAACCTAGGAGGCATGGTCAGAAATCTAGGAAGCTGTGTTAGAAAACAAGGAGGCGAGGGCAGAAACCTAGGAGACAAGGGCAGAAACTTAGGAGGTAAGGGCAGAAACCAAAGAGACAAGGTTAGAAAACAAGGAGGGAGGGTCAGAAATCTAAGAGGCAAGGGCAGAAACCTAGGAGGCGAGGTCAGAAACCTAGGAGGCGAGGTCAGAAACCTAGGAGGCGAGGTCAGAAAACAAGGAGGGAAGGTCAGAAACCTAGGAGACATGGACAGAAAACTAGGAAGCAAAGGCTGAAAACCAAAGAGGCAAGGTCAGAAATCTAGGAAGCTGCATTAGAAAACAAGGAGGGAAGGTAAGAAACCTATCTACTTCCATACTGATACTAGTTAGACACATCGATCAGATAGTTACATCCAAATCGCAAACATTTTACCCCAGAACACAAAAATTTAGGGTCATACTCAAAAAGTCGACCTAAAAATCCCAAAAGCTACTCACATAGTCATACTAGTTAGACACAACGAGCAGGAAGGCTCCAATGTCACGTTGACATCAAATCTAGCGTCGCAAATATCGTCGTTATCGAGAGATTCGTAGCGAATCCAGACATCACCCTCTATTACATTGAAATAATTTAGCGGAAATTGTATCTCCACCAGTGCGATCTCATACTGCGTCGAAAATTGCCTCCAGCGTTCTCTAACATTGCCTCGATCGTTCTTTAACATTGCCTCGATCGTTCTTTAACATTGCCTCCAGTGTTCTCTTCACAAGTTTCGTAAGGGAAACATTTGTCGTACTGGGAGAAAAACTCGTTTACCCTATCCATTTTAACGACCCCTTCTAATGATGACTCGCTGAGTGCCAAGTACAGACTATCTGTATCCATTTCACAGAGTCGAAAGTCGGACCTCTCTACGAATCTATCCAGGAAGTCATAGTAAAAATCCAACATTCCCAATTTGGTGTACTGGTAGACGAAAAAACCAAGCTGTGAAGGAAGATCCCACAGGATACTTCGATTTCCAAGCGACACCTCATACAGGTCTTCACCAATAGGCGTCATGGTTTTAAACAGGGGGGTTAATTACCAACTTTGTTGTATTGGCCCCCTCTTTAACATAGGTCACGTTCACATGTTTCCCCAAATTCGTCAAGGTCTTCCCATAGGCCGAGAAAATATTACCACCAGATCACAAAAATGTAGGCAGAAACCTAGGAGGCAAGGTCAGAAACCTAGGAGACAAGGTCAGAAACATAGGAGGCAAGGGCAGAAACCTAAGAGGCAAGGGCAGAAACCTAAGAGGCAATGATGGGGGCTATTCCTAACTTTCTTCTCAGTTCTTCATTTCTGAGCTTATCTCTCAGACTGTTTCCTGTCATTCGTCTAACACATTTCATCTCTGAGATCACAAAAATTTAGGCACATACTCAAAAAGTCGACCTCAAAACCATAAAAGCTACTCCCACATTCATCTAAAAGTTACACCAAAACCGCACCAGATTTGCACCGTGCAAAAACATGCACAAGTTTGACACGCGCACCAGTTTGGCACAATGCACCAATAGACATCCCCATACCAAAAATTTACTTTGATAATCACTTTTATGATTGATACGCCCCTTACGAAGGCTGATTGATACGCCCCTTACGAAGGCTGATTGTTACGCCCCTTACGAAGGCTGATTGTTACGCCCCTTACGAAGGTGCATTGTGCCAAACTGGTGCGCGTGTCAAACTTGTGCATGTTTTTGCACGGTGCAAATCTGGTGCGGTTTTGGTGTAACTTTTAGATGAATGTGGGAGTAGCTTTTTATGGTTTTGAGGTCGACTTTTTGAGTATGTGCCTAAATTTTTGTGATCTCAGAGATGAAATGTGTTAGACGAATGACAGGAAACAGTCTGAGAGATAAGCTCAGAAATGAAGAACTGAGAAGAAAGTTAGGAATAGCCCCCATCATTGTCTCTTAGGTTTCTGCCCTTGCCTCTTAGGTTTCTGCCCTTGCCTCCTATGTTTCTGACCTTGTCTCCTAGGTTTCTGACCTTGCCTCCTAGGTTTCTGCCTACATTTTTGTGATCTGGTGGTAATATTTTTCTCGGCCTATGGGAAGACCTTGACGAATTTGGGGAAACATGTGAACGTGACCTATGTTAAAGAGGGGGCCAATACAACAAAGTTGGTAATTAACCCCCCTGTTTAAAACCATGACGCCTATTGGTGAAGACCTGTATGAGGTGTCGCTTGGAAATCGAAGTATCCTGTGGGATCTTCCTTCACAGCTTGGTTTTTTCGTCTACCAGTACACCAAATTGGGAATGTTGGAATTTTACTATGACTTCCTGGATAGATTCGTAGAGAGGTCCGACTTTCGACTCTGTGAAATGGATACAGATAGTCTGTACTTGGCACTCAGCGAGTCATCATTAGAAGGGGTCGTTAAAATGGATAGGGTAAACGAGTTTTTCTCCCAGTACGACAAATGTTTCCCTTACGAAACTTGTGAAGAGAACACTGGAGGCAATGTTAAAGAACGATCGAGGCAATGTTAAAGAACGATCGAGGCAATGTTAGAGAACGCTGGAGGCAATTTTCGACGCAGTATGAGATCGCACTGGTGGAGATACAATTTCCGCTAAATTATTTCAATGTAATAGAGGGTGATGTCTGGATTCGCTACGAATCTCTCGATAACGACGATATTTGCGACGCTAGATTTGATGTCAACGTGACATTGGAGCCTTCCTGCTCGTTGTGTCTAACTAGTATGACTATGTGAGTAGCTTTTGGGATTTTTAGGTCGACTTTTGAGTATGACCCTAAATTTTTGTGTTCTGGGGTAAAATGTTTGCGATTTGGATGTAACTATCTGATCGATGTGTCTAACTAGTATCAGTATGGAAGTAGATAGGTTTCTTACCTTCCCTCCTTGTTTTCTAATGCAGCTTCCTAGATTTCTGACCTTGCCTCTTTGGTTTTCAGCCTTTGCTTCCTAGTTTTCTGTCCATGTCTCCTAGGTTTCTGACCTTCCCTCCTTGTTTTCTGACCTCGCCTCCTAGGTTTCTGACCTCGCCTCCTAGGTTTCTGACCTCGCCTCCTAGGTTTCTGCCCTTGCCTCTTAGATTTCTGACCCTCCCTCCTTGTTTTCTAACCTTGTCTCTTTGGTTTCTGCCCTTACCTCCTAAGTTTCTGCCCTTGTCTCCTAGTTTCTGCCCTCGCCTCCTTGTTTTCTAACACAGCTTCCTAGATTTCTGACCATGCCTCCTAGGTTTCTGACCTTCCCTCCTTGTTTTCTAACACAGCTTCCTAGATTTCTGACCTCCCCTCCTTGTTTTCTAACACAGCTTCCTAGATTTCTGACCTTGTCTCCTAGGTTTCTGCCCTTGCCTCTTTGGTTTCTGCCCTCGCCTCCTAGGTTTCTGCCCTTGTCTCCTAGGTTTCTGCCCTTTTCTCCTAGGTTTCTGCCCTTGTCTCCTAGGTTTCTGCCCTTACCTCCTAAGTTTCTGCCCTTGTCTCCTAGGTTTCTGCCCTCGCCTCCTTGTTTTCTAACACAGCTTCCTAGATTTCTGACCATGCCTCCTAGGTTTCTGACCTTCCCTCCTTGTTTTCTAACACAGCTTCCTAGATTTCTGACCTCCCCTCCTTGTTTTCTAACACAGCTTCCTAGATTTCTGACCTTGTCTCCTAGGTTTCTGCCCTTGCCTCTTTGGTTTCTGCCCTCGCCTCCTAGGTTTCTGCCCTTGTCTCCTAGGTTTCTGCCCTTTTCTCCTAGGTTTCTGCCCTTGTCTCCTAGGTTTCTGCCCTTACCTCCTAAGTTTCTGCCCTTGTCTCCTAGGTTTCTGCCCTCGCCTCCTTGTTTTCTAACACAGCTTCCTAGATTTCTGACCATGCCTCCTAGGTTTCTGACCTTCCCTCCTTGTTTTCTAACACAGCTTCCTAGATTTCTGACCTCCCCTCCTTGTTTTCTAACACAGCTTCCTAGATTTCTGACCTTGTCTCCTAGGTTTCTGCCCTTGCCTCTTTGGTTTCTGCCCTCGCCTCCTAGGTTTCTGCCCTTGTCTCCTAGGTTTCTGCCCTTACCTCCTAAGTTTCTGCCCTTGCCTCCTAACTTTGATTTACCGGATTATATTTAAACTAGTCGGATGTGAGACTTCGTGTTATAAGCGCGCTTGATTCACGGACGTTTATTTTTCATAGTACTGTTCAGTCTAGCGGTCTGTGTTGTAGTGGAATATTTTACGGTTTTAGGTCGACTTTTTTAATATGAGCCTATTTTGTTTTGGTTTATCATGAATGTGAGAGAGACAGAGCGAGAGAGAGAGAAAGAGAGAGAGTGAGAGAGAGAGAGAGAGAGAATTTCGCTTGTTGATACTTTGTGTGGGTTGATGATAGGACATGCAGGGATGATGAGTTTGTCTCCAACTTTTTGAATTTTCGGTGTGTAGAATGACCCCTCTATCTCATCGCCCTTATCGTCTTTCAACACATATGTAACGGGGTTTGTTTCATTTACTCGACTGATGGAAAACAGTTCCTCCGTCCAAGCCGGAAGGTTTGATGTTGAGGGTGGCACATGATGATGATAGGACATGAAGGTTTGATGATGGTGTTGAGGGTGGCACATGATGATAGGACATGAAGGGCTGGTGTTGGGGGTGGCGCATGATGATGATAGTGTTGAGGGTGGCACATGATGATGATGTGTCAATTTGTGTGGCTTGGTGATGATTTTATTTGACTTGAGTTAGCTTGGATATGCGATAGAGAGAGAGAGAGAGAGAGAGAGAGAGAGAGAGAGAGAGAGAGAGAGAGAGTGAGGGTGGCACATGATGATGATAGTGTTGAGGGTGGCCTATGATGATGATGTGTCAATTTGTGTGGCTTGGTGATGATTTTTATTTTACTTGAGTTAGCTTGGATATGCGATAGAGAAAGAGAGAGAGAGAGAGTCACTTTTTAATGGTAGGGCACAAGATGATGATGGGATATGAAGGTTTGATGATGGTGTTGGGGGTGGCGCATGATGATGATAGTGTTGAGGGTGGCACATGATGATGATAGTGTTGAGGGTGGCACATGATGATGATAGGCCATGAAGGGGTTGATACTTTGTGTGGCTTGATGATGATAGGACATGAAGGGGTGATGGTGTTGAGGGTGGCACATGATGATGATAGGACATGAAGGCAGAGGGGGTAGTTCCATTGTCTATAGATGGCGTTAAGGCAGTCTCGAAAACGCTTATGCTAACATCAACTACACGCTCTTTTTTGTTAACCAAGGGGACCTCACTCTTGTTAATCAGACGACAGCTCCGGCAGCCAGTGTGGCTGCCCAGGATGTTTCAGCAAAGTCACCGATTACCTATTCCAGCTTTGATCAAGGTTTTGTCAAAATGGAGGGCGGTTGTGTAGGAAACCCAGACGGTTAAAATTATCAGCATCCGGACAGTAATATATATATATATATATATATATATGATGTATTAATAAAATTGTGAAATATAGAATTTTGTTTTGCTTTACATTGAATGAGAAAGAGCGAGCGTCACTATTTAATATTAGCACACCTTACTACACGACACATGATGATGTTGGTAGCGATAACACACACGACCACTTATATTTTACTATTTTTAACATAAGTCCGTTTTCTTTTCAATCGGGGTTCTACCTGAGTTGGCTAACGGAATTTAAAATACTCTTTCACAAATTTCTAACACACAGCGAGCGACGATCACCGGACACGGATTAGCACCGAGTCTCTATTGAATTTACCTGCGGTTAAGCTCTCAGAAACACAGGAGACCGTTCGACAAAACTAACCTTTCAATGTTATTGCTTGTCAGCATTTTTTTTTTACATGTTGCCTGGCCTGTCACGTAGTAGACCCGTGTTCGAATCCTGAAGGGAGACTGTTTTTTTTTATTTTTTTATTTTTTTATTTTTAATAATTCTGAGTTTACTTTCACAAATACATATTTTTTAAATAATTCTGAATTTTATTTATCACATACTCTTTTAAAATACTCTTTCACAAATAACACACAGCGAGGCGATCACCGGACACGGATTAGAGTCTCTATTGAATTTACCTGCGGCTAACCTTTCAACGTCATTGCTTGTCGCCTCCTGTCACGCAGTCCCAATTACCAGTATTTTAAATAACAACAATACCACCCTAGTTACATGCCTCTACCTAACTCTAAACACGGAGCCTAACAATGACCGTCAGCATATTTTCCTAACAATGACCACGATTCCTTGTAAGCGATTCTAACAATAGCATTCCTCAAGTACCCGCCCCCTGCCCTGTCACGTAGTAGACCCGTGTTCGAATCCTGAAGGGAGACTGTTTTTTTTTTATTTTTTATTTTTAATAATTCTGAGTTTACTTTCACAAATACATATTTTTTAAATAATTCTGTTTACTTTCACATACTCTTTTAAAATACTCTTTCATTTTCATCTAACACGAGCGAGGCGACACAAATATACTCTTTCACAAATAACACACAGCGAGAGGCGATCACCGGAGCGCGATCACCGGATTAGCACACGATCTTTGAATTTACCTGAGTTAAGCTCTCAGTGATTCGACAAACTGACGAACACCAAAAAATTTTTCCCAAAATTTTTCCCCCCAAAAAAATTATGAAGTTCGAAAAAATCGCGAATTCGAAAAAATAATTTTTTTTTTGGCACCGTTTTGGTGCAAAGTCGGTGCAAAGTCGGTGCCAAATCTATTGTATTTCGGTGCATGTTATTCCACTTTTCTGTTGAGTTCACAGCCACCATCACTACTAATATATTGTAACAACTTGAAAAATGTGAGGAACGAAGAGATAGAGGGAAGGAAAGAGAAAAAATAACAGACAGCTTAAGAGAATGGCTTGTCAGAAGGTCAACAACAGAAATGATAGATAGCTGCCGAGATCGAAAGTTGTGAAGAGACATGATCACCTACGCCAGTAGGCCCGGTACTTGATGATGATTTTCATAGATAGTATCGTTTTTTTTTCTATTTGGAGACTAGGGCACAGGGCAGCGAATGAAAGTGTCCAGTGACTCATTGGTGACAGTGTGCGTCAGCATCTGTAAACATGACCATTCATTACTTTCCAACGATGACTGATTAAACAGATTGATCAAGTAAGTTATTTGTCTAATCTAATGGGCATCCATTTACTACCAAAAGTACCACTAAGCATTGATTTGCTGCAATGTTCTCACCTCAGGTGTTTTTATATATTTAAATTATATACGGTTTTATATATATATATATATATATATATATAACGGTAAAAGGTAAAGTACGAGACTTGAACCAGCGTCTTAGCACGCGAGTTTACACCCATATGTGCTCGACCGCCTATCCAGAAATGTTCGGAGATTTCTGTATAGTGTCGCCTCAAGCATCGAAACTCAGATGCGAAGCAACATTCCTCACCTACCCAGGGTAATACCCTGGTACCCATTTCTGCCAACGGCTGGGTCGACCGTGGGGTATTATTTATTTTTTTCCCAACCACAAGTATATTTCACACTGCTCTCAGCGGGAATCGAACACGGTTGTCCGAACGTCGGTAGTCCAGTCGGGTTATATATATATATATATATATATGATTTGTTAGTTACAGAATTAACAGATTTACCTAGTCAATGGTATATAGATTCAGATTGTTTATGCTGAGGCTGAAAATTGTGCTACATTTCATGATATCCAGGCTAGCCATTCAATGTCTCTTTGCTTACTTGCTTACGTTCGCCCGATGACTAAAGTATTCTAAAGTATTCGTAGCCTGTAGAATTCCTCTTCGTCATCCGCCTTTAAAAGGACGTTAAGTGGACGTGTCTGCGTTGTGATGTGGTTTGCATTATAACTGTTATATTTGCGCCTTTCGGCCCAACACATCTGACTTCAGCACGACATTTTTTAGTACCGGGTTGTCTTCCCTCTTCGATCCCTACTCGCTTGGCCAGACTAGACAGGTTAGTCTGTTACTGGAGGCACCACGGAGAGGTGGAGCAGGGTCTGGATGGTTTTGGTTCACCGATCCTGGCGCAAGCCATCAGCTGTGGGTTGCTGACCACTTGACACATTAACTATGACTTGCTGCAAGAAACGGTGGTCAAGAAAAGAGTTCACTGTCATCCTTCCAAGGCTGGTGGTTGAACGTTGTAAAGCTCTAGGCATGCAATCACGTGCCTAGTGTAATGTATCGTCACGTCCGGAACAACACACGACATTAACCAATAATAATAGCTCCAAGAAGAGAGATACATTTGTTTAAATTCTGTATTTTGCAAATGTGGTTTCTTTGGAACAGTATAGAGAACATGTATATTAGATTGTAGAACACAGATCTATACCGTACGTAAAGGTGAAGCATCTACTGAGTTATAAAGGTTTTAATTTCACTATTTTGAAATCCATATCTGTAATGAAATAAGAAATATGTTATGCAACAAGTCAGTATCAGCGAGGGCTAGAAATAATCGTACAGTGTAACAGTGCATATTTACATTCTCACAAGATCAGATGGTTCACTGTTCAATTTACCACGATTAAGAGCAAAAACAAAAACAAATGTTGCCCTACAAAAAAAAAATTTATTTGCTGACGATGCAGCCCTAGTCGCTCATAGTGAAGTCACTCTACAATCGCTGATCAACAACCTGGACAAATCATGCTATAGTCCGTTCAGAAATTCATAATCACACCTGGATTAGTTTTGCGTGATAACGGTTTGTTATTTTGCTTTTACATTTTGCATGCAATCTTAGAATATTGATGACGTTATAGAAATATTTTTTCTCTGAGAAATTTGATCTAGTTTAAAAGTTTTCTTCTTTAGGCTATATTAAATTCACCCTATTCGAATTAGACACACATTTTAGGATATGTACATTAATTTGGTGCGGTCGTTGACGTAAAATAGTTTGGCTATTGCAGAAACACTAACTTCAGGAAAATCCCGTGCACAAAACTGAATTGTTATTGAACGACAAGACGGACGCACCACGGCCTTGGCATTAATTACCGAAGGGAAGGAGTATCTTTATTAATTTTGTGAAGACTCAGTAGACAATTTGTTAACTTTAAATAGCAACATTTATATCTAAATTACAATGAGTTTGAAATGCAAATTTAGATTGGCAGTCAGTAAATGGCAAACTCAAAAGAACAATTCCGAACAGCAAAGGCCAGCGCATTATATTAACGCATGCTGGAAGCACTGAAAACGACCTTGTCCATGATGTGGGACTTATTTTCCAATCGAAAAGTACCGACGATAGGGACTACCATACTGAAATGAATGGAAACATTTTCAGGCACTGGTTGGAGAATTATCTTTTACCAATCCTGGAGAGACCTTCATGCATAGTCATGGATAATGCATCATACCACAATGTCGTATCAGAGGAAGACAAAGTGCCTACTGCATCAAATACAAAAGAGCAAATTAGGACATGGCTTGCGAATGAAAATGTCAAATTTGACGACACATATTTAAAACCCGAATTGTTACAACTTGTGAAGAATACGAATAAGAAAAAGGTGTACCATGTTGACAAAATCATTGAGAAATACGGCCACACCTCTCTTCGACTCCCTGAAATCATGCGCACCTTAATCCAATCGTACTTGTCTGGGCTCACGTCAAAGGACAAGTTGTAGAACAGAACAGGACGTTTAAAATGTGTGATGTTGAAGTTCTGACACGCGAGTCTCTCTCAAAAATAGACATTCCGTTCTGGAAGAAGTGTGTTGAACATGTGCTTCGGGTGGAAGATGAGTACTGGCAACGAAATGGGACGTGCATAGTTTACACATATCATGTACCCACCTCCCCATATTTTTAGAACCCTTCCTTTCCGTCTTCTCACCTGACTTCCTGTCTAGAGAGATTTATAATCAGTCCTGTCGTATCAATTCAGTCCATTTGTCAGTCCAGAGACTGACCCAGCTCAGGAACACAGGGAAGTGACAATTTTTTTTATTGTTCCTCTCTTTAGTTTCTAGCATATTATCGCGATGTAGTTAGATTTGTTAATATATCGTTATATATAATTTTTGTGTTTGTTGTTCGTCCAGATGAAGGCCTACTTGGCCGAAACGTCGACTTTCGTGTCGGCCATTACCACGTAAAGCTGTCACCATACCACTTTTTTCTTCCTTTTTTTTAGTATCGCCATTATCATCAGCTTTACAGCAGCTTCGCATCTCTGCGCATCTTGGTGCATCTTGATGCCTTTACCTCTACTAGTACCATACCGCTGCTACTTTATGTTTGTACATCGTCCTATATGTCCACACAAATACTTTATTTGCAGACCATTATCGTTCACATTGTTGTTATACTACCAGTACTAATATTATCACACTGTTCTTATTACACGATAGTTATTTCCACCATCACACATTAGACCGCCGGGTATCCAGTCTTCTTTTTACTCTTACATTCTTATCAGTTAACATACATTCCCTCTAACAGTTCTGTGCCCAGTTGGGTTCGTTGTCCCTCAAGGAATGAACATATCACTCTCATACTCATAGGACACCCACTACATATTTCATACCCCCATGCGCTACTTAACCTGTATATGTGGATATATTTGTCTGCACATGTATTGGCACATTTGGGCTCCTTTGGGTTTTTCTGTTGTGGGCCTTGCGGAATTATATGTGCCGATTTATGCTTGTACGCATGCATTGTTACATACACATCGGTTCGGGGTGCATACACAGAGTTAGACGTGCATAGTTTACACATATCCTGTACCCACCTCCCCATATTTTTAGAACCCTTCCTTTCCGTCTTCTCACCTGACTTCCTGTCTAGAGAGATTTATAATCGGTCCTGTCGTATCAATTCAGTCCATTAGGAGACTGACCCAGCTCAGGAACACAGGGAAGTGACCATTTTTAATTTTTCCTCTCTTTAGTATCTAGCATATTATCGCCATGTAGTTAGATTTGTTAATATATCGTTATATATAATTTTTGTGTTTGTTGTTCGTCCAGATGAAGGCCTACTTGGCCGAAACGTCGAATTTTGTTTCTTCCAATACCACGTAAAGCTGTCACCATACCACTTTTTTCTTCCTTTTTTTAGTATCACCTTGATTATCAACCTCTTGGAATCGTCAGATTCGGAATGATTAAAATTAAGATAAATTCAATTCCAGCTGCAGTTAGGACGTCCTGGAGTATAATGGTGACCGAAGGACAAGACTAATTGTAACCAATTGAATTCATGTTTGCAAATACACATAACGAACAACACCCACAATTAAGCACTATGTAGATACGCCTCTGACAAGAATTGCAGTAAACTGTAAAATTTAACAGGATTACTGTAAACTCTAAAATTTGAATCAACGTGTGTGATATCGTCATAAAAGATCAAAGGAATTCGCTGATGTGCAAAATCTGTTCTGTTTGTGGAATAAAAAATATCAAAATCCTTGCCTAATCAATATTCTAAGATTGCATGCAAAATTTTGAACCAAAATAACAAGCGGTTATCACGCAAAACTAATTCAGGTGTGATTATGAATTTCTGAACGGACTATACCTTTTTCACTGTCATTTAGTGCTCAGAAAACAGTAATACTAAGTCAAGGCGACATCAAACCTCTATTAATCACTTTAAAAGATTATCCACTAGAGTCAGTTCAGAAATTCTCGTATCTTGGATCTACAATTACGCAAACAACTTCTCTTACGGATGAAATAAACATCCGAATTCGTAAGGCAGCTACGAATTTCGTCAAACTCACAGAAAAGACCTGGAACAACACGAAACTAACACTAAAGACTAAACTCTTAATATACCAAACTTATGTGCTTATTACACTATTATATGGATCTTGAAACCTGGACAACATACTCAAATCACGAAAAAAGACTAAATGTCTTCCACGTGCGATGTCTCCACAGAATATTACTCATCAAATGCAGGACAAAATAACCAACTTAACTGTCCTGCAACGTGCTAAGACACCAACAATCATGTCGTTGCTCAGATGTCGAAGAATAAGATGGCTTGGGCACGTCCAGCGAATGGAAGAAAAACGCACCTCCAAGCAAATACTATATGGTGAACTAATACACGGAATAAGACAAATCGGCAGACCTAAACTACGATATAGAGGTATCTGTAAATCATCTCTGAACTTCTCCATCTGTGAAAATGACTAGAAACATCTGGCAAGTGATCGCACATCATGGAGAGCATGTATAAGGAATGGCATAGCATCATTTGAGACTGCGCTAAGGCAACACTTAGAAGAGAAAAGACTCATGAAAAAGGATGGAAAACCCTGTGGATCAGTGGGACTGACTTGTTCATTCTGTGGCCGTATGTGTTTGTCAAACATTAGTAGAATTAGCCACGAGTAAAGCTGTTCGGCAAAAACCCCAAAATACACAATAGCCTCCACTAGACCATCTGACAAGACGAAAAGGTCCATACAGTTAACTGCGCCAGTGTTGCTTCTGGACAATAATGAAAGACAAACGACATCGGATAGAATCAGCTAATGTTTTTTTAAGGATATTGAAGGCATAGTGGGCAACTAAAACATCAAATAAGGAGATTTATACTTAAAAAAGGGAGCCGCGATAGCTCAGTGGTTAGTGAACTGGACTACAAAGGACAAGGGTAGGGTTCGATCCCAACCGACGGCTTCCGGGTTCACCCAGCCTTTAATGGGTACCGGATTTTTTTCTGGGAAAGTGAAGCGGCATGGGCGTAATAACGACCACATTATCCCAAAAATCATGTGCCGAAGGTCTGTAAAATTTATGGTCACTAACACCATATTCCCTATACGCTACATGGCATGACGGGGGTACTTTACTTTTTTTTTAATACTAAAAAAACAGTGTGAAAAGTCAAATAGAGTTGAAAGCTGAAGAGTGCAACATAAATTAGGAAAATCAAGTCAGTACAGATTATTAGGGTATGTATGATGAAGAAGTGGTGGTAGATGGGAATACTTAATAACGAACGAAAAAATAGAAAGTAGTGGAGAGAGCGGCAGAGAGGAGGAAAAGATCCTGGATAGCTTGACGGCGGGGAAAGGGTGAAAGAACAACACTGGTACTATGGAATAGCGCACGAGATGGAGGTTAAATAGAGGGATAGGGTATTCAGCGACCCTCCGTCTGAACCATGAATGGAAGAACAACACTGGTACTATGGGATAGCGCACGAGATGGAGGTTAAATAGAGGGATAGGATATTCAGCGACCCTCCGTCTGAACCATGAATGGAAGAACAACACTGGTACTATGGAATAGCGCACGAGATGGAGGTTAAATAGAGGGATAGGGTATTCAGCTACCCTCCGTCTGAACCATGAATGGAAGAACAACACTGGTACTATGGAATAGCGCACGAGATGGAGGTTAAATAGAGGGATAGGGTATTCAGCGACCCTCCGTCTGAACCATGAATGGAAGAACAACACTGGTACTATGGAATAGCGCACGAGATGGAGGTTAAATAGAGGGATAGGGTATTCAGCGACCCTCCGTCTGAACCATGAATGGAAGAACAGCCACGAACAACTGGAACACGTGTTGGATCCAGCAATTGTGTAAATGAACGAATGACCTCTGATAAACAAAAACGATTTCTCGTGAATGGTTGTCAAGATATGGAACGAACTATACGACTGTCTGACATATGAAGTAACTAATCGATATTCATCTCCGAGAGAGGTAATTGAGACCACGTCGACCAGGATCTGCTGGTTTATTTTTCTCTGTCGTTGACTCAATGTCTAGGTCATCAGCTTAGATCATGAACAGACAGTTGCATTCAGCAATCAGAGTTAGTGGAGTGGTGTTAAAACAACGACTTGGTATTGATCATACGTACAGACGCGACTCGGTTTCTTGAGCACTTTAAAGGTAATAAATAAGTTGCCACGTGAATGAGACCTACTTTTCTCAAAGACTTTAGTTCTATTTTTTTATGACGTCCTGCATCTTAAAACGGAGAAGAAATGGTCTGTATCGTTAACACGGGCAATAGTGATATTTCTTTGGGAGAAAGCACTATTAACTTCATTGTTATAGATCAGATAAATAAATCATGAGCGATGGCAGTGAGGCGGAGAAGGTGGCTAGTCGTTATGGCTCCACTCTGTTTCCTTTGATCCCAGACTTCATAATTTGTCACAACCAACTGGGTGACCCAACGACATCTATTGTAGTGACATTTAAGTGACGGACATCCAGACCTGGCCGCCTTCTCCCTACCTACACATTTTGTATGTCTGACTTTATACATTAAAATAAAACCAGATAACGAACAATCAAGTACATAATGTGAGCAATGATATTAGTTGACGAAAAAACAATGCATTCTGAAAAAATAGGCACTAAATAGGCTTCTCGCTAGTTTTGTAACACCGTTTCAACATATCAATGTATCGTCTATCTTTCGTTCGTCAGAAATATTGTTTATATCTGCAATGTCGTTTCCTGTATAAACTTTACTATTGTAATTCTTGCATTGGTCCATCTAGTTTTACCATTTCAATGTGAAAGATAATGTCAGAGAGACTGACGATTTAGCCTATTTATCGGAATATATATATATATATATATATATATATATATATATATGCATATGTATATTAATTAAGATATATTGTAATCCTAGTGCAGATTGTAGAAAGATGCAAATGACATTAAAGTGCCTGTATTGGCAGTTAGAGAAATAGAACCCCAAGAAAGACCTCCAGTGCGGATTAATTAGTTTTCTTTCTTCCATTCTTTATATGTTCCCACTAGAATGTCTCAGTTGCCGTGCTGATTTTATTCTAGTTGACCGACGGTCACCTTATTAAGTTTAACTAATTCGTCTTGTTGCTTGTAAAGTACAGCTCATCCAGTTAGTTTCCTCATGTTTTTACTTTCCCGAAGTCGTCTTCAGTAGCTGGTATATTGGGCTCTTCTCTACTCTGATCTAATTTGGCTTTATCGAGACACATTACCAGATACTTCATTTCACCTGGATTGATTTCTATTTCCTGGTGCGTGCAAGAAATCCACATTAGGACACTTGTAAGTCAAGACCAGGACCAGCAAACACTCGAAAGGTTCTATTAAATAAGATGGTTGAGTGACGATCGTGTTTTAAAATCTATTACACGTAATAAAGTCACTCTGATCATGAGCAACAGTCAGTTCTCAAATAATAAAAAAGCATTCATTAAGTCCTTTTTTAATAAAAACAACACGAAGTGAGTACCGAGACAAGAAATTTCTCGACAAAATTACTGTCAAATACATAAAAAAACGACGTTAAAAAACTTCTATCTAAAATGTCAGTAACAGCTCTGTAATAACTTCTTGTTTACAATATCGCTTTAATAAAATAAAATAAAAACATAATAAGATGGCAGGAATATAAGCAAGATTATTTTGTGACGAAAGAGCAAAGAAACCAATTATAACATATACTTCAGGCTATACAATCTTACAATAGGAAGTGCAAAAAGCTGTACAAACAATGAATAAGGGAAAAGCTGCAGGAGCTGACAAAATACAGATAGAGATGATAAAGATACTAAAAGATTTGGCACTGAAGTTACCGCAGATATATGCTACGGCGTTTACCATACAGGAAACATACCAAATAAACTAAACACATTAAATGCATTACTTGTCTAAACAGAATGCTGCAGTTGAATACAGTGATTTTAGAACAATAAGCTTAAGGAGCCATGTAAAAAAACATTTGTTAAAAGTTATACAATGAAGTATTTAGAATAAAAAATTGAAGAACAATTTGGATTTATAAAAAGCAATGTGACTTAAGAAGCCATATTCTGCATAAGGACATTAATCAAAAAGTACACAAAAGTAACAAACCAATATATGCATGCTTCATAGACTATCTCAAAGCTTTTGATAGAATACACATAAACAACTTATAGACTGCCTAAAAGATATATATCTAGATGATTCAGACATACGACTAATATGTAATTTATACTGGGAGTTCAGAGTAATAATAAAATAAAACAAAGAGAACTATATGAACTTATAACCCACCCCATTACAAAGCAAAATCTTTTTAACTTCTCGGTTAGCTCAAGTTGTACGATATATTCATTCTATGTTATGTGCAACATGCTAGCATTGTGTGTTATTTGAAGGATAAAGCAATCAGATCTTTTCATGGCACCTAAACCTGCCATCTTACTACAACGGTGTTCCGGGTAGTGATTCACGCTTCCAAGCGAGGTGCACGCCAACAACCCAAGGTTATCTCAAGTTGTACGATATATTCATTCTATCTTATGTGCAACTTGCTAGCATTGTGTGTTATTTGAAGGATAAGGCAATCAGATCTTTTCATGGCACTTAAACCTGCCATCTTAATACAACGGTGTTCCGGGTAGTGATTCACGCTCCCAAGTGAGGTGCACGCCAACAGCCCAAGCCGATTGGCTCTAAAATATAAGCCATTGAAAAGAAGCGTAAACCTAATTCGAAGGTAGCTATTTTTCAAATTGTTGTTTCAGATCCCTCAAAAATAACATCGACCTTCAAAATATTTTGCATTCACCATAATGACGTCAGTTATGACAGTGTGTGCGGCAGGAGTGGATGCAACTCATGGTTGGCTCTACAGTGAGTGTGTTAATCTGAGTGAACTGTCCACGCCATGTCGGTGTACACGGCGATGACATAGCGGATAGGTTCGCTGGAAGCTCTGACACTGAGCGTGGCCTTTCTCTGGACGAAGAGGACATCGTCAATTTTGTTCTTTACTCCTTAGGAGAAGAGGGTCAGCATGGGAGGGAGAATGATGCATATTTTGAGAGACTAGGAGTCTAAACGTGGAAACGGGTCTGGTCGATCCCATGGACAGAATAAAATAGAATAGTTAAGAACTAAAACGTTCGCCTTATGTACCGTTTTTGGCCAAGAGGAAAGTGAAAAAAAAAAGAATGAATTACCATTAACGTTAAAATATGTTAACGAGCCCCATCAATTGGTATTGTGAGTGATATTAATTACTTGGCAATTCACCAGGAAGTTCAATGAGAGTAAACCAGAATTAAAGGAATCAAATCAGAATCATTGAACAAACATGTTAAAAAAACAATCATCATTATGTGCCATACCGGTTGGCTTAGGTGATCATGTCCCTCCACAATCTTCTATCTACAGTGCATCGTATCAGTTCTGTTGTTGACCTTTTTCCATGCCATGAATCCAAGCTATCCAGTATTTTCTCTCTTTGTCGTCCGCGATCTCTCTTTCCTTTTATTTTGCCAGTTGCAACCAAGTATTCTAACTTTCCTCTTCTCATGATGTGCCCGAAAAATGTTGATTGCTTCTTTCTGAAATTTTCTAAGAGCTCCCTTTTTGTGTTGGCCTCTTTGAGAACATCCTCATTGGTTTTTTTAGCTGTCCAGGGAACTTTCAACATTCTTCTGATAAATCCCATCTCTGTGGTCTCTAATCGTCTTTTCATTTGTTTGTCCACTCTCCATGATTCGCTTCCATAGGTCAGAATTGGTTCTATATAGCACCGATGAACTCACTTTCTCATTTTTATGGACATAGATTTGTTGCATAAGATATTTTTTTTCATTTTCTGAAATGCTATTTTGGCCATGAGCTATTCTGCTTTTTATTTCTGTGGTGCATCTCCCATCTGATGTTATTATTGTGCCCAAGTATTTGAAACGCTGCACTTGTTTCAGATTTGTCTCGTTTATTTGTATGCTACATGATTGTTTCTTCGATATGACCATTACTTCTGTTTTCTTACTATTCAGACTGAGACCTTTCTTTAAAAAAACAACAGAAAGCAATATGTTAAAGGAAAATGACAAATAAGCAACTTTACATATATCTGCCTTTCTGCCAAGATAATACCTATGTTTTTTTTCTTCCTTTCAAATGCTGTAATGACTATCCTGCAGCAATCTGTGGTCCCTAGGCTCTTTGCAAAGAATAATTGTAATGAGTATTTTTGCGTCGTATACGTAGCCAATATTTTTCTGTGGCTGTTTTAGATGTGTCGGCTCTCTTTTCGCTTTCGTAGATGTATAATGCACACGCTTTGTAATAAATACTGCACACGTTTCTCCTTCCACACATTGTTGAACATGCTAGCAAACTTCTAGCTTTATACATCTTTGCCAAGATAAGATATCCGCCCATGAGGCTTTACTAGTTGACGAGAGTTCCGCCTCAGCTAGCGTTTCTTTCATCATTGAATGATTATGTATGCAATCTCTCTCTTACTTCTATCTGCATCGAACGCTACATGCCTCTTTCATTGGAATTGTTTTCATTCATTCCAGTAGCTAGCATTTTTATTTGATTTTAGTGTTGTCACTTTTGCTTACAAGTTGAGCCAAATTTGGTTTGAATGGATCATAGGGAGGCTGTAAAGTACAGCGTACATCAAAGATACATTTCTTATTTGGATCCTCTCCGCATTCTTGTAAAACGTGCGATTTGTAGAAGTATTTTTTGAAAGTCTCTTATGCGTAGTCTAGTCGCTAGAATTATTGTGGAGGCATTTTTCTTTGCAGCTAATATAACATTTAAAATTAAATCGTTGAGACGATGTGTTGCATGAATGAAAGACTTGGTCGCATCTCAGTTCATATAGAAGCTGTGTAGACATTAGTTTATGCTGGTGGTAACACCAACAATGGCATTTCTAATAACATTACACATTGTGATTTTACATCACTGAAATCAGTGGTCTTCAGCTGATTTGCAGTACTGAGCTTCATAGTACACTTCGTAGTCAACAAACTAAAACAAATTTGTTGATGCGTAGCGCATTTTATTCAATTACCATATGATCGTTTGAGCTGTTCCTGTACAAGTATTTGTTACTAAACGTTTTTGTCTCTGTATTAAGACAGAAACATTAATTAAATCCTACTTTAAAACATCTACAATATACATAAATGCATATTAAGAAACAGACATGTCTGTATATTCGCTATACATTTTACATTAGTAAACAGCTGATAGTCTCTTATCTATTAGTTCACATTTCTTGAGTGAAGAAATTTGACTAGCATCCAGTCCCTTCCTAACGACATCTCTGCTGTTCTGTCACCATCAACCGATGCTAACGCGCACATGCTTACAGCTAAGACACAACTCTATCTATTATTAAAGTCATTTGTAGACAATATTCGATAACTATACACGCAAGACAAAATGTGACAGAATGAAAAACATAACAAGAAACAAATAAAATCAAGTAAATCTGTAAAGTCACATTAGAGCATATATTATTATCAGATCAATATTTTAGAATAGTAAATTGTTATATGTGCTCAACATTCTTGGGTGAGGAATGTAGATATCGATATTAAATTTGAAATGAATTAAAGACACTTGAAGTCACTGAAGTGGAGATGTATGCAAGAATAGAAAGAGATTGGTCGAAAAAACAAGAAATACGATGAATTTTTCAAAGAGCTAAAAATGAAGTAAGAATTATAAAACAACAGTCGAAACAAAAATAAAAACACTCTTTACACAGGGAAAGAAATACAAACACTTACAGAATGTTATTCTGGAAGAGACAAGAAAGGGTAAACGAGGAAAAGAAAGATTAAAGTTCACTGATAGCACCTGGAAATGTATAAGATAGCCTATGACAGTGGAACCATGAAGTCAATGAATTATATAAAATGGCGCTCCATGATAGCTAACCTTCGATGAGGAGCGAAACAAAATAATGCTGATGATGGTGATGATGTATGTATAACTTGTGTATATTCGTTCTCTCTCCCCTCTTTTGCTTTTGATCTGTATCTGTCTAAGTAAGTAACTATCTCTCACTTTTTCGTTCTCTCTAAATCTCTCTTTACTTCCCACTCCTTGATTCTTTGCAGTTATTACTTTCTCGCTTTAAAAAAAAAAATATATATATCTTCTCTCCTCGGTCCATTTATCCCTCTATCATACACGCATCCCTCTGTCTGCCTATCTCTCTTCGAGGTTGCTTTGTCCAGTTATCTCCGAATATTCATACTCTGTAATCACCACTTCACCCTGTCTCTGATTCACCTTTCTAATAACAGAATCGCTGAGTAAGCTTGCCTCAAGTGTTAACTTCCCTTGACAAGTTAGAGGTCATAGACAGTCTAAATCAGAGCCCAGTTAGCAGCACGAGCTGTTTCTGCATCTAAAAACTGCTCTCATAAAATCCAAATTGCATGCCAATCTAGTTTAAATAGTACACGCGCCATTCTCATCGGGTGGTCTGTAATACGCTGTAGTTTTCCCCAATGGCTGCCTAACAAAATCACGGTAATGGCTGCGGTTTCTTGTTCCACTTGAATGATACCACAGGCATGACGTCTGATTCCGTTATTAAAAGCCACACAAACACGAACAGTCTCTAATCGAATAGCGATCTAGCTTCTTGTGATTCTATGCTGTCTGGCTTTCTCCCACCCGCCGTGGCGTTGAATAAAGCCTTTAGATTTCTGAAAATCCTCATATCGAAATCATTGCCTAGTTCACGAACAGGACAGGGAAAGCACGAGACGTGCAGCGATTTCTAAATCTGTGCTGAAATTATGGGCTGTTTGATATACTAGCTGGTGGATTCCCATAACGCAATATCGTAATGCACTACCTGTAAGTGTTGACTCTTCGTGCTCAGAATTGGAGTGTGTTGTCAATGAAATCAATATAAACGGAAATATCCGCAATCGTATGTTGGTATCCTACGCTCCAGCTAGGGTATCTAATGTCATCGCTTTCGTTCTTTCTAAAGAACATGCAAATAATTGCAGTGCTGCGGTAAAGCTGGTATCAGGAGCAAGTAATGGGGTGTAACGTACATTCCTACAAGGTAAGATGACAGGTTTACAAAAAAGGAACACATTAAAATACTGACGTTTTGGACTACATGCGGTCTTCCTAAGAAAACGAGAACAGCACAAACGAACAACGAAATAGAGATAAGCAAACTAACTAGAACATAGATACATGAATGACATCAGACAATCATAAAGTAGCATCAAGTAGGGAACAGGCTGTTCTGAAAAAATCTGGTAACATGAGCAATTAGTTGGGTTTAACGTACACTCTCCTTCACTCCTGACAGCTTTACAAAAAAAAGGAACAAACTTTATATATATATATATAATGGAAATGGTCTAATCATGTTCAGTGCGGTATCGATATAACAATGTCATCTAATATTGCTCAGGCAAAGGAAATACTGTGGGCTATTATCTACGGATGAAATATGAAAATCTACAAAAGACTATAGCCTGTATCAAGCTGACGAAAAGGACTAAACATGTTACAGATGCCAAGTTCTCAATGAATGTTTGAATGAACCTATTCATTTATTGTCACGATCAATTGTAAAGTGCGGTTATGTATCGAAATAGATTCTCAAAATAGCAAATTGGCATTACTCTTGGAAAGGTAAACAGATAAATTTGCTACCGACAATAGATCTTAATGGTAACAGCTGATGATCATAAATCTGTTGAACATATCGAAGTGAATGTAAGGAATGAATTAAAAACATGTAGTGAAATTTTCACTAAGAATGAACAAGGACTACTGAAGAAAGCAACATTTATATGTCAACCACTGATGGCAAAAAAAAATGGAAAATAAGTAACTGCTGCTTTTCTGTTGATTTGTGAAACCCCTCTCAAGATAAAACTTGATGTGCCATGCCCTCATTCGAAAACTCCAGAAGCAGCCGATCCACCAATTTTGGAAAGTTCATTTATAGACTGGAACCTTAAATAAATTTGTGTGGATGAACTGTCCTCATAAATCTGGATTCCACATCAATGAAATAGTGGGCGGACTTGTTTCAAGGGCACATGCGGTGAGAATTTTGGGGCTTGAAAAGAGAGGTATATTGAGATTTTCTATGACCGCTTAGGGAAGTAAGGAAGAGAGGGACATGACAACTGACATAAGTACAGTATTAACAAATTATGGGAGAGTCATGATGAAAGTAAGATAGGACAATTTAATGGACGGTTCCAGCGTATTTAAACCAGGGAGGAACAAGGTCCGTCACCATTCATATGTTGTGTATTATTTTGAAATGGAAGATGACATATTTTTCCACCCTTTACATGGGGACTGCTTATATTAAAATTAGTAATCGAATTGCTTGGTTGGAGCGGGAATGGCGGGTGGTCAACATTTATTAATTTGTTAATATGAGTTTTCTCTGAATGTGTCATTTGTAGACACTGGGGGAATGAAGGGTGGTGGGGGGATGGAGGAGTGTGAGTTGATATGTGTGTCCTGTGTGATGCAGTGGATTATAATGTGAGAAAGAAATGTGACAATCAATAACACTGAACTCGAACCATAAAATGTGTAAACACCCCCTGCGCGAAGTGTATAGGTGCGTCATTTGTGACAGTGAGGAAGACTATGATGACGATAATAACGATGAAAACTCTGATGTAATATCGATTGTGATTACTAGTCACATAAATGATAAAATCTACAATCTACAATCGCACACATTAATATGTAAATACAAATACAACATGAATCCACGTCACTCCTTCGGATGAAAGAGATAGAAGGTAAAATGGGCGCAATAAAAAACTAGAAACTAGGTGGGCGTATAAGAGGACTTATCAACTAACACAGAACTGGAGTCGTCAGTCACTGGACACTGCGGGATTTGCTGAGGAGGGGATATGAACACCTATGGACATATTCGGAGTGCAATGATGATCACCAGCGAATAACTCAATATTTAAATGACCATGGTGGGTATAATTATAACAACATATTCGTACATTTCTTCTAATGAAAACGTGCATGTATTTATAAACTATAGTTTACTACTAATTTACATTTTATTTCCTCTGTGTCTGTGGCAGATATGCATTAGATTTATGAATTGACATTTTTTCTTGTATCAGGTACAATTACTTCAAACCTCAACGACGTTCATCATCATTGTTATTAATACCAGCATCTGTGTTGGTCATTAGGGCACTCTCGACGATAACTTTACGATTGTCTTTCAATCGTTATTCTTCTGCGATCATGGCTCATTCAGACTAGGATTCTGGATTCTCTAACAAAAGCAGCTGCCTGTTTCAGTGATTTTGGTGCCCCGTATAGTTTCTTTTCCAGGAAGGTGGGTGTGGACCACATTGTCCTTCTCAGGTCTGTGTACTGGGGGCAATCCTGTAGAACATGTGTTGTTGTCATGTTATCCAGGGTACAGTGACATTGGCTAATAGTTCCTGTTTTGAGTTTGGTGAACATTTGGTTTCTCATTCGGTTGCGGCCAGTACGCAGGCGAAGCATGATGACTTCACCCTCCTTCATAGTTGGAGGTATCCATCCCTCTCGTTATACTTTGGGTTTTCTTGTTTCCATTTTCCATGATACTGGCCTTGATGATGGATTTGACTTCATTGTAGCTGACCAGATGGTTCTCTAGTGGTAATCTCACTCCCTCTTTAACTCATTTGTCTGCGCGTTCGTTTCCGTGTATATTACAGTGTGATGGTATTCACTAGATGACCACTCTGTGGATGTTATTGCACAGTTGGTCTAGGGTTGTTCTCAAGTCATCAAGCTCACTGTTCCTGGGGTATTTTTTTAGAGCTGTTAGGACTGACAGTGCATCAGTCAGTATCACCAATTTTTTTGTGCATGTTATTTTTGTGTTGGATAGCCAGTTTTGCAGCGTCTCTGAGTGTGTCTCTACTTTATAGTTGTTTGAGAGTTTCCCAGTAGCTATTGACTTGGGGATCTCTTCCTGGTTATTCAGCCTCAAGAACACACCTCCTCCTCCATTTCTGGTAGCATTTGTAACAGAGCTATCTGTGTATATTTGTGACCAGGAGTCATGTGGTTAGTTGTCGTTTATATGTTTTTCTGCTATGTGTTTTCTCTCTGTGTCTGTTTTGGTGCCTTTTTTCATGATACTTATTATGTCTTCCTTAAATTCTGGTATTTTGTGTTTCCCATGAGGAGTCATATCAGATGGGCTTATGGGTTTCGGCATCGTTTGGGACAGTACTGGGTCACTAGTTGCCAGTTCTTTGGAAATTGCAGTGAAGTTGTTCCACTTGAGTCTTCCTCTTCCGAAACCAGTTATTCTTTGGTGCATGGGGTGGTTAGAGGGCCTTTTGTATTTCTCCGCTTGTTGCATTACTTTAATTTTCCGTCTGTCTTCTAAGGTGTGTAAACTTGTTAATGTTTCTAGAATCTCGATAGGTGTAGATTTCATAGCACCAGTGATGATACGGGCAGCCTGGTTTTGTATTCTGTTAATTTTGCTAAGGTGAGATTTGCGAGCTGTAACCCAGGCAGGCTGTGACTGGAGCTGGCCACTGACATAGATTCTTCACGTGCCCATATCGTCAGGTCGTCTGCGTATATTGATGAGTGTATTATTGGTGGAGTGTCCATTACCATGTCATTTATGAAAATTTTAAAAAGCGTTGGGGATAGGACCCCACCTTATGGGACACCTTGTTCGATTCTGGCTTTCTTATTTAACTGTCCATGTACTCTGGCCGTTCTGTCTTGTAGGTATTGAGATATACAATTTAATAAACGGCCTTGGATGCCAAGTCTGAGAAGCTTGTTCTTTAATCCTTCTCTCCATAACCTACCAAAAACCGTCTCCATGTCGACTCACACTGTCAGTGTGTGTGTCTTTTCTTGTAGAGCATCTTCTGTTTCCTGTGTGATGTAGGTGATCAGGTCTTCAGTTGGTCTGTGCTGACAGAAACCACTTCGTTGTGGTATGATTTGTTGTTTTGTCTCCAAATGCCACATGAGTCTTCTGTTGACCAGCCTTTCCATGAGTTTGCTCAGTAGGCTAATTGGTCTATATCTACTTGGGTCCAGTGGGTCTTTTCAATGTTTGAGGATGGGCGCCATAATGGCTTCTTCACAGGTTGCTGGCATGTGAACCCTCTTCCAGATGACATTTATTATCCTTAGAAGCTGGCCCTTGGCTTTCTGTCCCAGTGTTATGAGCATTTCGTTGGTGATTGTATCTTTTCCAGGGGAACTCTTGAGCTTCAATCCTTTGAGGGCTACATCTAGTTTTGTTGATGTAACGATGGTGTTTTGATGTTCTTCTGGTGCTAAAGGCATGTGTTTTGCATCTAGGTTTTCCTTTCTTGTAGCTTTCTGTTGGTCTTTTGGAATGTTTATTCTACTTATGTTTTTGTTAGTTTCTATCAGTATGTTTGCTGCCCTTTTGCCTGTGTGGATGTTCTGATTGTGTGCTAATGTTATTAAATGTTGGCTGTTGTTTTCATCGCTCAGACCTCTCGCAAGTTTCCAGAGTGTGTCCATTTTTGTCTAGATTGACGCTCTCAGTTTTGTCTTTCTAGCTCTGTCTTGCTGATATATTAACCTCTCTTCTGTATTTGGCAGAGGCTGCTTTATAGGCTATGTTTCTCTCTGTGCTTTGTGAAGTTTCAGCTAGTATTCTGGCAGAGTTCAGTTCCTCTTCTTTCTTTGTATTTGTATTTCCTTGCTCCAGTATGGCTTGTAGTTTCTTCTTGCTCCTCTAGGAATTGATTCTTTAGCAGCTCTCAAGATTCCCTTTGTTAACTCCTCTATCATATTATTGACTATCTTTTCATGGATGTTCGTTTCTTCTATTTCTTCTATCCTTCCTCCTTTGCCGTTGGCTTCGAGGGGAGATACAATCTGTGATTCTTTGCTCTTCTGTTGGCCCCTTCTGGTGTTATAAATTCCTAGTGACTCTAGTATTCCCTTTATCCATCTTTTTCTCTGTCTTCCTCTTAATCTGGCGTTTTCGTAGCGTTTGTTTATGGCTCTTTAAGTCATTGTTAGATCTTTTTGTCTTGTTATGTGGCCGAACCAATTTATCTGTTGTTTCATTATATATTCGATGGCTGGTTCAATTTCGAGTTTCTTCCTCAGGTCGGTGTTACTTACTCTGTCCCTTAAGCTGTTTCCTGTCATTCTTCTAACACATTTCATGTCGGTGGTCGTTATCTTTCTTATTGTTCTAGAGTCCAGCGTCCAATTCTGGCACTGATAGCACAGAGTTGGTAGAAAAATTAATTTTGTATATTGCCCGTTTTGCTTCAGTAGTTATTGCTTTGTTTTTCAATAGTGTTGATACTTGGCCTATAACTTGGAATGCTTTGTTATATCTTATATCTATCTCTATCTCTTGGTTAACATTTCTTTCATGAACTTTAACTTTCATGGATGTTGATAGGTGCAATGTAGGCATCTTTGAGCTTGGCAAACTTGTCCCAGTCTTCTCTCTTGTAGTTGCAGCGGGGAAGTTGTATTTGCAACTTATGTTTGTGAGCAAGATCCACTGAAAGTTTGACTGGTCTATGGTCACTGTCGCCAAGTTGGTTCGGTACTCATCATCGAGTGTTATCTCCGCATCGAAGGTTGGCTTCCATGGAGCGCCATTCTGCTCTGTCGCTTGCTTTGAGGGTGCAGGTTGTCATAGGCTGGTTTGTCCATCTTTTGATGTTACTCGTCCATGTTAGTCTTGGTCTGCTTCTGCCTCTTTTACCTTGTATTTTCCCCTCCAGAATTATGTTTAATAGGTTGTTGTGTCTTTTAACATGGCCCAAAAATCGCATTTGTCTGATTTGAATTGTGTTTATTAGTTCTCTTTTCATTTTTAATTGTTTTAAGACAGCATCGTTTGTTTTCTTTTCCTTCCATCAAATTCTACATATTCTTCTATATATCCACATTTCAAAGGCTTTAATTCGCTGTTATGTTTTCTTGTCAAATGTCCGTGTTTCTCACCATATAGGAATATTGAGAAGACATTGCATTTTGCTATTCTTAGTTTTAGCACTGGTGCTATTTGTTTTGATGTTAGTATGTTCTTCATGACATTAACATTACTTTTTGCCATTCTTATACTTTTGTTTATTTCAGTTTTACATTTTCCATCACTGGTTATAGTATGTCCAAGGTAATTGTAAATCTGAACTGTCTCCAGGTCTATTCCTTAAATTGTGATAACCACTTGTGGGTTTTGAGTATTTTCTTTGTTTATGATCATAGTTTTAGTCTTTTTGATATTCATATCTAGTCCAAATTTTTTGCTTGTCATGTTTATTTCATTATGTTATTGTTGTAGATATTTAGGATTTTCTGCTAGTAGTACAATATCATCAGCATATCTTAGGTTATTGATTATCTTTCCATTAATTTGTAGGCCTGGCATATCTCAATGAAGTTTTTAAAGATTTGCTCATGTTATCTATTGGACAAGCTTCGTGATACAATGCATCCCTGTCTTACTCCTCTTTTTATATCAATGGGTGTAGAGTTCTCTTTGTTATATGTTATTATTGCTGTTTGCTCTCATATAGATTACATATTAGTCGTATGTCCATATCATCTAGATGTATCTCTTTTAGGCGCTCTATAAGTTGTTTGTACTCTATCAAAAGCTTTGATGTAGCCTATGAAGCAGGCATATATTGGTTTGTTTACATCTGTGTACTTTTCGATTAATGTTCTCATGCAGAATATGGTTTCTTTTGTCCCACTATTTTTCCTAAATCCAAATTGCTCATCTAATTCAGTATTGATTTTATTCTGAATCCTTCCTTGTATAACTTTTAGCAGGTTCAGTACTATTCTGGATACGTCTCCTGTTGCGAATACTAGGTCGGGATTTGATGTTGTTTTCCATCATCTTGAGCAGAAGGTTGAGGAGATCTTCTCCAGAGTTTATGAGGAGTAGGTTGTTGTACATTTCCCATTCTTCTACCTCTTCACCTCGAGCATTGGATTCTTTATATCCCCATCTTTCAGAGTGCCTGTTAAAATCTCCTACTACCAAACACTGTGATAGTGTTATTTCCATTGACTCCAGCTTCAGCAATTTATCATTAGGACAGTAAATGTTAAATATCCTTGTGCTAGTGGAGTTGATGTATAGGTCTGTGCCAATGATCTCTGCCTCTCCGTTTGTGACTACTTCTATCTGTTTTGCTGTGATGGTATTTTTAATAAGTATAAGGATTCCACCCTTGTGGCCTTCCCTGTTCTGTTTAAATGTTCGGTAGTCCATAATCAATAAACTAACCTGAGGATTAAGATGGGTTTCTTGGATGCAGGCAACGTCTATCTCCTCCTCTGCTAGTCTGATTGCTAGGGCTTGTTTTTTGTGGTATATGTCCTCCGCATTCCAGTGTATTATTTTCAGGTGTTTCTTGACGCTTTTCCGACCAGTAGTAGTTTCCCTCTGGCCCCCTTTCCGGGCTCTCCATAATGGGTCAGGGTGACCACCGGTAGATTGGGGTGGACCCCTTCGAGGAATGGGGCCCGGCACTCCGACACACAGACAGAGCACCATAATTAAAGTCCGTTAGATCCACTATGACTAAGTACAGGTTAGAACGTTGCACTATGTTCTGCGTCAATGGCCCAGTGCATCCGATTTCTGCCAGCATTTTATTTTCAGGTTTGCTTTCCTTACCCTTTGGTTGTCCCCATTCTTCCTGCAAGGTAACAGATTGTCTTTACTGTAGGGGATTCTGCCTTTAGAAGGTCGGCCCACCCGGGTTTACGAGCACCATCTGCCCGAGCTTTGTGTAGAGTTGTCTATCTCATAGGTGGTCTGTTCTTCTGAGCTCTTGAGTACCACCTACCTGTTTGATAGAGGACAGAAAGAGGAGAAAAGACAGAGAAGCATTTAACCCATGAAGTGGGGATGGTTTAGTCCAGACCAGAAGTACCACTCGTCGGTGGGTTCTGCGTCTTCACTTGAAAAAAGGCCAGCTTGGGTGACCCTGCCAGGAGCTAAGCTCCTGCTGGCATAGCTCCTTGGATCCCGGAGGCGCATAAGTCCTCCAACCACAACAAAGTTAGCCTACTGTGGAGGGTCTTTTAATACTAAAATTAAGAGCTACTCTTTGCGATCTGATACAATTTAAAAGCTAATTCTGTTCATGCTCTGATTCTGTGATGTTTTCCTCATATGTTCACCTAATAAAATTAGCATCGAAAGAATGTTCAATAAGTGTACTCGCGGCACTTAATGTTAACAAACAGTCGATGAAGCTATATAGATCACGTACTCATATGAAATTCAAAAGGAGACCTGCCTGGTCTAAATATACAAAATAAAGATAACATGATGGAGAACAGTTGAAGCAGTAAGAAAATATTGTTAGGCAGAACTGGGGCACCCACTACACATATATTTAACTACTATATCCATATTATCCTTTTATGCATAAAAAACAAACAATATCCAAAAAGGCAGTTTCAACATATTGTACTTAAAGGTAGAACATAGGTCAACACCAAATTAACATCCAGGTCTAGAATTTTAATTTACAAAAGTTGTGTGCTTAGTACTATTTTATATGGATCATAAACGTGGACTACCTGTACAAAGCAGAAGAGAAAACAGTTATCGCGTGTGTTGTATTCGCAAGATGATGAAAATAATATGGCAGGACAAAGTAACCAATTCTAGAGGCTTGGAAAGAGCCAAATTCGCATCCATCATGGCAACATTGGCAAGTCGGAAACTACGGTGGTTGAGTCACGTAAGTAGAATTTTATAAAAATCGTTTTCTAAAATAATCATTGCATGATGAATTTCGGAACGGAAAGAGACCAAACAGCAGATCAGTGCTGAGATATAAGGATGTTTGGGGCTTCATTGAGTGAAGTCTTTGATACCGACAGAAACTGGGTATGTCTGATCGTAGCACACGGAGAACAGCATTCAAATAGCGGGGCAGCAATATTCTAGCAAGGGTTGATGTGAACACAAAAGGGCAGAGCCAAACAAGGTCAGGCATGACAAGAAACAATTTTTATTATTTCGCGATCGAATCTATCTGTACAATATTGGCAGATTAAACCAAAAGGGAAGCTATTTAGTAATACAGCAACCAGCATAAAACCACGTTTACAACTACTTACTAATCATGATTGCTTACTACCAACCCTCTACCAAGACTCCAAAAACTATATACATATAAACAGAAGATTGTCAGTGGCTATCTAAACACGAGGACTAACAGTGTAGCAACAAATTTTTTTTTTTTTTTTTTTTTGGGGGGGGGGGTGGCATGTATAAGAAAGAATAGGGCGACTACCAAAAGAAAAACTAATAAAAACAATGCGATCAAAATCTAAAGCTGCTTTGCACCGACAAATATCAAGGAGAAACAACAATGCATACACACAAACTAATGCACTCAAAAAAGTACATTTTTTTTAATTGGGAAGAAGTTAAAAAAATATAAAAAAGAATTTTAAAAAAAGAAATCACAACAAATTAAACTAAAATACGAAAAGAAACGAACCAATTATCACAACAAAGAGACACACTTCGGATCATGTCGTTTTATTATAGTGAAAGTGTCGTTACAGCAGCAAACAATAATTAAATAAATGTTGTACTGGTGTTTACATAAAATGACATAATATAACAAAATAAACAATGCATTTGAAGAAAACAACTGCTGATACCAGCATTACAAATGTATGTGGTCAGCCTGATAATGAGAATAAAGCTGCCTTTCTCCCAGTGTCTGGTAGAGTTACAATTACGGCACAGGTTAAGATTGTTATTTACCTCCCCAATCGTTTCCCTATAGATAAAATCTATACCCGCTGGTTTACTTGCTCTTCGTGAAACAAAGCAAAGCTTTGATGAATAAAGTTCTAAGGGATATCGTCTGTTGATGGTAAACTTGTGCACTGTCATAACAAATGATCAACCTCATAAAAGATGATGCCTCTAACTTCCTAACTTCATTACGCAGATCCCATTATAATCATGAACATAGCGGAAAGCAAATTCAATTCTATACACAACCAGATATATAAAAGTCATTAACAATGTAACAGACGCGAAGCAAGGAACATCACAAACTAGAGAAAAATTCGAAAAAAGTGGGTGGGAAATTAAGGAATTAGACAATGAAATTGAATCTAACAAAAAGAAATACAATTACCACACACTTGTTTGATCCAGAAGACATACGTAGATGAAACCACAGGATTTTCATTTTCGTTTAAACTAGAATGGAAGCAGGCAAGTGGAAGTCTATTGAAACTATATTTTAAAGACATAAAGTTAACTGTGATAATCCATAACAGTGCGTGAACTGCGGACTGGTAACCCGGTGTGAACATCTGCCAGAGGATCCCAAAGACCCATTAACGTAGTTTATAATGATGAGTCAAGCGGTATAACTCATGACGTATTCCTGCGTTAATGTATCTGAAGTGATAATAATGTTACAATCGATGGACACACTGTCCAAGCATTATTTCCCCAAAGCGGTCTAAAGCCAGAATGTCTGATGCCGCTGGAACCGAAACCCAACCTACTGCTGCTAATGTTTTTATTAATAGTCCAGTCTAGTGGTTCCTAAACTTGTACAGCCTATCACTCAATTTTATTGACTTTATAATTGAGTAATTACCCGCGTCTTCGTTTTTATAAACTTATCCTCAATGCCCCGTTGATAGGACAAACTCATACTCATTACCAGTTTTAGTTTCATAAACTCGCCCTCACTCTCCAATTGGTTGGGTAAACTAGTAGTCAATCAAACTTTCGGTTTTATAAAAGTGCTATTTAGTTTAAACACTTTAACTACCAAAGAAAACACACGCACAGACCAAACAAAACTGAGAGAAAAATTATGAACACCGCTATCTTAAAAATCACATCAACAGTATAATTATTGAAAAAGTCTACATGTTTTATTGATCAAATAAAAGAAGATTAAAGTAAGAGTACATATGTTGTAAAAAATATGGTAAAATAATATAATAACTCACAGAAAAATGTCTCAGAATCTGCGACAAATAAAATGTTTGTCAGTTCACATACCGGATCTTTCTATATAATCGATAATATTCGCGTTGTCTTTAAAATTAAATCCTTTCAGAATTAATAATTTTGGACGCACACACAGTTTTCCCTCACAATTAGCACACAGAAAAACATATATTGTTATGTTTATAACGTTATGTGCCACACACCTAACACAAAAGTCTATCTCTTGTCTTATACAATCAGGAATAAGTTTTAAAAAGCCGGTTTTTTATTTACTCTGAGACTAAACCATAATCGAATAATATACAAACTTTGTGCATTGATTCGAATCAAACTATTAAATCGATTCTAAAATTGCTTGAAATTAATATATTGATCTAAAATGTCACATTTATCATCGCCGCATCTTTAATGCTGTAAACTTTACTCAACCTCTTTTTCGCAATCCGCTAATTTATCCTCCTTGTTATGTTAGTTACAGTGACCCATCTCAGTTGTTATTTCAGCAGCTCACTGTCAATATTATTTTAGCAGCTCACAGTCATTCCAAGTGATGCTTCAGTCGTATACACTCTTTTTCTCATTGTTATTCTAATTCTACACAAATATTATTAACACTCAATTTTCGGGTAGGAATCTTTTTTGGTGATCTATTCTTGGTCACCTGATAGCACTCAGAGTGATACAGAATAGGCTGAAATCCCTAAATAGCAGGACCGGCAACGAGATATATTATTAAACATCTATCAGTAAACCAATGAGGTGTTGCACAAGGAACGGCTGGGGTCGACAGTTGAGATACAGAAGAATATAAACTAATTATACGATTATTGCACGTTGATCTGCCACGAGATGATGCGGGGAGGGTGCCCTTTTATTCATGTATGTTGCGAGTCGCAATGGCTGTCTGGACATTCCGGGATTTTACTGGGGAAGTTCGAGTTCGTCTAGCTCCAGAACATGTTGAGAAATTACTAGTCCAGCCCACGTGTACTGTAATACTATAGTCCGTTCAGAAATTCATAATCCCACCTGAATTAGTTTTGCGTGATAACCGCTTGTTATTTTTGTTTCACAATTTTCATGCAATCTTAGAACATTGATAACGCAATGATTTTGGTATTTTTTATTCCGCAAATACAACAGATTTTGCACATCGGCGAATTCCTTTGATCTTTTATGGCGTTATCACACAAGTTGATTCAAATTTTAGAGTTTACAGTAATCGTGTTAAATTTTCCAGTTGACTGCAATTCTTGTCAGAGGCGTATCTACATAGTGCTTAATTGTGGGAGTTGTTCGTTATGCGTATTTGCAAACATGAATTCAATTGGTTACAATTAGTCTTGTCCTTCGGTCACCATTAGACCCCAGGACGTCCTAACTGCAGCTGGAATTGAATTCATCTTAATTTTAATCATTCCGAATCTGACGATTCCAAAAGGTTGATAATCAATACTGGCTGGACAAATAGTAATCCATCTCGTTTCCAGTACTCATCTTCCACCCGCAGCACATGTTCAACACACTTCTTCCAGAACGGAATGTCTATTTTTGAGAGAGACTCGCGTGTCAGAACTTCAACATCACACATTTTAAACGTCCTGTTCTGTTCTGCAACTTGTCCTTTGACGTGAGCCGAGACAAGTTCGATTGGATTAAGGTGCGCATTATATGCAGGGAGTCGAAGAGAGGTGTGGCCGTATTTCTCAATGATTTTGTCAACATGGTACACCTTTTTTTTATTCGTATTCTTCACAAGTTGTAACAATTCGGGTTTTAAATATGTGTCGTCAAATTTGACATTTTCATTCGCAAGCCATGTCCTAATTTGCTCTTTTGTATTTGATGCAGTAGGCACTTTGTCTTCCTCTGATACGACATTGTGGTATGATGCATTATCCATGACTATGCATGAAGGTCTCTCTAGGATTGGTAAAAGATCGTTCTCCAACCAGTGCCTGAAAATGTTTCCATTCATTTCAGTATGGTAGTCCCTACCGTCGGTTCATTTTTGATTGGAAAATAAGTCCCGCATCATGGACAAGGCCGTTTTCAGTGCGTGCTTCCAGCATGCGTTAATATAATGCGCTGGCCTTTGCTGCTCGGAATTGTTCTTTTGAGTTTGCCATTTACTGGCTGCCATTCTTTAGCATAGGTGTAGTGTGCGTTGACCCATGATTCGTCCAAATATACAATATCATACCGTTCACTCCGCCGCTCACGGATCTGTCTCAGGTATTTGCTTCGAGCAATGACCAAGTTTGGTTTTTCACAAATAATATTCCTGCCCCTAACAGTTTTTCTGAAAGTGAAGCCGGCACCTCGCACAATCTTCCATAGAGTACTTTTAGAAATGTCAATATTGCAGTCTGCATGCAATTTTAATTTCAAATTCCTGAGAGTAACAAGTACATTATTATCAAACATTTTTAATATCTCACGTTTTATGACATCCATGTCAAAACTGTCGACTTTCCTTTTCCTTCCTTGATTGATATGAGTGCACTCTGAGTCTTGTTTAATCCAACGAGAAAATGACGATCTATTAAGAACAAGCGCGAGTTGCGTTCGTCTCTCTGGGTCATGAATATCACAATATAAATGCCCCATCGTGGATTCCCTAAGGAAGTGCTGATATAGTAAAACAGTAACCTTTTCTTCCTCTTCTTATACCTTTTAGCTCCCAGTGGAGCATAGGTTTTCAACAAACACTTTCCAAGTCGTTATGTTTTTTGCAATTTTTGAAAGATCATTCCATGTCTTCCCCATCATCTTCATCTCTGCTTCGATCTGTCTTCTCCAATAATTCCTTGGTCTTCCTCTTTGTCTTTTCCCCTGGGGATTCCAAAAAAGGGCCTGGTGTGTAATACTCTCAGTTGGCCTGCTGCTACCTGTGCAGCTTTTCCTTGTTCGTTTAGAGTACGAACATTCCAGGTGCCAATTCTGGATGATTTCCTGGTAGACAAAGGGTGAGTCGGCAACCCGGACTCCTTACGGCTTTCTCCGGATTGCGTCATACGTCTCTTTGACAGAGAGCCCTTCTCTTTTCTGGATGGCGGATTAACTTTATCTCTCTTTGACTTGTCCATGTTTGTGAAGTTTTTTCGGCTTATTTTTTTTTACAGTATGGGATAGCCAGTCCCATGCCCAACCCTCCTTACTCGCCTCATACGAACATGCCTGGTAGGGTACAGCGCCGCTATTCTTTACTCCCCTTTCGGGCTCCGGCAGCGCACGGGCGAGTAACCTTTTTAGTTATAAATTTGCATTTCAAACTCATTGTAATGCATATAAATGTGGGTATTTAAAGTCAACAAATTGTCTACTGAGTCTTCACAAAATTAATAAAGATACGCCTTCCGTTCGGTAATTAATGCCAAGGCCGTGGTGCGTCCGTCTTGTCGTTCAATAACAATTCAGTTTTGTGCACGGGATTTTCCTGAAGTTAGTGTTTCTTCAATAGCCAAACTATTTTACGTCAACGACTGCACCAAATTAATGTATATATCCTAAAATGGTGTCAAACTCGAACAGAGTGAATTTAATATAGCCTAATGAAGAAAACTTTTAAACTAGATCAAATTTCTGAGAGCAAAAATATATTTCTATAACGTCATCAATAGTATAAGATTGCATGGAAATTTTGAAACCAAAATAACAAACGGTTATTACGCAAAACTAATTCCTGTGTGATTATGAATTTATGAACGTACTATAGCTCTTCAATATCAGTAAGAGCTACCACCACAGGGAACACGGCGATCCAAGTTTCTGTTAGTCAGCCTGTTTTGATGCATACTGGTACAGGGGAAGACAAGGAGGTGGTATAACTGCTAGGTCTTGATCACCTGATGGTGTGCCGACCCTGCTATTGCGACAGTAGGTTGAGGCGCTTACCAGGACTAAAACTAAGATTAGCAAAATGTTATAACTTTTCAACATTCCTATATAGTGCAGAAACATGGCAATTAGACAAGAAAAGAGAACACAACATTGAAGCCTTTGAAATGTGAATTTATAGTCGAATATTAAGAATTTGATGGAAAGAAAAGAAAACAAACGATGAAGTCTTAAAAGAACTAAAAATGAAAAGATAACTCCTAAACACAATTGAAACAATACTAATGAGATGGTTGGTGCATGTTAAAAGACACAGCAGCCTTCTAAAAGTAATCTTGGAAGTGAAAATACAAGGTAAAAGAGGCATAGGCAGATCAAGACTAACATGGACGAGTAACATCAAACGATGGACAAATCAGCCTATGACAACCTGCACCATCAAAGCACAAGACAGAGCGGAATGGCGTTCCATGGTAGCCAACCTTTGATGCGGAGACGACACTCAAAATGATAAGTGTCAAAAGCATACCGTAGTACACTAACTTAAATTAAAAGATAATTGATGATTGCACTTATGTCTATGTTCCTGATAACTCAGATAGCAATTCATAAATACAAGACGTGTTGATATATCATTGTGAATCTTGTTACATACTAGTGCCAGTATAAAGATGTAGCATTAAACTGTAAAGTTTCATAACTGAAATTACAGTAGCAATATCTTCTTCTTCTAAAGTGGTCGTCAGCGGTTTGATGATAACGCAATGTCTTGATAATAGTGTGAACATGTGTTAAACCCAACATGACGCTCTCTAGTCAATCCAGGAATGTCAACCTTCTCACTTAGTTGATAATAAGTGCTAACTGCATGAAAGGGCACTGACTCCCTCACCTTCAAATGCTGTGACCTAGTACGGTGACATTTTACATTTCGTCCCATTATGTCATGATATATGACACGGGACATTACTCTTTTATTTTGTGAAGTGTATAATGAATTTCCAAACTATTGATTTGTTCCACTATGAGCTGATGAGAAATCAATTAAAACATAATTCTTAGATCGCGTGCACTATATTTAAGTGGTTTAGAGAGCAGTCTAAGAAAATAAAGCGCCAGTTGACTAGACTTAATGAAGTGAGGGAAATATATCGGATTGGGGTACATCGCATTCATGCTACTTACAATTCTATTGTATCGACTACCACTCTTTCGTCTATTATTAA
Organism: Megaustenia siamemsis; assembly: GCA_032433765.1. Taxonomy (NCBI): domain Eukaryota; kingdom Metazoa; phylum Mollusca; class Gastropoda; order Stylommatophora; family Ariophantidae; genus Megaustenia; species Megaustenia siamemsis. The sequence goes on from JAVIAB010000092.1 coordinate 39,273,843, forward strand.
GACTTGTATTTTATTTCTAAGTTATCAAAGTCTAAAATATAAAAATCAAACAAGAATAAAATTAATATATTCAAGAAACAAATAGAACCTGAAGACATTGGAACCATCCATGCTGAATGATCCAAGTTATATTTATTATCATGCTGCTAATTGGCATAAACTGAAGTATTCATCTCAACTGGTCATTTAAATCTGATAGTCTCAACCCTTTCCTGATGGGACAATCTTATTCCCCACCTCTACTAGATCCACTCTTTATACATTCAGGTGGAATCAAGGTATTTTTTTAAATCGGTGTGAATGGAAAAAAAAAAACTCTATTATGTACACCAAGTAGTTCCTGTACTGGACATACGGGCTTTACTCCCAGCCTCAACAACCTGGACTAAACTTTAAAATGAACTCATGTGGAAGAAGACAGTTTATTTTTAACATTGTTGATGAATACGAGGCTTACATTTTGTTGTTCAACAATTAATGAGATATTTATTATTAAGGCAATAATCGTCTTTCGCTCTTACTAAAATACATCGTACTATGTGCAGAAATAGAGAACAGTGGCGCCACAGTTTGTATACCTTCCTGTTTCAGCTACCTGATTTATGAAACGCTATCAGTGGTTGTAAACAAAAATCGAGGTGACTCCACAGACTGGCCTACTTCTATGGTCACCCATATCTAAAATGGTACCACAGATTAATAATGGTTAGAGAAATTCTATTCTATTTCTATTGACCTTTCGAGCCGTAACCGGCCCATAGGGCGTAGACCAAGATACACCTTCTCCTATATGAATTTTTGTTCTAGCAGTTTTCTTTTAAAGATATTTTATCAAATCTCGCCATCTGTCTCTGTTCTGTGCAAGCAGTTCTATCTCATTGAGGGAGCCGATTCCTGCTGCTCTTGCCTCTCTCATCAATGTTCTTCTCAGTGTCTCCCTGGGTCTTCCTCTTTTTCTTTTACCTGTTGTTAGAGAAATTAATAGTTGACATATCACCCACCGCATTTTGAACAACTCCATAACTTGTTTGGATACCGTCCTCGGTACATCCCTAAAGGCGTAACGATTGACAACACCAGTTCTGTATTGGCTTACCACTATTCTTTGGTTCCTTGTTGAGTGCCTTGTCTGGCTTCATCCTTTTTGTCGTGGTACTCTTCCAGACTATTTAAAGTTATAGATTCGCATGCACATTGCAGATCACTTACTCGCCTTGCCTCCATGAGAGGACTGATAACGTCATTATTCGTCCCTTCTCCACAACAGCCAACCCAGCGAATCTGTCAGCTCTTTTGTTCCTTTTTACACCCAGGTGTCGTGTCACACAAATAAACCAGGTTTTAAACAACCTTGGCCTCTTCAGAATCCACAGAAGTGACCACAGAAGTAAAAATGCAGAATAGCTCCAGCAAAAATAGCGCTTCAGTAAATGAAAAACATCTTATGCAACAAATTTATGTCAATTGAAGTGAGAAAGAAAGTTCATCTGTGCTATATAGAGACATTTTAGACCTATGAAAGCGAATCACGGACAGTAAAAACAAATGAAAATACGATTAGATGCCACATAGATGGGATTTCTCAGAAAAAAGTTGAAAGTTCCATGGACAGCTAAAAAAAAAACCAATGAGGAAATTCTCAATGAGGCCAACACAGAAAGGAGCTCATGAAAAACATCAGAAAGGAACAATCAACATTTTTCTAGAACATCATAATAAGAGGAAAGGTGGAATACTTTGCTACAACTGGCAAAATACAGGGAAAGAGAGATCGCGGACGACAAAGAGAGAAACTACTTGATAGCTAGGTGTCATGGCATTGAAAACAGTCAACAACAGAATTGATATTTTGCTCTGTGGATAGAGAATTGTGGAAGCAAATGGTCGCCTACGCCAACCGGTATGACACATGATGATGATGCTGACCTCTTCAGGTACTCCAACCTTTGGCTTCAAGCGAAGCCAATTTCTGTCCTTCTGAACATATAATATCACTGAGTAAACATAGGTAGATGAAGGTACGTGTATCAAACGAAGTAATTGAGTTACTAATGTCAAGATCTCCTAGTGTCAAACTAGTGGAGGTCAGGATAAAGTTACCGCTATCATCCTTAACAATTCACTCCCCCTCACCCCCACACACACCTTTCCGACGTGATCTGAGCTGGCCCATGAGCTTCTTCTATCCCGAACAATAGACCCATCCCGATAAGCGATCACCTCATCCGGACAAGAAAGTTAACAAGACGAACTGGCGCCGTGTTGACAAGATTACCAAACATGGTATTAATGGTCTCGACAAACATTGACTTTGTTTCTCACACACCGCAGTCGATGGGTGACAGGGTATATTCATTATTTTGTTTGTAGTCCGATCTTTGCCAATAACTTGACTGACACGATGTCAATGCCAATCCAACTACATACGTCTTTATTTGCGTTTAACAACATGCCAGTAGAGTGGAAAGAATCAAGTACTACCGAAACACAAGAGAAATTTGAAGCAATACTCTGATTTATACATTTGGCCTCGTAATTTTGTTCATGTTCAGTTCATAACACCTCCTTCCACTGCTATTTTCCTCTCTCCAACTCTCTCTTTCTCTGTCTCTCCTTCTCCCCACTTCAGTTCTTCATTCTACTACATTACTTATCTTCCGTCTATTATTTGTCTACATCACTTTATTCATTTGTGCTCTATTCAGTTCACTAATTGAAGCCATTATTAATTTTTTAGTTAAAACTTAGTACGCTTAATTAATCGAGAGCCATTTCGGTCTACCAATCTCTCAACTATTTTGTGTGTTTCATTGCTTTCTTCCGATTTATGGAAAATATAAAAAAAATATATAATAAATATTTTAACCTTTTGCAATAAATTCTGTTTTTTTTTCTCTTTTATTTCAAAAGCATAACATTTTGTAAATATGTTCCGATGTAATAAACTTGTAATAACGGAAATTACGCAAAGGTTATTTATTGCACGCTGTAACAACTTTGTACAAATAGAGTCGTACAGGCTACTCACTTTCAATATTCACTTGATAAAGGTTTATGTTATTTGAATACATGCCAATTGTTTGCTCGTCTGAAATCCAAAGGAACATGCACGTGCTGGCATCTGTCAGGGATCTCTCTCTGCACACCAAAAGGTGAATATTGTACCACATGAGAGAGCTAATATTTATTGATATTAATAGGTGTTTGTTTTGTAATATCGAGATGGAGGTTCTTTAGAGAAAATGTCTTGGGCTATGTGTCTATATTGCCATACTCAGATAACGTTCATTATTATTTCGATCAATTTCCTAATAGCACTAAGATATTTCAATACAGATCTAAACTCCAAGCATCGGGGGGAATACCCTCAAGGGTCATTTCAGAAAACTGAAGATGGTTGACACTTTACTTCCGTTTCTTTTAAAATTTAGACAGAACAGCTGTATCCTGCTTCTCTTTCGAGTTCCATAAATCCTTTTACTTTTGTCAACTTAAACACGGATTGTGATTTTTCTCTTTCAACTTCGATAGGACTTAGTGGGCGATTTGATCTTACCTTCAAGTTAAGAGCCTGTTAGAGAAACAAATTCGATTGGAACAGACTGATTCGAACTGGCTAAGTTCTGATTGTGTCATAAGTACTTTAACCAAACGCTATGACAATCTTATTGGGTTGTTACAATTTGATATCATTCTCAAAGTAGAGACCAATAACTATAAATCGTAATTGCGTATTTGATTTAAAATTGCTCATGAAAGTCCAATGCTATGATTATATTTTGTTTGCGTGATGGTATAAGGAGGTTTCTGTAGAATGCTTATATAAAGGTAGCATGTCTTTCTTTATGTCTTTATTGTTCTTGCACTCATGATTATATAGTGCCGTCTCAACACATATTACAGCATTTCCCATTCAGTTAAATGACCCTGCCTATAGCTTTGATGGTACATGTTTTAATAGTTCCTCACTACAGCCTCTCGATAAGATCAGTTCATACAACTCTGTGTCTGTCTATGCTAATTTATATTGTATTTTCTCATTCTTCATTTTTGTTTCAGTAAGTTATTATTCTACTTCTATTCTTCCTCTTTTGCCTTTGAAGGTTGAGGGGAGATATAACTTCAAGTCTTTTGCCCCTCTGTTGGTCTCTGCTGCTATGTTTTCTAGTGTTTCTAATATTCCAACAATCCATCTATTTTGTGGTCGGCCTTTTATTCTAGTGGCGCTGCGTCGAGGAGTACAGGTTCGATCATGCTTTGTCTATTGTTCTTTGTTTTTTTCTGTTGTTAATTTTTTGTGATTTTTTTTCCCCGAGTGTTGTAAACATACCTCTTCCCCTGAAATGATTCGTTGGTGTTCTCACAACGTTTATTAAATGAGTCGCTGGGTTGTGCTTTTGTCTTTCGTGTGGCCAAACCATTTCAGCTGTTATTTATTATGTATTCAATGGCGTATGTTATTCCTATTTTTTTTTTCTCAGATTTCATATCTAGTGTCCAGGTCAGCTTTGGCAGTATAACGTGCGGATGAAGATTATGTTGTAGAGCTCTCTTTTTGCCTTTGGTCTATTTCCTTGTTGTACAGCAGTGGTGATTGTTGTCCGATGATTTGACAAGCTTTGTTGTTGAACCTGCTATTTTTCGTTTTTTTAAACAAATTAATTTGTTTTGTTCTAATTATGTTTAGTAAATTGTTTTCTATTTTGAGCAGTCCCCAAAAGTCTTTACTTATTTTCCTACACTGTCCGCGCCTTTCTTCTCTATTTTATTTTATTCTATACTAGTCATGGAATCAGATTCTTTGCACTACAGAATATACCATTTCCACTCCCCCTCACAGGGAGCCGCGATAGCTCAGTGGTTAGTGAACTGGACTACAAAGGACAAGAGGTAGGGTTCGATCCCAACCGACGGCTAACCCGGGTTCACCCAGCCTTTAATGGGTACCTGAATTTTTTCAGTGAAAGTGAAGCGGCACGGGCGTAATACCGACCACATTACCCCAAAAATCATGTGTCGAAGGTCTGTAAAATATACGGTCACTAACACCATATTCCCCATACGCCACTTGGCGTGACGGGGGTACTTTACTTTTTTTTTTTTACTCCCCCTCACGTCTCAAAATCTCCTCAAGCACCACTACCTCATTCTCGGCCACTGTGCGATCGACCTCTCTGCGTGGACTCTGCTGGGCTTCCATTCGGCTGTCACAGGATTCTAAACGACTTCCACATAAAAGATAGTATTTGCACAGGCACTTCCTCATTCCAGTTCCCTCGGGAAAACACGCTAAAAACAAACCAAGGAAATTAAACAGTTTAGTCCACGAAATTAGTCTCTCAGCAAAAAAAAAAACAAAAAACAAAAGTGATATTTTGGTCCGCATTTGTCAGTCTTGTCGTTAGCATGATTGAACGCAAGCCATACATGGCTGCAAAGTCAAATATTTCAAACAACATCAATGAAAAGAAAGCTCTTACATTCACTTGAAATTACTCCAAAACGCACGAATGAAAAAAATAACATAAAAAAAACTACCCAGTAACTGAAAAATAGTATTCGTGAATGCACTCTCTTATAATATGGCAAAAATTGACTCCCTTTTCTCCAAAAATCCAATTCCTACATTTTTTGTTGTTTAGAAATATAATTTTTCCTTATTTAGGGATCATATTTCTGTACAGTTTAGGAGTGGTCATTAGATGTACCAATTTACTATTCTGTGTTTTAATCCTGGCATTAGTTTCTTTTATGTGAATATACAATTAAAGTTGTTTTGAAAGAGTATATATTTCGCGTTCTTTCAGTTTGTAACATTTCTATTAATGTGTTTATTTCTGTGGAAATTCAAGAATAGTGTAAGCTATACGTTACACAAAAAAGAACTAAAGAACACTAAAGTTATTTGAATTATTATTCGTATTACTATTTTAGTTGTGCGACATTTATTATTTTCTAACATTTTATTTTCAACTATTATTAGCACCACTTTTAGATTTATAAATATTCCAATTTATTATAGAAATGTATTCTAATAAGAATAATACGAAACACATGTCCATTTTCAGGTCAATTCGTTGTTTGAAGCTGTCAAATTAATCACTAGATAATGAATCTACCACATTTCTGTTTTTATTTTTTTTGTCGCACAGGTTCATGCTTTTTTTAAAATTTGCAATCACATTACAAGAGAGAGCATAACTATTACTAATATTGACATTAAAATCATCAGTTTTATATGTTCTTCTGTTTCCACCAAGGCTATCAGGCTTAGTTACGGCATTGATTATTATCATTAGCCAATGGTTCCCAAAACACGCGCCGCGGCTCCCAGGGGAGAAGATAAACTTTAGCAATGGCGCCGCCCCGAGGATATTGTCGCGTGCCTACTCAGTGGTTAGAAATGATAAAATGACAATATCCACATAGAATTTATAATTTTAGCGCATAAACGAGCTTCTACAGGATAGTTTTACTTCTTGTGTCATTTATTATCTTATTTATTCAATAAGTGAGCCCTGTCAATTAATGCCAATGAATAGCAAATGAATACGTCTGCAAGCTTTTCCACATTCTGCTACTGAAATAACATTTATATCTGTTTTGAACTTCATTTATTTACCTAATGTGGTAATAAAGTAAAGATCCCCGTCACTCCAAGAATAGGGAATATGGTGTTAGTGCCCATAACTTTTACAAACCTTCGGCACATAATTTTTGGTGTAATGTGGTCGATATTATGCACGTGCCGATTTATCTTCCCAGAAAAAAAAAAATCCGGTACGCACTTAAGGCTGGGTGATCCTGGCAGCCGTTGACCTCATGTAGTAACCTCATCATCATCATCATCATTATCATGTACCCTGCCGGTTGGCGTAGGCGATCATGTCCCTCCACAATCTTCTATCTACAGTGCATCGTATCAGTTCTGTTGTTGACTGTTTTCCATACCATGACACCAAGCTATCCAGTATTTTCTCTCTTTGCCGCCCGCGATCTATCTTTCCTTTTATTTTGCCAGTTGTAACCAAGTATTCCAACTTTTAGTAACCTAACCAATAATAAATTAATAAATCGAGTTCACCCAAATTATACGATCGTAATTGCCATGTGGAAACCGCTGGTACATGGTCAGGAGGGAAAGGGAACCGCCGGCATCAAAGGTTTGGAATCCATTTTCATAAGACAATATGTAGACACTCAAAGAAACATATTGAGTCAACATTGAAATATACCTACAAATATTGTGAAACTATGAAATATCAATTTAGCAATTCCTCGATCAAGACCTACTCAAAGCCGAAACTTTTAGTCTGTTATTTAAAAATACAAATGCTGTTACATTTGTGCTTCACATCAAAAGGAGGATACTCATATACCACTGCATTTGTACTTTAAAGAGATAAGGTAATTTTTATGGTTCAATAACGAGTCCAAAGCATAGACAAGTTTTATTAATTGTTCTGGAAATGAGTTACCATAGAGATGAGATGTTCGAGGAAAACTACTAAGGAACGAACAGAGACAACATTCATTATAGGAAAAGAAAAAAGAGTTGGAGGCAGACCCAAGTACGTTGACGCGAGAACTAGAATTATACATATTTCTCCACCGTAGAATGTCCAATATAGGAAGTGAAGGTGACGACATGTAAAATATAATAAAATGTGCGAGCTTTATAGCTATCAGCTCAATGGATTCAATAAAAATTGATATATAAATGGGAAAATAGTAACACCAAAACGTACTGCCATGGGTTGCAGCGACTAATTACATGTGAAGTTGGTTGGCCGAAACGAAGTTTGCTGTTCGGTATTGAACGGATAGTTGATTTTACAAAGGAACAAAGGGGGTTGTAAATTTATGACGCGTGGCGAGTATCTGCTTATTGCTTTATATCATCCATGACGAGAGGGAATTGTTTGAGCTGCATGGAGAATTGAATGTTGAAGAGTTTGTGTTGTCTTATGGAGCTAGGAGGTTTGCACGACCAGTGCACTACATTACATTTAATGTTCACTTATGTATGCATGTAACTACGTATTTGTTTGTAGATGTGAATGGTAGGTTGTACACATGACTTACATATCATTTACACATGGCTTACATATTTATATATTTCATGTGTATGTTTTATGAAGATGTATGACTGTTTTACCCATGTGCACATGTTTGTGTCTATCTGTGTATATGAGCATTCGTGTGTGCATACTGAAGTATATATAGATATATGTCTGTGAGATATATATTTTTTTTTTCGTTCGCCAGCTTTTACCTCTGACGAAGTCACTAGAGACAAGGAACTAAATTTTGCGTGTTAATCCATTTTTCCCTGGCAGCCGTGTGCACAGGGGTCCCACGCCGCACAGGCAGATAACTCCGACTTCGGAGTTACTCATATTTTTTCCGTCGATGAGTAATTGACGTTTCAAGCCGGGGCACGCTGCTGAGACCAGGGGCTGGTTGCAGCATGAGAGAAAATTATAAATAAAAATCCGGTGTAGCCGGGATTTGAACCCACAACCTCTCTGTCTCGAGTCCGGAGTCTTGCCTCGAGACCAACCAGATATATGAGATTATACGTACTTGTATGAGCCAACAAAAGAGGACAAGTTTTACACTTTACTAATCAATCTTTACGGCAGAAGAGAATGGTATGTGTCATTGTACAGATATTCTATTGCTTGAAATGTCCCGTAAGTGCAAGGCGCGCATGAAGGGAACTGTGAAAGGAAAATCTGAGGGGACCTAATATGGCGGTGTGTGAAACGGCTTCACAAACAGAAGAAAAAACACAGACTTTCGGTTCGTAATCATATTCCTGAACCTGCAGGATAAATGTGGAAAGCAAATTCCTGATGAGGTGTTGGTTGTTTTTAAAAGAGTATGTCCTTTATACGATACTGCGATGCGTTGGAAAATTCACTTTTAGACAGGACATTTTAACGTTCAAGATGAACTATGGAGTCCATATATTTGTCCTTTGTGAATGATGCAAGCATTGCTTCAAGAGTGTATGCCCTTGTTCTAACAATTTGGCGTATAGTCGACGAGGAAACTAAGACTGAATTTATTTCAAGTCCTAGTTTTGCATGAGAAGCTTAACAAGTCAAAGGACTTCGTCTAACAGGTGCCCGGCTTTCTCAAGCCATACCGAAAAGCACATTGAGCCGAAGCACCGGTATGTATGTTGTTGGAGATTTGTAATAATGACGAAGCTGAATTTTTTTAATAGACTGGTTATGTCGTCGAATGTTGGGTGCGTGTCTACCACCCCAAGAAGAGAGTAAAGAGAATAGAAACATTTCTATTCGCCGACAAATAATATGAGCACAGACGGTACCATTTTCGTTAATGATGCTCCCTGTCTTTTGGGACTTCTGCCTGGAAATACACATCAAACCTCCTCGTGGCGGTACTATCAACTACATCTTCGACGAGAACCTTATCTAGAAGTTACGAGTACAGAACAATATCAGCGTAAAAGACTAGTGATCCAGTATAGTTGTAATAGTCGGCTTCACGATTATGCACCGACTCATGATAATATCGCTCTTGCACATCTTGGCGAGTATATGCCCTGTTCACAATATTCACCGAACAAGGCACTTAGATGCTTCTTCCTATTTATGAAAATCCGTTTCATGGACATCGTTTCTCGAAATACAAAGATTTTGTTTACAGGGCTGATTTATTGATGGGACAATGGAGCTCTTACTCAGCTATCCGATGATCAGGAAGGCGAGGAATGGATTGGAGAAGTGTTTTGCCTTCAGGGGTGAATACGTAGAAGAGGGCTGCAGTTCATATTTTTTTTCCATGTAAATTTGATCAATCTTAACGTTATTAGCAATATGCCTTTATCTGTGGGTTGTGTCTGTCTGTTGTTGCAATCAATTATAGTTAAGTGTATATTACTCATAAAGTGACATGTGCAACTGTATGGCCAAAACCTGTAATCCTGTTGCAGCAATAATGATATACTTAGGAAAAGAACTTAGCGTCGAATAGAACACATATCTGACTCTTCATTCTGACCTTCTGTTTTTGTTGTCATTGAGTCTCAAGGGAATAAAAGAAACAAATATTGTCCACAGGTGAAAGATTTGTAGAGTTGGTTGGTAGTTATCATCATGATTGTTATTTAATTAATCCACCATCATGTATAACTGTAGTCAAATTCAATTCACTTGTTCACTGTGAGCAATATATTCATTATATCGAGCAGAATATTACTAGTAGTCTGTTTATTGTTGAACATTATGGATATTAATACAAATACAAAGGCAATTTATACTTGACTTAATTCAGTTCATCGGTGAGCTGGTTGCTCTTTACAGCCCATGCTTCCTATGCAAAGGTGCAAGTCTATTTCAATTATTATAATGACAAGTAGTGTGTGCTATAAAATCGTTGAATGCGTTGGAAGATACTGGTATCGCTATTTTGTTCAGTGGGGATAGTGAGTAACAAGAGATGCACTGTCTCCACATGTTATTGAGTTGCAGGTCATCAATATTGCACTCCGAACATGTCCATAGGTACTCAGATCCCCTCCTCAGCAAGTCCCGCAGTGTCCAGCAATTGACGACTCCAGTTCTGTGTTGGTTCCACATGTGTTTGCACGCAGTGTCTGTAATTTGGTTCATGCACTCGGTATTACACTCAGGTGTTGATGGATAGTACTGGTCTAGATAGGAAAATTCAAATTGTGGTCTTATTTCATGTCATTGTATTATTTCTTTCTGACTTGATGAAACGAACTAACCGCATTTTGAAGTCAATCTACAACTCACTAGTTAACAGAATAGAGAGCTCTATTCTCCTCAGAGCTTCAGTTATAATGTTGTGATTTTTTTTTGGTCCAGTGGCGAATGCTGTCTTTAACATTTATTGTAATACTCGCACATTGTTTCGAATTTACCATTTTGTGTTTATTGTATATGTTCTCTGTAGTTATAATCGCTGTCCCGCATAGTATTTAATATATTGTGTATTTAATATTTGTGGTTATCTTATTCAAATTGAAAGCTTTACTCCATTTTTTTTGCAACGTTCAAAGACAGAATCACACTAATTTTGAATTAATAAGCCTGTTCCTTAAACCCCTAGAAAAGTTTCCTTCCGCAGCACAAAGCATTTCTTTCATCATCTTTATGAGAATAAATAATAGATTTCAACAAACTGAACATCGTAAATTGAGATTGCATGATATCATATATAATTAGTATGAATTCTCTCTCTTTCTCTCTATCTCTCTCTCTCTCTCTCTCTCTCTCTGCGATCAGGACTCAATCAGAGCAGCATTCCAGACTCTCACATTAAGTCAGCTGTCAGGTTAAGTGTGTTGATCGCCCACACAGACAGAACATCACAATTAGAGCCCGCCAGATCCACTCTGATTGAACACCCGTTAAAACGTTGCACTGTGTTCTGCGAAAGTGGCCCAGTGCATCCGATTTCAGCCAGCATTTTATTCAGGTTAGCTTTCCTTAGCCTTTGATTGTCCTCAATCTTCCTGCAATGCAGCAGATGATCTTTTCTGTAGGGGGATTCTGCCCTTAGATGGTCAGCCCTCCCAGGTTTACGAGCACCATCTGCCCGAGTCACTAGAGGTGACTAACACAGACATGCACACACAAAGATATGGGATGTGACAAACACAGACATGCACACAGCGATACGAGGCATGACTAACACTGACACACATCAATATATAAGACACATGACTAACATAGACATGCACATAAAGATATGAGATATGTCTGACATGGGCATGCACACACAGAGATATGACACATGCCTAACATAGACATGCACACAAAGATATGAGATATCCAACATAGACATGCACACACAAAGATATGAGATGTGACTAACATAACCATGCACACAAAAAGATATGAGATGTTACTAACATAGCCATGCACACACAAGGATATGAGATGTGACATACACAGACATGCACACACAAAGATATGAGATATGACTAACATAATCATGCACACAAAGATATGAGATATCACTAACCCAAACATGCACACACAAAGATGTGACACATGACTAACACAGATACACACTAAGATATGAGATATGACTAAACACATACACACATAAAGATATGAGACATGATTAACACGGACACACCAAGATATGAGATATAACTAACATGACACACACCAAGATATGAGCCATGGCCAGCACACACACACACACTAGCCATGGCTAGCACAGAAACACATCAAGATATGAGCCATGGCTTCAAGGAAAAACACCAAGAAATGAACCATATCCAGCACAGAAACACATTAAGGAATTCATATGCATGGGTTTGTTGTAGTCGGCAGACTCTTCTTAACGTGGGAATTATCGACATACGAGACGCAGGCCCCGATTAACTGTTCACAGGTTTCGTTCAAACAGTTGTCAGGAGATTTGAGAGTGCAGTCTGACCCGTAGAATGTTCCCTTGCATGTACAGTTCCCGTTTGACTGTTCACAGGTGTCGTTGAAACAGTTGTCCATACATTTGAGAGTGCAGTCTGACCCGTAGTACGTTTCCTTGCACGTACAGCCTGTACTTTCCGGGTCACATATGATGTTACAGCCATCAGAACACGTCTGTTTGCACTGTAGCCCAAAATTACCATCGGGACAAGTGTCATTACAGGTGTAGCCAGGATGCTTACATTGTAGGCATTTTCCTGATTTTTCCTCACATAAAGGACAGACACTAAGACAAGACCCGGAGCAGCCGTTTCCATAGATCTCATGCGAACAGTTGCCGTGACACGTACCGATGATGACGTTGCAGCCTCTGCAACACCCACTACACACTGCACAAAACGACCAAGAATGCCCGTCCAGACAATAGGTGTCTGTAAATGTTGCACCTCACACGCCGTCAGTGCACTGTCGGCCTTCGAAGTGTTCGGTGAGAACTCAATCTTAATGTGTCCCATTGTCGTTTGTGTGGTGACAACAATAGTGTTCACAGAAATATTTGTGTATGATTTGAGAGCCACATTCCGAACCCCGCCAATGTAGATGGAGCAGATATTTGCAACTATCGCCCCTTCAATCCGTAACTTGTTGATCAGACCAGCCCCAGAGCAAAAAACATCAATCTCATGCGAACTAACTACAGACCTTGATTCATTGTTACATGAGGCAGAACCATTTAGTTTTACCGTGAAACTGTCCAGATCTGTTAAGTCATTCACATAAATCCTAAACCAGGAGAACGGCAAAGATTGATTGAGAGTTGCCTCAACTGATGTATAATCTGCGTCTGGATTACATGTGGTGTCGTTGTTATCAAACAGGAAAGTAGGTTCAGATTTTTGGGCGTATTTGTAAACGAGATCCAAGTACTGACACTGGGGTCCGAAATATTCGTGCTGATATTGTTTGGGCATGTCCCTGTAGTTTAGTCACAAACTGAGTCATTATAGCAGTGACATTGTAACGTACAGTTTGCCCCAAACAAACCGTCTGAACAAGTTAGGTCATTAACTTCCAAGGACACAAAGGAAGCCAGCAGAATAAAGACTTGATCTACAGCGGTGGTTAACGAACTGTGTACAAATAGTTATTATCAAACCCGTGGTTACATTTCTAAAAATCCGTCAACTCGCTGTGATAACAGATAGCGTGATGTTCAAAGTCAACCATGGCTTGAACGCGTTCATCTTGGTGCGTCCCATGACGTCAATGTATGAATTAATGATTGCTTTGTTTAATCTATTGGGAGATCTGCGTAATCCAACTGGAAAGAGTCAATGAGGGCCCCAACGGCAGATGTGGCATAACGCAAGTCTTAAATAGATATGTGGGATCTTTACTTTTTATAACATATACAACTATCATCTATTCAATAGAAACGAAAAGCAGAGCCATGAAGCCATTTGTCTGGTATAATTTTAAGTTTCTTACATTCAATTATATCCAGCTTTGTACAACCAGAAAAATAGCTCTCAATAGTCAGGTTACATTATATATGGTTAATTTCGCAGATTAGGATGTCTTCGAGGAAAGTTTGTTAAAACAGAATATGTAAATGTGTCGATATTATGGAAGCCGTAGAAGCGATGCGATTAGTGTGCTTGTCTATTTGTCCAGATGAAGGCCTACTTGGTTGAAACGTCGACTTTTGTTTCGTCCATTACCACGTAAAGCTGTCACCATACCACTTTTTCTTGTTTTTATTTAGTATTGCTATTATCATAAGTTTACATCAGCTTCGCATCTCTACGCATCTTGGTGCATCTTGATGCCTTTATCTCTGTTTGTCTATTGCTCTGGTGGATCGGAGTTCAATTTCCAATTGTCGCCACGGCATCTTGGTTAACATAGAAACAAGATAGCGCATAGATATTCTCTGTGAAAGTAAGCTAGTCTGATGTGATGCTGACAACATCATCTATAAATATGACTATATTCATAACATGTGTGGGTTACTAAAGAATGCAGTCATCCCTCGCTACTTCGCGGTTCATTTATCGCGGCCTCAGTACATCGCGGATTGTTCACAAATTCAAAATTGAGGAATTATGGTGCGAAAGTTGCCCGCACGCCCGAAGAAGGCAGGGAGTGCCCACACAATTCAAAATCCACTTCTCTAATTGGCTGTTAGCATCCCACCATTTGATATCCCTCCCGACTCGGGAATCCCTAGGCGTTTCCCCCACCTTCGCTCTCATACCCAGCGAAGACGACCGCGCTCATTCAAATCAATGTGTGAGTGATGCTTAGTCTCGAGGTGTGCTAATTTTTGCCTGTTCTCTTGTGTCTTTTTGTGCAAAATAGTGCTTGTGACGCCCTTAAAAATGGCTCCTAGACGTCCTCCACCCTCTAAATCCTCTATTGAACCCAAGAAGAAGAGAAAAATGATGACTGTGAACGAGAAAGTTAATTTATTGGACATGCTTAAGGCAGGCCATGGGTCTGTTGCACAGCATTATGGATTGAACGAATCGACGGTTCGCTACATAAAAAGAAGATGAAATGAATATCCGTCAAACTGCCTCGATATCGTTCTCCAAGGACAGGAAGCGAGTTGTGAAAATGGACAATGCCTTATCAGTGTGGATATCGGACTGTCGGGAAAAAAAGATTAGTCTCGATACCAGTGTGATTGAGACTAAAGCCAAAGCCCTGTATGGTAGCCTCGTTCCTGAAGGAGAGTTGAACGAAGATTAGTCTCGATACCAGTGTGATTGAGACTAAAGTCAAAGCCCTGTATGGTAGCCTCGTTCCTGAAGGAGAGTTGAACGAAGATTAGTCTCGATACCAGTGTGATTGAGACTAAAGCCAAAGCCCTGCATGGTAGCCTCGTTCCTGAAGGAGAGTTGAACGAAGACGACGAAGGTGATGACGACGACGAAAATGAACCTCAGCCCAGTACCAGTGCGTCGAGTGATCCTACCCCACGAGAAAAAAACGTGGTTTTGTTGCCAGCAAGGGCTGGTTCGAGAAATTCAAGAGGAGATTTGGCCTTCGCAGCGTTCCTTCTTTGGGGAAGCCTCCTCGGCAGACCAAGAGGCAGCTCCTTGTTACGTCGAGGAAGAGTTTCCGAAGATAAACGATGAGGGTGGTTATCTCCCGGAGCAGGTCTTTAACAGGGATGAGACTGGCCTCTTCCGGAAGAGGATACCGCCCCGGACGTTCCTTTACAAGGACGAATTGAACAGGGTGGTTATCTCCCGGAGCAGGTCTTTAACAGGGATGAGACTGGCCTCTTCTGGAAGAGGATGCCGACCCGAACGTTCCTTTACAAGGACGAATTGAAGAGGCCAGGATTCAAAGACCAAAAAATAGAGTTAATCTCCTCATGTGTGGGAATGCTGCGGGCTTCATGCAAGGGGTCTCCGACATAACGACGGAAGAAGTGAGCACACTGATCGAGTGCCACTCGAACCACCTACCCGATGAGGAACTCGTCGAAATGGCAAAATCGGCGAGTGAGGAAGAAGATGAGGTAGCTGACGACGGTGACGACAACGAAACTGAAGAACGTGGCCTACCTTGGAAAACTGCAAGAGCTCTGCAACATAGCACGGACTCTGCAACAAAGGGCCCAAGAAATCGACGACAACATGGTCAGAGCCGTAGAATTCAGTAACCGTATTGACGGTGTAATGGCGTTGTACAAGGGCATCTTTGCTCAGAAAAAAAAACAACGGTCAAAACTACCCATCACGATGTTCCTTGTGCGCCGAAAACGTTCTGCAGAATCTCCACCTGTTGCCTCTACGCCGCCTCCTGCTGCATCTATGCCGTATACTGCAGCTACCCCAGCTCTATCCGAAGCTGCCCGCGACGATAAAGCGCCCCTAGCACCTGACGATGAGGCGTCATCTGAGGAGCAGTAAAGCTCTCATTAACCTGTGCAGTAAATCATCTTCATTTTCTTCACCTCCACCGTACGGCACAGGTGTTTCATCGACATTTATAAAGATCAAGCGAAGAGAAGCTATTGTCAGAGGTGAGTTACGGACCTTGTTATAAAAGAAAAGTTGTTATAAGAATAAAAGAGTTCTAAAAACATATTTACAGTATGTACACTTTAGTTACATCTACGTATGTTACACACACACGTATCATATTTATATCATTTATACATTATTTTATTATGTTATTCATACTATTAATATTTTATTTACATGTTTGGAACTATTCTTTAATGTTCTAATGATAACATATGCACTTATATATTTTCATATACACTTATTGATATTATACATGCACAAAAAATGTACGTATGTTAAAAATGAAGGGTGACACTACTTCGCGGGTTTTCACTTATCGCGGCCGGTTCTGGTCCATATTAACCGCGATAACTGATGGGTTACTGTGCCATATTGCTCATAAGTTGGGCAAGGTGTGAAAGGTATTGATTATATATATATATATGTAAATATATCCAGGGCGTACGTAAAGTCTCACTACACTTTGTATATGTGTTCTATATATAAAGTGTAGAGAGACTTTACTAACATACCCTGGTATATATATATATATATATATATATATATATATATATATATATATATATATATATGTATATATATATATATATGTGTGTGTGTATATATATATGTGTGTGTATATATATATATGGCCTTTTACTAAGCCATTCTCTTAAGCTGTGTGGTATCTTGTATCGTTGATTCTCTATATAATTTTGTCTCTCAATTATCCTAATTGTCACAATATATTCCAGCTGTTCCCTTATTCTTCTTCTTCTACCTTTCAACTCACTGTAGGGTATTGGTTTCAACAAACAATTTCCAAGCCGTTCTGTTTCTTGCCATTCTTTTAAGATCATTCCAAATCTTCCCCATCATCTTCATCTCTGCTTCCATATGTCTTCACCAAGAATATGTTGGTCTTCCTCTTTATTCTTTTTCCTTGGGGATTCCAAAAAGGTCTTTTGTTTAATAATCTCTAAACTATTTTCGAATGTTTTGTGTATTAAGTGTAGCTATCTTGTGCCGAACATACTGTGTAAGCCTTAGAGGCAATGCAGCAGGATTGCGACGCCTGAGAGTCATGACCCAGGCGGGCCCACCTCCCCTAGAGTGTCAAGAAGCTAAAGGGCCGAAACACTAGCTCGACGGGGGTACTGCTTCTGATGATCTGATTACCTCCTGCTGCGAAGCTCTGTACAAAGAGTTTCCTACTACGTCCTTTCTTTGATAGTTTGATCAAATCACCTTCTTTCCAGTCTTCATGTATTTCTTCCCTATCCCATGTTTAATCCAGTAGGTTATGGAACATTGCGGTAGAGGTGTTAATATCTGCTTTGATGGCTTCTGAAGGAATTTCATCTGGTCATGTGGCTTTACCATTTTTTAAAAGCTTGATGGCTTTCATTATTTCTTCCTTGCTAGGCTTTCCACAGTTAACGTGTAACTCTTCTTCTGCTGGTAGTTGATCTAGAGAGTTATTTAGGCCGGGCCTATTCAAGAGTTCTTTAAAGTGCTCTTTCCATCTCTGTGTTTCCTTATGTTACTAAGCAGATTTCCTTTCTTATCTTTAAAAAAGGTATTGCCTTGTGTGTATGCTCCACTTAACTTCTTTGTGCTGTTGTACAGATGCATGTCTTCTTTTTATATGGATAAAAATGATTATCTGCATGTAGTATGTAATAAAATATATATATATATATGTGTGTGTGTGTGTGTCTGTGTCTTTAAATATTGAAATATATAAATATCATAATTATGAAGATCTCATCATCATCGAGTGACGTTTCCGCAACGAAGGTTCACTACCATGAAGCGCCATTCTGCTCTGTCTCTTGCTTTGATGGTGCAGGTTGTCATAGGCTGATTTGTCCATCTTTTGATGTTACTTGTACATGTTAGTCTTGGTCTGCCTCTGCCTCTTTTACCTTGTATGTTCCCCTCCAGGATCACTTTTAGTTGGCTGCTGTGTCTTTTAACATGACCAAAAAATCGCATTTGTCTTGTTTTAATTGTGCTTAGTAGATCTATTTTCATTTTTAGTTGTTTTTAAGACTTCATCGTTCGTTTTCTTTTCACTCCATCCAATTCTACTTATTCTTCTATAGATCCAAATTTCAAAGGCTTTAATTCTCTGTTCTCTTTTGTTGCCTAATGTCCATGTTTCTCACCATATAAGAATATTGAGAAGATGTAACATTTTGCTATTCTTAGTTTTAGTCCTGGTGTTATTTGTTTTGATGTCAGAATGTTCTTCATGACAATAAAATTACTTTTTGCCATTCCTATTCTTTTGTTTATTTCAGTTGTACATTTTCCATCACTGGTTATAGTATGTCCAAGGTAGTTGTAGTTCTCAACTGTCTCCAGGTCTATTCATTCAATTTTGATATCCACTTGTGGGTTTTGAGTATTTTCTTTGTTTATGATCATAGTTTTAGTCTTTTTGATATTCATATCTAGTCCACATTTTGTGCTTGTCATGTTTATTTCATTAAGTAATTGTTGTAGATCTTCAGGATTTTCTGCTAGTAGTACAGTATCGTCAGCATATCTTAGGTTATTGATTATCTTTCCATTAATTTGTAGGCCTGATATCTCTACGATGTTTTTAAAGATTTGCTCAGTGTATAGATTGAACAAGCTTTGTGATAGGATGCATCCCTGTCTTACTCCTCTTTTTATATCAATGGGTGTAGAGTTCTCTTTGTTATATTTTATTATTGCTGTTTGCTCCCAGTATAGATTACACATTAGTCGTATATCAAGGTCATCTAGATGTATCTCTTTTAGGTATTCTATAAGTTTTTTGTGGTGTACTCTATCAAAAGTTTTGGTGTAGTCTGTGAAGCAGGCATATATTGGTTTGTTTACTTCTGTGTACTTTTCGATTAATGTTCTCAAGCAGATTACGGCTTCTTTCGTCCCGCTATTTTTCCTAAATCCAAATTGCTGCTCATCTAATTCAGTATTGATTTTATTCTGAATCCTTCCTTGTATAAGTTGTAGCAAGATTGTTGTAATATGGCTCATTAGGCTTATTGTTCTAATGTTACTGCATTCAACTGCACCATTCTTTTTAGGCAATGCAATGAAAGTTGATGTTTTTAGTTCATTTGGTATGTATTCTGTATGGTATATGTCGCTGCATATGTCTGTAATATCTCCAATACCAAAATCTTCTAGTGCCTGTATCATCTCTATCTGTATGCTGTCAGGTCCTGCTGTTTTTCCCTTTTTCATTTTTTAAATAGGTTTTCCACCTCAGATTTCAAGATTGTATAGCCTGATGTACATTTTATAACTGGTTTCTTGTCCCTTTGATCATGAAATAGTTATGTTATATATTCCTGCCATCTGTCTATAATATCTTTATTGACTGTTAGCATTTTTCCTTTTTTGTCTGCAATGCATCCACCTTCTGTGACTTTTTTTATTTTTATTAGTTATTCTCTTTATTTCTGTGTGCATTCCTCTTAAGTCTTCTTTGCTTTCCATAGTTTATATTTCTATACATTTTTGGCTAAGCCAGTGTGCCGTTTGGCACATTTTGCGTATTTCATAATCTATTGTATTGTATTGGACAGTGTTCTTCGCTTGTCTCCTTTCTTCCATTTTTTCTGATAGATCCATTTGTGTTAGTTATCCATTTTTGTTTTTTTTTTTCTTTTCTCTTTTGGGTAAGGTGTCGCAGGTTTCTTGTATGCTTCTCTTTATGCATGGCCATTTGGTTGTTACTTTTTCATCAGGATTTGCTCTTATGTATGAAGATCTATCAATATTATAATAATGAATATAGAACTGCATAATCATTGTAGTAAATGTGAAAGTATAGAAATGATATAATGATTAAAGAAGTTTACAAATGTTTAACGGATATTGAACTATATAAGTATGGTAATTTGTCTGGAAGTATATATATATATATATATATATATATATATATATATATATATATATGAACAATGAATTATATATATTGCAAACAAATAGACGTATATAAGTATTGTAATGAATATGGACGTATATAAACATTACTATATAACTTAAGATATACTGACGATAATGTAATAGTAGCAGAAAATCCTGAATATTGACAATTACTTAATGAA
Source organism: Megaustenia siamemsis (assembly GCA_032433765.1). Lineage (NCBI taxonomy): Eukaryota > Metazoa > Mollusca > Gastropoda > Stylommatophora > Ariophantidae > Megaustenia > Megaustenia siamemsis. The sequence continues at coordinate 39,294,423 of JAVIAB010000092.1, forward strand.
ATAAAAACATGTCAAGCAAAAAATATAGATTAGATATGAATAAAAATAAAGACTTTGATCATTAACAAAAATAACATCAAATTTGAAGGAATAGATCTGGAGACAGTTTAGCAGCTACAACCACCTGGCACATACTATAACCAATGATGGAAAATGTAAAACTGAAATAAACAAAAGAATGGAATGGCAAAAACTAATTTTAATGTAATGAAAAATATACTAACATCAAAACAAATAACACCAGGGCTAAAACTAAGAATAGCAAAATGTTGTATCTTCTCAACATTCCTGTATGGTGCATAAACATTGATATTACACAAGAAAACAGAACAGAAAATTAAAGCCTTTGACAATTGGATTTATAGAAGATTAGGAAGATTTGGATGGAAAGAAACGGAAACAAATGATGAAGTCTTAAAACAACTAAAAATGAAAAGAGAACTACAAAATACCATTTAATAAAAACAAATTCGTTTTTTTGGGTCATGTTAAAAGACACAACAGCCTACTAAAGGTAATCTTGGAAGGGAAAATACAAGGTAAAAGAGGCAGAGGAAGACAACGACAAACATGGACGAGTAACATCAAAAGATGGACAAGTAAACCCATGACAACCTACACTATCAAAGTAAGAGGCAGACCAGAATGACGCTCCATAGTAGCCAAGATTCGATTCGGAGACGACACTCAATGTTGATGATGTTGATGATGATAATCATGCAATATATATGAACGTATACAGATATTGTAATGAAAATGGAAGTATACAAACATTGCAATAAATGTGAACGTATACGGACATTGTAATAAATATGGAAATATACAACTGTTATCTTGTTCATCCATCATGGGTGATGAGGACACTTAGTTTAATAAAGAATTTCTAATCTGTCTTTTTGTTCGGTTGCTGTTATGTTTTTTTGTCTCACAAGATATATATCCATTAGACATGAGAAGAGCAATGTGGTCCACACCCACGTCGCTGTAAGAGAAACTATATGGGGCAATCGAATCGCTTAAACAGACAGCTGACTTCATAAGAGAGTCTGGAATCCTACTCTGATTGAGTCTTGATCGCAGATATATATATATATATATATATATATATATATATATATATATATATATATATATATATATATAGAAAGCAGGCAAAGCTCCTGGATCAGATAATATAACTAAAGAAGAGATTGAAGCCATGGGTGATTTTGGAATAGAAATAATAACAAAAATATTGAATGATATCTACAACAGAGGATATATACCAGACGACATGCTCAAATCAATATTCATAGCCCTACCAAAGAAATCGGGTGCGATTGAATGCGGTGATCATCGCACAATAAGCCTTATGAGTCATATGACTAAGATATTACTAAGAATCATCATGCGAAGAGTGCGAAACAAAATCAGTCCAGAAATTAGCGATGAACAGTGTGGTTTTGTTAGAGATAAAGGAACAAGCAATGCCATTTATATCATAAGGTCTTTAGTAGAAAGAGCCATAGAGGTGAAAACAGATCTATACCTATGTTTCATAGATTACACCAACGCATTTGACAAAGTAAAGCACCAAGAAATAATCAAAATTTTAGAAAGCATAAACATACACAGCAAAGATCTAAGAATAATAAAGAACATGTACTGGCAACAAATAGCGGCCATAAGAACTGGAAACCAATTGGGAATGCTTCAACAAATAAAACAGGGTGTTAGACAAGGTTGTGTGCTGTCACCAGAATTGTGTAATATTTATAGTGAGATTATTTTAAGATCCATAATGGGCATGCCTCGAATAACAATTGGAGGTCATAATATAAATAATCTAAGGTATGCTGATGATACAGTATTAATCGCTAAGAGTGAAAATGAGGTACAAGAAATGTTGGACATTGTAGTGAAGGAAAGCAAAAATAAAGGACTCAGCCTTAATAGCAAAAAGACAGAGGTAATGGTAACAACAAAGAAAAAGACATCACCTCAGTGCAAAATAAAGACAAGTGGAACAATATTAAAACAGGTAAATGAATTTAAATATTTGGGAATTTTGTTAACCTCAGACGGAAGATGTACAAAAGAGGTGAGATGTAGAACTGGCTCAGGCAAAAGCAGCTTTCCAAAAAATGAGGAAAATACTATGCAATCCATTTTTGACAATAGAAACAAGAAGAAGAGTTCTTAAATGTTACGTAGAGCCTGTCTTAACATACGGATGCAAATCATGGACAATAGGACAACAGACAAGAAAATCACTGGAGTCTGTAGAAATGTGGTTTTACAGAAAAATGTTGAGAATACCATGGACAGCTAGGAAAAGTAATGAAGAGGTTCTGAGAGAGGTCAAAGCAAAAAGAGAGCTAATTTCCAATGTTAGGAAGAGACAATCATCATTTTTTGGCCATGTAATGAGAAGAGAACAGCTTGAATATATTGTAACAACTAGGTAAATTGAGGGACGAAGAGATAGAGGGAAGCAAAGAGAAAAAATAACAGACAGCTTAAGAGAATGGCTTGGCAAAAGGTCAACAACAGAAACGATAAATAGCTACCGAGATCGAATGTTGTGGAGAGACATGATTACCTACGCCACTGGGCCCGGTACTTGATGATGATGATGATATATATATATATGTATATATTTATATATGTCCACATAGAAGAGATGTGCTTCGGTTTGTTGGATTCTTGTGTCCCGTTTATCGTTGTGCCATTAATTATTTTGAGGACTGTTAGTGAGGTTTTTATAGTATAATTAAATGGCTTATTTTTTCATCTTGTTGTCATTTACCTTTCAGAAAGTCAAAGTCACTAAATAATTTGTTTTCCAGGCAGTAATTCGGCATTCCAACTAAACGACATGCACAGCGATTATGTGCAAACAATAGAGAAGCGTTATTGTTGCTAAAATCACTCTGTCCAAGAAGGAAGTATGTAACTATATAGTTACCTTCTTTTAATATAACATTGGTTATTGGTTATGGAAGGCCTCGGTCTCACAGCAAACGAATTAAAATCCATAATTGCTCAACCGCCCGTGCCAGTGGAAACATCCGAATTACTAACTCATCTCCCAAACAAAGAAAGGTAACTGTAGTCCCCAATAGCAGTCTCAGCACACGCCAAAAGACATAAGGCGAAACCGCGCAGAAAGTGAACACAGCCAACTGTTCCCCGTCATACGATATCATCATTCATCATAAACAAGCGGGATATCGAAGCAGGATCAAAACGGATGAGACACACAGCTCACGGTGTGCATAGAGCACTTAACTCAGTAGCTCCTGCAACAAGCCGGACTTGGAATATGAGGAAACTGCAACAAGGAACACTTTTCAGACATAGCCTTCAATGGTTCCTACCGCCTATCCACCATATACCATGGGAGTTCACGTCCTCCCGAAAATGATGATCGTCATAGCACTTGATGATGTTAGGCCATCATTGATGACTCCAATTCCAAACATATAGACACACAGTGGTGGTAAGTTATCATTTCCAATCCAACAGAAGCCACATGAACTGTAGTTAGTAAAACCACAGAGAGAATATGATTTTATGACCTTCACTGATTCACTCCCAGATGTGAATGTGTAGTTTACACAAGAGGAGAAGTTTTCAACTACAGTGATCCCATTTAAGGCAATTCTGGGATAGCAAGGCAAGTCTCCTTTATAGCAGCAGAAATTGATGTTCTCCGCTCCCTTCTTGTAGCTGCCGCCACACGATTCTGATGTCTCATTAACTTGGACATCATTCAAGAACAATGTCAGATTAACATTCCATAGATCTGGCTCTGCTGATGAAGTGCTTGGTGCAACAGTTGTATCAATCATACAGCCGGCTCCTGGTTTCTGGTCATTAATATCACAGACGGCACATGATGTTGTTATATTCAGTATTTCTCTCTGGGGTGTAAATATGTGGCACACACATGGAGAGTGGTTTGTGGTCACAGTAATCCCATTAAAGGCAATTCTAGGGTAGCATGGCATAGCTGTTTCAGAACAGCACAATCATGTGATGTTTTCTGTGTTCGCTATAAAGCTGCTGCTGCTGCTACACAATCCTGACCAATTATAGGTGTGGACATTATTCACTTGCAATGACAAAACTGCTTTGTTTACATCATAAACCTCTGGAAGCGAATCATTTATGGGACTAATAGTACAATTTATTCTTCCATCGGGGATATCTTCATTGAGTCCACCAAAAAAAAGGTCTTTGGTTAAAAAGCACATATGCTTTTGAGTTAAACACAAAATGAGCTCACTTCATAGATTCAAAATGATCCTTGCCAATGCCATCCGTTTGCACAAGTTAGGTCCTTAGCTACCAAAGTCACAAACGTCTGAAACGAAGCCATCGAATTAACGACTTTATCTACAGCGAAGGTTAACGAACTGTGAACAAACATTTATGTTCAAACCCTTGAAAACATTTTCAAAAATCTGCCAACTCGCTGCAATAACATATATCGTGTTGTTCAATGTAAATATTGCTTAGTCCATAGCTCGAATATAAATAAGCTGCCATTTTGGTGCGTCCCATGACGTCCAATATAACATTTTCATGAAAATGACATTAATATAACATTTGATGATGTAGTATAACAATGTAGAACAGTGTAATTAAAGAAGCTTTATTTTAACATTTGTACTGAAATATGTCTGTCATTTCATGTGGAAAGATACATAATACGTTCATGTTTATTTTATACTCCCTTAAATCAAAGAACATAGTTGAAAGCTATCCAACAACAAAAAAAGTTTTCACAATTATACTGAAATGTTAAATTGCCAGAAAGTAATCAAAAGAAGATTAGTAATAGCATCACAAACATTAAACAACATGAAGATCATGCTGCACAATATCTGGAAAAGGAGGGGGGGGGGGGTGTTAAGGCAAAGAAATGCAAGTGAATGCATAAAAATGCGAAGCTGCAGTAAAGCTGAATGCGAGGAAAAATTGAAAAAAAATGGTATGTTAGAAGCTTTACGTGATTAGTAGACAACACAGATTCGAACAACGTTTCGGCTCAATAGGCCTTCAGCAGGAACAAACAAACAAAATACACACACAGATATGTGAATAAATAAAACTAATCCTACATAGCTAACTAGTAATGAAACATCAAAAACAAAATAATCGAAATATGTTGACTTCCCTGTGTGTCGTGGACTGTGGTCAGGCTAGGAAAGGAATTTCTCACGGGTGTAGCTGTAATAATACCCGTATGACAGCTACAATTGTGCATGTATCCCCTTCCCGATCAATGTGACTTTCAGGACTGTCATCAGCAAAGTCGATGTATTCCAAATGGTCTCCTTGTATCCATTCGATGCCATTGTTACCAGTGCAGCATTTCTTCATTATGAAGTCCATAACATTTTCAAATAACAAGAGCGATAGAATACATCCTTTTTTAACCCCAGTTTCTATTGGGAAACATTCGCTCAGTCCTTCCTCTGTACGAACCGCACATGTGTATCCATCATAAATGTCCTTGATGATATTTATGATTTTTTATGGCAAACCATATTGCCTCAGTTTTCCACAAAGAATCTCTATGAATGCTGTCGAATGCTTTTATGAAGTCGATGAAGTTAAGTACAAAAGGTTTTTGTTTTCCAATGTGTTCCTCCAATATAAGTCGTAGAGTAAAAATGTGGTCAAGGTAGCTTCTCCCTTTTCTAAACCCAGCCTGTTCTTCACGCATTACTGTATCTATTGAATCCTTTATTCTATTTAGGATGATTTTGCAGAATAACCTTGAGGCAACGACAAAAGTGTCACACCTCTCCAATACTTACAATCTCTGAGATTGCCCTTTTTTGTTACCTTAACAATGATTCCCTTTTTCCACTTATGAGTTACCATCTCTGCTTTCCAAATGATGTTTAACATTTTCTAGAGGTGTATTACATTTTGGCTATCAATTGCCTTGAGGATCTCAGCTGTTAACTTATCATCGCCAGCAACCTTGTTGTTGTCCATACGCTTTAAGGAGGTCTCGATTTCGTTCAAGGTGAAGTCATTAAATTTATATCCAATTCTGATGCTGGTGTTTCAGCTTCAAAATCTATTAAATTGTGGGGTAGTGGACGGTTAAGAATTTCTTTTCAGTGTTCCGCCCAACGTGCGTTTATGTCTGAGCTTGTTGTTAGCATTGAACCAGATTTGTCTAGAATTAATGCTCCACTGGATGTATAGGTGTTTGTCAGCAACTTGTGGTTACAGTATAGAGATTTCTGCTGTCTCCTGATGATCTCAATACGTTTAGTATTGCTTGGATCTTCTTCCGTTGATGAAAAACTGTTTACCCAACGACCAACAGCGCTTTTATCTAACCGCCATTTCTGTTTACAGCTCATTTAAGAGCCTACTCACATTTGTGAGACGCTCCGTTCACATCAACAGAAACTCAATGACTTTTCATTGTTTGTAAGGCAGGTCACTCCCATACTCCATTTTGGAAGCTAACTATATCACACTGGTCAGCCGGAAGGTCATGATTCGGTTATTATCTCTCCTCATCACATGTCCAACATATGACCGTGATTAACATATGACTGCATGAGATTGTGAGGGAAGGTTAAAAGGCGATACTCATAAATGTTTTTTTTTAAAAACAAAATAAAGAGATGGCAAAATGTGTTGCATTATTTATTGGACGTCCCTCGTAAATTAGATGTAGTCTATGCCCTAAGTTCCAATGAACCCTTCCTCCCGCTCTAATTTATTTTCGATGTATCTTTTGCTCTTCTTTGAAAGTGAATGTCCAGACTAGCGTTATTTCTGCCTCTCTCGATATGTAAATGAGCAAGAGAAATTGGTGGTGGTGGTTAGAAGATTTATATTGTAGAATGTTTTTACGTAAATGAGTTCTAGATCATTATTTCCTTTCTTACTCTTTCAAGTGTGAACCACTTTGTAAATATCATTTTGAGCTATTTTTGTTGTGTGGTTTGCTAACCGTAATTGTCATTTTGATCAATTCTTCAAAGAGTAGATTTAACACTTTAAAAATAGAGAGTCAATAATTATTGTAATGAATAAATATGTTACACTTTTCTCTTTATCATCTTTCGTAGACATTGTAGGAAGTAAATGAAAATTCTAAAAAATGTGTCGTTATTACTAAAATAATGTAAACTCCATGCTGTGTTTCATACAATAATACATGCCGTCATGTATGAGACTGGGAGCTACGATAGCTTAGTGGTTAGTGAACTGGACTACAAAGTACAAGAGGTAGGGTTCGATCCCAACCGACGGCTTCCGGTTCATCCAGCCTTTAATGGGTACCGGATTTTTTTCTGGGAAAGTAAAGCAGCACGGGCGTAATACCGACCACTTTACCCCAAAATTCTGGTCCGAAGGTCTGTAAAATTTATGGTCACTAACACCATATTCCCTATATGCCACTTGGCGTGACGTGGGTACTTTACTTTTACTCATGTATGAGACGCGTTAATTTAAAAATGTTAAAGTGTTTAATGTAATAATAATACTAACACGACATCAGGATTAAAACATATCACTGAATTCAAATATCTAAAGGCATTGTTAGCTTCAGATGTAAAACGGAGGTGTGGTAAGAGATAACTCAGGTCAAAAATGATTTACAAAGAATGAGAAAAATATTATGCGATCCATTTTTATGGAGGAGTTGTTCTCTATTGTTATGTCACGGAAGATACGCTTTACATGAGCACGAGTTTTATTCTAGTGACAAGGCGCTTAGTTAAAATGCATGGTTTCGTAACCTGGTTTGACTGTCTTTGTTTTTTTTTTGCTGTTGCTTGTGGATTGTTTAAGGAACTATACAATGCGTGCGCTCTATTAGCAAATCTTGAAATACGCGAGTTCTGCACAATTGCACAAATAAAACCACAACCTTTGTAGATGACATAATAAAGCATTTTACAGAGGAATGTATGGCGTACCATGAATAGATAAAGTGACGAGACCTTCCTAAAATAGGCTAAAGCATAAAGACAGTTTTTTCCTGTTTCAAGGAGGAAACAACGATCATATTTTGGCCATGTTGACCAGAAAGGAACAAGTGCATTACATTGTGATGGCAGGAAAAGAGAGGTTTCGGGGAAACAGTTGAAAGATACAAGACATTTTAAACTATTTCGTTTCTTGTACATGGAATCAGTTCCGCTACAGTCGAGAATTCCCCATATCCACTCCACTATATCTCACAGCTCCCATGAAAGCACTTTAGAACAATTGTTGACAAGGTCGACTACAGTGCAGTTCTAATCAGGCGACACAGGCAACGATTTCAAATGATTTCCATCCAAAAGAAAGTGCACAGTCACTTTATCACTCCAGTTTACTCGAAACCTTATTTAAACAATTAATTGCTTAGCAGGAATTTAAGAACAAAATTGAAAAGAAACTCTAGATATTGGAAGTTCTTAACAGAAATGATCGTATACGCCAGGAGGTACTTGATGGTGATGATTATAAAAATACATAAAGTGAACAGTAATATTGCAGTTACATTTCTATAAATAGGTTTGACTAAACTCGTTACCATAACTTTCCCACCCTCGACAGTTTCTACAAGCTTTATACTCCTATGGTTATGGATTGTAGAAGGCTCGGGTATCACAGCGAACGAGTTAAAATCCATAATTGCTCAACCGCCCGTGCCAGTGGAATCATCCGAATTAGAACTCATCTTATTGAAGAATCCAAACAAAGAAAGGCAGCTGCAGTCCCCATCATAGCAGCTAGAGCACACGGTAAAAGACATAAGGCGAAACGGCAAACAAAATGTAAATGCAGCTGAACTGTCCCTCGTCATACGATGTCATCATTCATCGTAAGAAATCGGAATATCAAAACACGATCCGGATGAAAAACACAGCTCACGATGTGCACAGAGGACTAAACTCATCAGTCCCGGTCGCAAGTAGGACTTGGAATATAAGGAAACAGCATCACTTTTCAGACTGAGTGGTTATTGCTGCCTATCCGCCATATTGACCGGTAGTCTCTAATACTCCTAGATAAAAGATACTTCAATGACTACAAGAGCAAAGGTACACTTAGGACCATATATATTAGTATGTATATCTATCTATTGACCTTTCGAGCCGTAACCGGCCCATAGGGCGTAGACCAAGATACACCTTCTCCTATATGAATTTTTGTTCTAGCAGTTTTCTTTTAAAGATATTTTATTAAATCTCGCCATCTGTCTCTGTTCTGTGCAAGCAGTTCTATCTCATTGAGGGAGCCGATTCCTGCTGCAGTATGTATATACAGGGTGTTTATAAAGTCTCACTACACTTGGTATCTAGGTCAATTTGAAAAAAAAATGTTTATGACGTCATCACAATATGTGCTCCCACTGTCAATGAAATTTGTTGAATAAGTTTATTGCTACTGGAAATGTGGAAGATGCTCCACGATCTGGTAGGCCTGCTGTGAATGATGAAATATGTTTAGATATCCAAGACAGAATCCTTAAAAGTCCAGACAAGTCATTAAGAAAACTGTCGCAACAAGTGAACTTACCATTGAGCACATATTGTGATGACGTCATAACATTTTTTTTCAAATTGACCTAGATACCAAGTGTAGTGAGACTTTATAAACACCCTATATATGTCGTTGAAGGTCTGAGTACGTAATTTCGTTGAAGGTGTCGTTGAAGGTCTGAGTATTTATTTTCATATCCTCTCGATTATTCTGTTGTTGCCTCGAAGGTTTAGGTGACAAAGGAAAAAGAAACGGAAATATTTTTTAAATCTAGGCATGGTGGCGAAGGCGCGCCTCCCAGCACCAGAGCTGGAAGTTGCCAGCGACCCACAGCTGATGGCTTGCGCCAGGATCGGTGAACCAAAACCATCCAGACCCTGCTCCACCTCTCCGTGATGCCTCCAGTAACAGACTACCCTGTCTAGTCTGGCCAAGCGTGCAGGGATCGAAGAGGGAAGACAACCCGGTACTCAAAAATGTCGTGCTGAAGTCGGATGTGTTGGGCCGAAAGGCGCAAATATAACAGTTATACTGCAAACCAAAACACAACGTAGACACATCCACTACGTCCTTGTAAGGGCGTTTGATGAAGGAACATTCTGGTCTACCACGATACTCTAGAATAATTTAGTCATCGGGCGAGTGCAACCAACCAACCAACCAACCAACCAAATTTAGGTTTTAGTTCAGTTTATGTGTATTCTTTTCCCCTTCTTTCCTTCATCATCTGCCTTTCAGCGTCGAGGGGAGATATAATTTGCGGTCCTTTACTCTGCTTTTCACCTCTTTTCCTGTTATGTTTCCTAGTGTTTCTAAAATTCCGTCAATCCATCCTTTTCGTGGTCGGCCCTTTGGTCTGGTGTTCTTGCAACCTTTATTGAAGGCTCGTTGTATTGTGTTTTGATATTTCTGCCCTGTCACGTGGCCAAACCATTCTATCTGTTGTTGTTCCTTTATATATACTATGGTGGTGATAATTTCTAAAATGTTTACTCAGTTCTTAATTCATGATCTTATCTCCTAGATTCTTTCCATAATTTGTCTAACACTTTTCATCTTCGTACAGATAATTTGTAAAAAAATTATTCTTGCATCTAAGGTCTAGGACTGGCATTAGTAGCACAACGTTAGGATGACGATTGTGTTGTAGAGTGACCGTTTTGCCTTTAGGGTTATTTCCTTTTTGTGGCGATAGCTGTCCAATGATTTGACAAGCTTTGTTACATCTTGAGTCTATTTCCTTTGTTTGCGAATTGTTGTTTGTCATTAGACTTCCTAGGTATTTAAATTCCTCTAATTATTTTATTTTCCTGCTGTCTATAGTTATTGGTTAATGGTTATTGGTTATGGAAGGCCTCGGTATCACTGCAAACGAATTAAAATCCATAATTGCTCAACCGCCCGTGCCAGTGGAATCATCCGAATTACTAACTCATCGCCCGAACAAAGAAAGGTAACTGTAGTCCCCATCGTAGCAGTCTCAGCACACGCCAAAAGACATAAAGCGAAACCGCGCAGAAAGTGAACACAGCCAACTGTTCCCTGTCACACGATATATCATCATTCATCGTAAACAATTGGAATATCGAAACATGATCAAAACGGATGAGACACACAGCTCACGGTGTGCACAGAGCACTTAACTCAGTAGCTCCTGCAACAAGCCGGACTTGGAATATGAGGAAACTGCAACAAGGAACACTTTTCAGACACAGCTTTCAATGGTTCCTGACACCTATCCACCATATACCGGAATTTCACGTCCTCCCGAAAATGATGATCGTCATATTGAGAACAAAAATGTATAGCGTTTGACGATGTTAGGATATTGTTCTTGACTGCAACCGAACATATAAACAACCTGTTAGTTATAAACACAAAATCATCGGTCGACTTGACGGAGCAGTCCACAGTAAATGCGTTTCAGCTTGTAAATAACTTACGTCAAAAAATATGCACGTCGGACATTGAACAGCACTAATTGTGATAAATGTGACGTAAAGCGCATGCCAACACTAGATGGTGAAAGTCGCTTTTACAAACAATATTTGGCAGTGCAGATTTACTAAGTAGAACATCATTTTGATTTCAACACAGAAAAGTTTCTGTGCTGTGTCTATAGTTATGTTGATGCTCTGTTTCTCTTTTGCGATATTCATGACTTCTGTTTTGTTGATGTTGATTTTCATGTATTTTGTGTCTGTGCTGTTGAATTTATTTAAGTGTTCTTGTACGTCCTTTATTTTTTCCATGTATTACTGCCTGATCGTCTGTAATTAGAAGCTTGTTGATCTTCTCCGTTTCTGATGAGTTGGCAAACTTGCACATAATATCCATCTATGTAATAAACAGTAGGGGAGATAGGAAGCACCCCTGTTTTACAACTGACCTAACTTCGAAGTGCTCTGTGTAACCTGTTACTGTCTGTGTAATCAGATGCATTCTGACAATAGAAATGTAAATAAAATCGGACCTGAACATTGTCTTTAGAGTCTGTTATTATCATATACAGAGTAGTGTGTACAATGCTTTGAAGTTCATGTATGTGGAAACAACGTTGACGAAGTGACTTTACAAATATCCATTAAAATTACATTGGATTAAAATATACAATAATTCTCTACAATAAGTATGCTCTGTCAAAGTTCATGAATTACCGTTATGTCCTGTTGTCTGATCGAGTGTATGTATTTAGCAAAGTCAATACGGTTGTCATTTTCGCGGTTCCTTTAAAGGATGCATTAGAATCATTGAGCATTTATGTTTCTGGATTATGCTAGTTAGTAGCAGAAACTCATATTGAGATGAAGTGAAAGCATGGCAAGATTGTATGTTCCTTTGTCAGGTTTCTCTGTGGTACAAGCAGTTTGCAAATTGAAATGCCCTCATCATCACGTGTGAAGTTATGTTCGCTACATTGTCAATTTTATAAATGTTGGTCATGTCATTCCGGAGCTGTAAACATCCCATTCTAGATTACTAAATTATCAGAATAATTGACAATCAGCAGTAAATGTACAGTAGGCGTGAGTACCAGAAGTAATTGAAACCTTCAGTCAAGTTTTAGCGTCGCAACTTGCTCATCTTTTGTGTCTTCTTACAACACAATTATGCGTGGCCAACAATACGTTTGCTACAGAAAGGACAAAAACGTCTATCTGTGTGTGGAATATCTTCCACTGCCCCCAAATTCATCGGGAAATTTTGATGATTATGTGTTTGGATCTCTCACAATTTGGGGTAATCACTTAGTGGTAACATGTTCAATAGTGACTACTAAATAAAAAGACTAAACTGTCAGTCGGTTGTCAATTTTTGTGGATACAAGAATAAATATATCAACACTCGTCTCTTAAAGATCTTCAATGACAAACATGAAAATATAACAATCTACAAATCTCATAAATCCACGTGGAAACGAGAGTTGAAAACTTGTTGCACGTACTGAGTAGGTTGCTCATCCTTGTCTTTTCATCAAAGCTGCAAAATGATATTTATAATTATTGTCTTGTATGACACAGAGTAGTAGGAGTATGTCAATGTCAGATAAATAATTCGACAACAAAGCGATAATAAACGTATGTGTTAACCAAACACAGGATAATGATGTAGGCAATAAAAACATATGAACTAGCAAGATAAATTGAACTAAATTAGTCATGAGATAATATTCGAAGCATACAAACAGAGCATAAATAGGAAAGCCGGAAAGAACACACAATGCAAGAATGTTAATGAAATGTAAATAGTTTCTTGGTATAAATAACATATTAATTGCATCATACAGTTCGCATATAAATAAAATAATAAATTATTGCATTAGCCAAAATGATGTGAATAAAATTATGTAATGTTTATTGAAAGTGTGGAAGGCTAGGGAAAAACCCCGCTAGATATAAGGATCATACATAGTAAGCTGCATACACTAGATGAGGCTAGCATGAGGAAAACACTCGGGCTAAACACAGGATGTAAAACATGAAATTAATGTAAAATGTTGTGTAGAGAAATTAAGGGGCACATGTAGTATATTTAAGTTTATGACAGATATAAATGACCCTGTGTTATTATGCAATTCTAGCTGAAGGCCTACTTGGCCGAAACGTCGACTTTTGTTTTGTCCATTACCACGTAAAGCTGTCACCACACCACTTTTTTCTTCCTTGTTTTTAGAATTGCTGTTAATATGCGATCTAGTCCACAAAATGTTCAATGCAATAGATGCCATGCATCATTGTGTAGCATGCGGATTAGCGTAGGTGTTCATGTCTCTCCGCAGCTTTCTGTTTATCAGTTTTGTTGTTTACTACCACCCAAGACTAAAAATGAAACAATCTATTATCTTATCTTTCTGTTTATCAGTTTTGTTGATTACTACCATCCAAGACTTAAAATGGAACAGTCTAGTATCTTATCTTTCTGTTTATCAGTTTTGTTGATTACTAACACCCAAGACTTAAAATGAAACAATCTAGTATCTTATCTTTCTGTTTATCAGTTTTGTTGATTACTACCACCCAAGACTTAAAATGAAACAATCTAGTATCTTATCTTTCTGTTTATCAGTTTTGTTGATAACTACCACCCAAGACTTAAAATGAAACAATCTAGTATCTTATCTTTCTGTTTATCAGTTTTGTTGATAACTACCACCCAAGACTTAAAATGAAACAATCTAGTATCTTATCTTTCTGTTTTCCTTTATACCTACACATTATAAATTGTGAAGAAAAAATATATAAGCAGAAGGATCGATGAAAATTGATGGGGATACTAAAATACAAGCATGAAAAAGCACAAAAGCAAGTCAGACATTAACGTACAAAAAACGTATTAAAATATTTAAATAATTGACCTTCGATAAAAAGATCAATATAACGGACAAAACTGCCAACTTCGTAAAGAATTAACATTGCCCATTACAAATAATGTAAGAAAATTAATAAATGATCTTACATGATAGTAAAAGGATGCATAATTAGATGAGCAAAGCACATAGTTTCAAATAACACGAGTCATCAGCGGAATGGATGCACAAGTCTCGCACACGTAATAAGCTTTACAAAAAGCGTTCATCATCATGGGAATAGAACAAGCAGAAAGGCTGACGAACGCTCAAAAAAAAAAAATACACGCTCAGCCAGCAATGACAACCGGTGTTACCGAATATTTCTGGAGCTAGTTTGGCTCTTGACATAAATACGGACACTCAAGAAGAAGAAAAATAATCAAAACAATCAAATGATTGAAGTGCCAAAAACAAACTGCTGGTCATGACAACCTAAATGTATAACAATTTAAAACACACTCAGTCTTAACAGCTGAACCTTTAGGATTATATTTTCCTCAAAATTGAAAAAAACAGAGTACTACACAAACATAACAGGCAAATAATTGTGTAATTGCCAACAATATGAGATTGTAATAATTGAAGACGTATTGCTTTACTTTCAGTACCTATTTTTTTTTAAAATCAATTCAGCCGGATAATGAACAGATAATCAAATCAATTAACTCCAAATCAAGATGCCTACCTTAATATGAAAAGAAGGAAACCAATTATTAGTAAACGCCTGAAAAGATGACACAATCTACTCGACAGTCACATGTAGACAAGATTCAAGATTACTTTTCGGCCACATGTAAATGTTGACAGGCGCCCCAGACAGCTGAACACATACCTCAAGACTGTATTGAATATAGCACTCAGGAAAACCAATAGGCCCGTAGATACAACACTACAGGCCATATTATGTGGGCCCGTGTAAGAACTACAAAGAAAAAAAACAGTAAATGTATACTAGAAACGACATTGCAGATGTAGACAAAACTTCAAGCGAACGAGAGATACATAAAGAGATCGTTATTGGCAACAAACATATGCTTAATGGTGTAGGTAATCATGTCTGTAGACATCCTGCTACAGCCTTCTCTTATAATGTCTTTTATCTATTTCCTCTGTTTCATCTCTTTGTTTTTCTTGTTTTAATTGTTCCATCTCTTGCGTTACATCCCTGCTGTTTTCTTCACATTATAGGATATCTAAAAAAAATTATAGTTGTTTTTTTAATTATATGTCTAATGACGTTTTATTTTATTTATTTAGCACTTTACCATTACTCTTGTGAAAAATCAATTTCAATGCAGTCGGGCCATCGCCTCATCTGCTTCTTCGCCCGCCCCAGTATTTCTCGAAGTTTACTCAGACTGACTGTTCCTGTAAGGCGTTGAATGCAGATACATCTACTTTTCCCACTGAGCACTCCGGATCGGCTAGAGCCCTCAACTATATTTAGGCACATTACTCTCTCAATATATACATTCCTTGTTCCACCCATCCTTCTTCTCTACTAATGATAGTAGTAATAATAATAACAGTCACACTCCAATAACTGTTCTGCAAAACATTTCTGCAAATGCTTAGAACAGTTTTAGACCTCAAATCGAGAAACCCTCGGCAGGCAGAATGGTCAAGGAAGAACAGTGTGCATACGTTATGACCACGAGTAGCATGACGATGGAGGTGATGGCAGTGACGAAGGCATTCATCTGGTCACAAGACTACACCCACGCCTGTCGACTGAGTGATTTGATGAGCATGATATGAAAAGATTACTTAATGTAATAAACATGACAAGCAAAAAATATGGACTAGATATGAATATAAAAAAGACTAAAACTATGATCATAAACAAAGAAAATTCTCAAGACCTACAATTAAATATCACAGTTGAAGGAATACAGCTAGAGACAGTCCAGAGCTACAACTACCTGGGACATACTATAACAAGTGATGGAAAATGTACAACTGAAATAAATAAAAGAATAGGAATGGCAAAAAGTAATTTCAATGCCATGAAAAATTTACTAACATCAAAACAAATAACACCAGGGCTGAAACTAAGAATAGCAAAATGTTACATCTTCTCAATATTCCTGTATAGTGCAGAAACATGGACATTAGACCAGAAAACAGAACAGAAAATTGAAGCCTTTGAAATGTGGATTTATAGAAGAATAGCTAGAACTGGATGGAAAGAAAAGAAAACAAACGAAGGAAGTTTTAAAACAACTAAAAATGAAAAAAGAACTACTAAACACAATTAGAGCAAGACAAATGAAATGTGTTGGTCATGTTAAAAGACACAACAGTCTAATAAAAGTAATATTAGAAGGGAAAATACAAGGTAAAAGAGGCAGAGGCAGACCAAAACTAACATGGACGAGTAACGTCAAAAGATGGACAAGTCAGCCTATGGCAATCTGCACCATCAAAGCAAGAGACAGAGTGGAATGGGGCTTCGTGGTAGCCAACCTTCGATGCGGAAAGGGCACTCGATGATGATGATGATGATGATGATGATGATGATGATGATGATAAGAAATGAGTGGAGGGGGATCTGTACGTATGCAATGGGTAGAGTCATTGCAGAAGTAAAAAATACGTAAGGTCATATTTGTCTACGTCCCAGGACATGCGGGAGTACGGGGAAATGAAAAAGCTAGCTGCACTATTGTTGAGGACGGTCAACCAATGGATCGGACGGACATCATCAATGTCCTCCAGGAAGTGGGAAGGACACAGAACTTCGATAACCATAAGTCCACGTCACTCCTTCGGATGAAAATAATGGAAGTTAAGATGAGCACAGCCAGAAACAAGAAACTTAATGGGTGTATAAGAAGACGTATTAACCAACACAGAACTGGAGTCGTCAATAGCTGGACACTGCGAGACTTGTTGAGGAGGAGATCTCAGTACCTATGGACATGTTTGGAGTGCAATGACGATGACCTTTGATAGCTCAATAACTCAATTTCTGCAGCCTCCATAGATATTTTATATATGTTCTCTCAATGTCCACGATTAACTTTCATATAACAGAACCGGGTCTACAAAAAATAAGTAAACTATTTTTCCGTTCTATTTAATTTTGTGTTCAATAGAAAAGCAAAGTTTCGCTTGAGCATAGTACACAAATTACACCGGAGATTATGCAAGAAACATGCAAAGTAATAGAAAGTGCACGAGCTCTGTGTATATATTTTCTTCTTCACAATAAACTGAATAAAATATATTTCCAAACGGCAGAGGTCACTTATACAATTGCTGCCAATTTTGAAATCTACTTTACAATAACATACAAAGAGCTCAATTTTAAAGACAGTAGAAAGGTTCTGAAAATGTGTAAACACAGCAGTAAAGTTATCGATCATATCTATTTTAATTTCGTACGTGCCTGCGTTAAAAATCTGCGAAAAATAAGAAATTGTGAGAACAAGAAGGAGTGAACTATGTAATCCAGTTTTGACAGTTACAGATAAATTAAAAAAAAAAACAAAAAAAAAAACCAATATGAAAGTATAACTTAAGCAGCTCTATGTAAATATCGAAACATGATCAAAACACATGAAACGCTCAGCTCGCGGTGTGCACAGTGCGCTTCTGAGTAAAGTGCTCTGTGGACACCGTCAGCTGTGCGTTTCATCCGTTTTGATCTTGTTTCGATATTCCGATTACTTACGATGAATGATGATATCGTATGACGGGGAACATATGGCTGTGTTCACTTTATGTGCGGTTTCGCCTTATGTCTTTTGGCGTGTGCTGAGACTGCTATGATGCAGCTATCTTTCTTTGTTTGGGAGATGCGATATTAATACGCCACTGGCATGGACAGTTGAGCAATTATGGATTTTAATTCGTTTGCAATGATACCGGAACCTTCCAAATCCTATAACCATAAGTGGTAACAGTATCTTTATTGGATGACGAAATGTATAGATGATCTGGAATGCCCATGCTAGCGAAACATTCAATAAAATAGCATGCATACTTCATACTTGTAATTAACAAGTTAAAATGAACATAAATCATGAACATGACGCTAAATAATAAAATAATATACAAAAATAAAAATGTTCAACTCAAATGTTAAGTCGGTCCTATTATTTGGCTGCGAAACATGGAGAATGACAAAATTGACAATCACGAAAGTACAGACTTTCATTAATGAATGCTTGCGCAGAATAAAGGGATGGAAATGGCAGGACAAAGTCACTAACGTGGAATTATGGAAATGTACCGGCCAAATACCAGTGGATAAAGAGATACAGCGAAGACGATGGCGATGGATAGGACACACACTACGGAAGCCAACTGAGAGTATTACACAACAGGCCCTTTTTTGGAATCCCCAGGGGAAAAGACAAAGAGGAAGACCAACGAATTCTTGGAGAAGACAGATAGAAGCAGAGATAAAGATGATGGGGAAGACATGGAATGATCTTAAAAGAATGGCAAAAAACAGAACGACTTGGAAAGTGTTTGTTGAAGACCTATGCTCCACCGGGAGCTAAAAGGTAAAAGAAGAAGATGACGCTAAATATAAGAACACTGACAGAAGCTAAAAAAACGAGGGCACTGATCAGTCAGAGTAACACCACCAGATGAGCAGCTGGCAGAACAACATATGCTAATCTAAACATGTGACGAGTATTCCTGGCAAGAAGAAAAACAAATGGTTGGAATTTTAATAAAGAAGAGCAACAGTAATGAAAAGAAAGAGAAAGATTATCATCACATCATTGTGTGTGTAACAGAAAATCTCTAGCATTAATTAATAAACAAATCAGCAAACTGGTACAACTCAACACATGAAACAAGGGGGATACACGCGAGAACAAGGTGTGCTGGAATATCTATGGGGAAGATCCAGAAGTCATTCATGAGTGTACTTCATGTGGAAGCCCAGAGAGAGACATGTGAAGGCAGCCCGGGGCGAACTGTAGATGCTGAGATACACAGTGTAATGTGAGGACTAAGTATCACTGGATGAGAAAAGAAATTGGTAGGGACAGAGAACTCGGTGGATTAATTGTATTGTTGTCCGTTAACCATTGTAAAACCACAACAGTTTTGCTGATATCCTGCAGAACCAACATAAGAGGTTATTATAGTGAATAGATCCAGAGTTATATGAAAACAGAGAGCAATCATTGTAGATTATTTGTCTAGAAAATAGATGTTAAAAATAGCTTTTCGTGCACAGAAGGCAAATACAAATAATACCTGATGCAACATAAAATGAAATAGCAATAAATAACATTCTATCATTGATAGGCAAATGTTGATGCAATCTTTTACATTGCTATCTTCGGTCGTGTCAATGGAGTAAAGGGAAGAAAATAATGGGTACGAAGTGTTTGCCAAATGTAAACTATTGCATATGATTCTCTCTTTTTGTGTGGTTTCTGATTATTATAATTGTTTCAACACATGTTGAATTAGAACAAGAAAACATATTACCTCCAGTAAACGAATAACGGGCTATTTGTCACCGTTACGTACTTTGTCCTTATAATTAAATCATGTAACTCTCTCTCTCTCTCTCTCTCTATCTCTCTCTCTCACGATCTCTGCCCCCCTCTCTCTCTCTTTCTCTCTCTCTATATACATATATTCATTGTTATTATTTGGCTTGTGTAAGCCAGCCTGCGTGTGCTCACCCTCGTCACGCATCTGTTGATATAGCAGGATGAAATGATAATTAGCAATTGATGACACGCAAAACTATGCTCTTGAGAATCATTAACGAACATTTGGCATGTTAAAATAATTATTGGACAGATGGAGCTCATTAACTTTGGTTCGGGAGCTCATCTAGACAATGGAGAACTCTGATCTCGCACGATTTTGTTAGGAATACTCAAATGGGAGAAGTCGAGCCCAGAAATCAGCCTCGCCACACATACACAATCATGGGGAAGGATAACTCTGATCTAGTGTGGATTAATGTTCCTGTTCATGTGTGTAGGTTGGGGATGAGAGATCGTGACAGTATCACTATCAGGTTGTGGGAATTTACAATTTGATATAGGAGAAGTGAAATATTTGGCATGAGAAAACTGGCGTGAGAGAAGGTTTCTGAGGTATACATTTTTTAAAATGTGGGAGTCATGAGTATTCATCACTTGTCTGCTAAAATGAAGTGAGAAGCCTGGGGCTGGCTTGGATGCAGCAATGTCGATTCTATATCATAATTAATCAATTCGTATTGAACGAAACTATGTTCAGAAATTTACATTGGAGACTGTACGACACTTCTCCATTTCTGGAGTCTGACGGGGGATTAATAGAACCGGAGAATAAAGTTAACCCGCCCAGTGCAGTCGACACGAAGTGTTCGGGTCAGAGTTTTTTCCAGTTTGTACCGGATCAGAAAATTGTAGATATGACACACCATTTATATCGATGATGAGTCCTGCAAGAGAAAACTCAGATCTTAAATTGTTAACTTTCTTGTAAAGAAAATGCATTGCTGCAAGTAAGAATATGTGAGAACATCTCAAATAAAGTCCATAGGAAAAAAATACTAGTCGTAAAATTGTTATTGTGCTATATGTTCCTGAGGTTTTCTATGACGATATTGAATACATAACGTATTCTTGGTGCAGTCGTCATCAGGTCTTCGGGTTTTATTTTAACTCCGAAAGAAAATACGCATCTTTTCTAACCCGACCCTGATAGAACATAATTGTATCTTTCTTGATCTGTCCGAGAAGCACAAGAAACCAAAGAAAGACAAAGGTGGAGATCAGCTTGCGTCTGAGAGATATACTTCATGAGGAATGTTAACCAGTAACTGTATACCATGCCCAGATCATGTAATTCATTGTTTCTGAATGAAGATTACCATAGACCATTTTGCAAGCAACTGTAAACGAAGCGAGAAGGCGAGAGGAAGTCGTAGAAGCAACAAGTATAGCATCTAAAGTAATAACATTGTTTTAGACCTATGTGTCTAAACCAGTAAGTTTTATATGCCAGTCTCCTGGGATAATAATTGCCCATGTAGACTCCACCGCTGGGGCAAAAAGTGAAAGATCGGAGGGTAAAGTCTAGGTAATCAAATTAGTGAGATGTGGGACCGATATATCAAACAGCATCTTGACTGTATTCAGTCATTCTTATCCAATTGCTTCAAAATCCGCTCCCATCGAATAACCAATACCCCACTCCACCTACTCGAGATAGCTTGGATAACAAACTAATCAGTCATTATTGGTAAACGGCAGAGAAGAAAGTCAATCAGGTAACTACAAATGAAAATGCTCTGTTGGAATGGAATATGTTGGATCGAAAGGCACAAATATCATAGTTTACTCTAAACCACACCACAAAGCAGCTCAGTCCAATTAACGCGCATTTAGGGAAGGGTGGCTAATACCAGTAGTCCTCGATATGATGCGGCTGGAGAAGAGCGTGAGATGTTGAATGGAGTGGGTGCCAGTTGCAAGTATCAACAAAACGATCGGTCATAGATAACACCGGCTTTGTACAACACACAAAGGTTATTGTGAAAGGGAAAACCCAAACGGAAATACCAAAAGCCAGATATCCTCTATTTTAATAGATAGGAACACACACAAGGGCACTCACTCCATGAGCCATGCAGATAGTAGAGGGCGTCCTGTAGCATACATAATGTCTTATGTGAGTGACGAATATAATTTCACTGTACTAAGCTAGAACATTTGCATGTGAGGCAGCCAGTGCTCTTACTCGCTGTTGTTTCCTTCCCCCAGCTAATTGCATCTGGTACTCTTTCTATTTTTTCAGCTGGATGCCTGGAGAACATCAAGCTGGGATTGAGCGACCGTTTATATTTTCACAAAGCTAAGGAAATAATCTAATTATATAGATAGTAAAAAAAAAAAAAAAGTAAAGTACCCCCGTCACGACAAGGGAATATAGTGTTAGTGACCATAAATTTTACAGACCTTCGGCACATAATTTTTGGGCTAATGTTGTTGGTATTACGCTTGTGCCGCTTCAAATTCCAAGAAAAAAATTCGGTACCCATTAAAGACTGGGTGAACCCGGAAGCCGTCGGCTGTGATCGAATCCATCCTTGTCCTTTGTAGTCCAGTTCACTAACCACAGAGCTATCGTGGCTCCCAATTATATAGATAGCGTATTATTAATTGCAGAAAACAAAAACAAAAAAAAACAAAGAACAAATACAATATAAACAGAACAAGCAGAACAGACATTCACAATCGTCATACTGTAAACACGAACAAAATTAGGAAGCAATGACGAGTGCTATAAAACATGATTTTTTTGGGTCATTAATAGAGTATTTTATGACACCACGGTGTAAAGTAAAACGTTATAAGAGGTAGCAAAGTATACACATCTAGGAGCCCTCATTATAGAAAGGCTGGAAAGGGAAACAAACACAGACAAAGAATACGTAAGGTAAAATTATCTAAAAAAATGATCTCATATTATAGCAAATCTCCACTAAACGAAAGTAGAGCTAATAAGTTGGTTGCTTCTGAAGCGAGAAAAGAAAGCTTGCTACGATGTACAGAATTATTATTAATTTTTTGTGTGGTCGGTAGTGATTGACCATAAGAAGAGTAGTCAGAATGATTTATTGCAGTAATACAAATGTGGTAGAATACCTCAACGTCACCGATAACTGACATACCAAATGAAGAAATAATGGAAATCGAAATTAACATTTGTAAAAAGTGATTAAAAATAACATAATAGACAACATTTATTTCCACATACTACTGTTCTGCCGCGTTATTTCACTTGCCAGCTTATTATGCCATGTACTTTCTTCACCTGCGTCGTCTGGATTGTAGCATCAAGCTACAATCAACACCACGTTCACTTTATCACCAAGCCAGAGAGCTGTCACTTAGCCTTTGACGTTCTCCTTTAGTAGGAGATTTGGTTAAAAACATGTAGCTTAAACCCCTCTATATTGGCATATTCAAGCCAGAAATATCCTTCATACTTGTCCTTTGGGTTTTATAATGATGTAATTTTATTATGAAATCCGACTTCGTTGCACTGGACACAGTCCAATTGGGACACAGTTCTTTCAGCATGTAATATACGTTTTTGTAACTAGTTAGCTGATAAATACACTCTTATTAATTACATTAGTTCTGACTTCTTGACATGGTTATGTTTTTAAAGGTGTGGACAGTTGCAGTCCGTGAATTCATTATGTCTCTCACAACTAATTAACCAATCACTTTTGGGTTTAATCGGCCACAAACCAGAACCAAACACGAACCGGAAAAGCTAAACTCTAGACGTCTATAATGATAAAATTGTGAATATCCTCTAACATAGATTAGCCATGCGGTGTAGCTAGTTAGTTATTTTACTTTGTGTGTACATAAATGTATGAAATAGAATTTTTTGCAAAGATAGTATGTCATTATATACTATAGATAGTATGTCCCAATGACGGCATACAATTACAGTTAGCTTTTAGTTATGAGAGTGTACCATTATATCTAGCTGCTTGCAAGGCTAGTGTATATCATTTTAGTATTTATCTGTTTGAAATGACAATACGCCATAATAGTCTTTAACTGTTTGTAATGACAGTACAGGAGTCAGACAAGGCTGTGTTATGTCACCGGATTTGTTTTCACTTTACAGCGAATATATTATGAGATCAATAGTAGACAAAAAAGGAATTGAAGTCAACGGTCACAACATAAATAATTTGCGATATGCGGATGACAGTCTTAATAGCAGAGACAGAGAATGAACTACAAGAAATGATATACATAATAGTAAAAGAAAGCAACAAGAAAGGTCTCAGTCTGAATAGTAAGAAAACAAAAGTAATGGTTATATCGAAGAAACAATCATCACCATCATGCAGCATAAAAATAAACGAGACAAATCTGAAACAAGTGCAACGTTACAAATACTTGGGTGCAATAATAACATCAGATGGGAGATGCAACTCAGAAATAAAAAGCAGAATAGCTCAGGCCAAAATAGCATTTCAGAAAATGAAAAATATATTATGCAACAAATCTAAGTCAATAAAAATGAGAAAGAGAGTTCATCGGTGCTATATAGAACCAATTCTGACCTATGCAAGCGAATCATGGACAGTAGACAAACAAATGAAAGGACGATTAGAGGCCACAGAGATGGGATTTCTCAGAAGAATGTTGAAAGTTCCCTGGACAGCTAACAAGACCAATGAGGAAGTTCAAAAAGAGGCCAACACAAAACTGGAGCTCTTAAAAAACATCAGAAAGAAGCAATCAACATTTTTCGGGCACATCATGAGAATAGGAAAGGTGGAATGCTTAGTTACAACTGGCAAAATAAAAGGAAAGAGAGATCGCGGACGACAAAGAGAGAAAATAAGGATAGCTTGGTGTCATGGCATGGAAAACAATCAACAACAGAACTGATACAATGCACTGTAGATAGAAGATTGTGGAGGGACATGATCGCCTACGCCAACCGGTATGGCACATGATGATGATGAATGACAGTACTTGACCTGACAATAATTGAATTGAAAGCCACTAGATATTAATCTCATACAAGTTTATCCAATAACTGTAGACAGTCACTGGGAAACAGTTGATATATTTTACCAGTAGCTTAATGGGGGAGCAGAAGCGCCTGCGACTCTTGCGGTCGCAATAGCAGGCGTCGGTGCAACATCAGCTGACCAAGACCTAGCAGTTCTAGGTCGTCGTGATCTCCCCTGGTAATAGTCTGCGTCAAAACAGGCTGTTTTACAGAAGCTAGGAGACAAATAATAATAAATGCATATTATTATAGAGGGAAACATCAGAAGCGATAATCACAGCGAATCAATTCAGAGGAAGAGGTATGATCACAGTGTTCCCTAGCGTTTGGCTTTTCGTGGAAAGGCGCTGTGCCACTGAGTACGTGTTCGATCCTGCTTCGGTCCATATATTGTTCCTTGTTTTTTTTCAGTTGTTAATTATTTGTCATTTTTTACCGAGTGCTGTAAACATACCTCTTTCTCTGAATTGATTGCCATTTACAGAAGCTAGGATCGCCGTGTTCCCTGTAGTGGTGGCTGTTGCTAATATAGAAGACCGAGTGTTGCAGTACTTCTGGGCAGGACGAGTAGTTTCCCAGCATAGCCTGGGATAGACGAACTCCAACTGCTCCAGTAAGAGCGGCGAATGTCAATAAAGCCATTACAACCCGTCACATCAATGAGTAAAAGAGCACCATGCCTGCATCAACTCGTGGCATTACGTTAACTCAACAACCATAGCTTAATATGGCATTTCATCATTGTCGACCACTTTAAAATACCATAGTTAAGGCGATCTCAACGCAAAAGAAGGAAATGAAAGCGTTGAAGAAGTGGTTGGTTACCATGACTTATGACAGAGAAATGAAAGAGATGAAAAACTTTTTTTTTTTTTGCCAAGAACGCACACCAAGATAGGAAACACCTGGTTTCAGCAACATTCAAGACATATATGGACATGGACAAGTCCAGCAGATAATGCACATAATCAGATCGATTACATAATGATAAACAATAGATTTAGGAGCAGTCTAGTATGTCTGCAAACTAGATCAGTGGCAGATTGCAATAGTGATCATGTACCATTTGTGGGAAAGCTTAGAGTAAAATTAAAAACAGCAAAATAAGTCTCACTTAATATCAAGTTAAATGTAGATTATTAACCTCTGATGGTAGATATACAACAGAGGTGAGATGCAGAATGGTTCAGGCAAAAGCAGCTTTCCAAAAAATTAGAAAGATACTGTGCAATCCATTTTTGACAATAGAAACAAAAAAAAAGACTTCTTAAATGTTATGTAGAGCCAGTATTAACATGTGGATGTGAACCAAGGACAATATGACAACAGCAAGAAAATCACTGGAGTCTGTAGAAGTGTGGTTTTAGAGAAGAATGTTGAGAACACCATGGATAGCTAAGAATAATAATGAAAACGATCTGAAAGAGGCCTAGAAAAAAATGCTAATTTCCATTATTAAGAAGAAACAATCATCATTTCTGGCCATTTAATGAGAAGGGAACAACTGGAATATGTTATAACAACTGGAAAAAATCGAGGGACGAAGAGATAGAGGGAAGAAAGAGAAAAGATACCAGACAGCTTAGGAGAATGGCTTTGCAGAAGCAAAACAGCGGAAATGATAAATAACTGTCGAGATCACAAGTTGTGTAGAGACATGATCACCTACGCCAGCAGGCACTGTACATGTTGATGATGATCATGAAATTTAGATCTACTTACATTAGACAAGAGGATGCATGACAAACATAACAGAACAATTCTGAATGGGTACAATGCAATAGAGAATATATAAGACATTGATAAACAGTGAAAAATGCTAAAAGAATTAATATAGGAAGCATCAAAAGCATTCATACCACCAGTGAGACAAATTTCAAGAAAGAAATTAATGACAAATGACATTTTACAGCTAATGGATACAAGTAGAAGAAATAAAGATAACAAAGATGATTATAACAGGCGAAATAAAGAAATTGTAATATAATGCAATGAAGCAAAAGAGGCATGGCTAAAATAGAGATGCGAAGATATTGAAATGCAACAACAACAAAAAAGAAATGTCGAAGCTATATACAAACAAACAAAAAAGAATTAACGGGAAGAAAAACGCAATGAAAAACGTGTTGTTTAGGATTAAAGAAAGGAAGGAGAATTGTTGATTGAACAAAAAAGCATAAGGGAACGATGGACATAATACATTAAAGATCTCTATGATAATGAACGAACAGCAGTAAATAAATATTCAAGATAATGGGGAACGACCAAAAATAATCAAAGAAGTAGAAGACTCCTTGCACAATTTGAAAGTAGGAAAAGCTCCGGGACCAGACAATGTAACTAAAGAAGAGATTAAAGTTAGGGGTGATTTTGGAATATAAATAATAATAAATATTTAATGATATATATAACAGGATATATATGTTATATATATATATATATATATATATATATAACAGAAACTATTAAAATCAATATTCATTATCAAATCTAGTGCGAATGAATGTTATGATCACCGTACAATAAACCTTATGAGTTACAAGATTAAGATATTACTAAGAATTATCATGCGAAGAGTGCGAAACAAAATCATTCCAGAAATTAGTGATGAACAGTGAAGCTACAATGGAGGTAAAAGTACGAACAATGCCATACACGTCATAGATCTTTAGCAGAAAGAACCATAGAGGTGAAAAAAATATCTACCTATGTTTCATAGATTATACCAAAGCATTCGACAAAGCAAAGCACCAAAAAATCATAAAACTTTTATACGGCATAAGCTTTGGCGGCACAGAAATAAGAATAATAAAGAAAATGTATTGGCAACAAATTGAGTCACGATAGGTCAGTGGTTAGTGAACTGGACTACAAAGGACAAGAGGTAGGGTTCGATCCCAACCGACGACTTCCGGTTCACACAGCCTTTAATGAGCACCGGATATTTTTCTGTGAAAGTAAAGCGGCATGGGCGTAATACTGACCCCATTACCCCAAAAATCATGTGCCGAAAGTCTGTAAAATTTATGGTCACTAACACCTTATTCCCTATACGCTACTTGGCGTGACGGGGGTACTTTACTTGTTTACTTTTACTGGCATTAAACGCCGGCCATAAGAACTAAAAGGTAAAGGTAAAGTACAAGATTTGAATAGGTGTCTTCTCACGCGAATATTCACCGATCTGTGATCGACCGCCTAACCATAAATGTTCGGAGACTTCTGGATAGAAGCATCGAAACTCACGATGCGAAGTGCCATTTCTCACCTTCCCAGAGTAATACCCTGGTACCCATTTCTGCCAGCGGCTTGGTCGACCGCGGGTTTTTTTTTTCCCCAACCACGAGTACATTTCACACTGCTTCCAGCGGGAATCGAACACGGGCTGTCCGAACGTCGGTATCCCAGTCGGGTGGTTTTCCCAACTAGGCTAACGAGGCCACCAAGAACTAGAAAAATTTAGGAATATTTCAACAATAAA
The DNA here is from genome assembly GCA_032433765.1 of Megaustenia siamemsis. Classification (NCBI taxonomy): domain Eukaryota; kingdom Metazoa; phylum Mollusca; class Gastropoda; order Stylommatophora; family Ariophantidae; genus Megaustenia; species Megaustenia siamemsis. The sequence goes on from JAVIAB010000092.1 coordinate 39,322,784, forward strand.
ATAAAACGTTAGCCAAGTTGTGTACTGTCACCAGTTTTATTTAATAAGTATTATGAGGTTATTGTAAGATCTATAAGGGACATGCATTGAATAACAATTGGAGATCGTAATATAAATAACTTCATGTATGGTGACGAAATGGTCTTAATCACTAAAAATGAAAATGAGTTACAAGAAATGTTAGACCTTACAGTGAAGGAAAGCAACAACAAAGAACTCAGCCTTAATAGCAAAACGACAGTAGTAATGGTAGGGAAGCAACAAAGAAAAAGACAACACCACAGCGCACAATAAGGACAAGTGGAACAATATTAAAACAGGTAATTGCATTTAAATACCTGAAAACAATGTAACCTCATATGGTAGATGTACAACAGAGGTGAGATGCAATATAGTTCAGGGAAAAGCAGCTTTAAAAAAAAAATAGGAAGATACTGTGCAATCCATTTGTGACAATGGAAGCAGGAAAAAAGAGTGCTTTAATGTTATGTGGTTCTGGCAAAAGCAACATACAAAGAATTAGACAACAAAGTGAAAAGTTCGGCAAGAAGAGATACAAGAGCTTATATAGACAACTTGGCAGAGAAAGCAGAGACAGCTGCAATTACAGGAGACAGCAGAACTCTCTATACTGTACAAAAGATGCTGACAAACACCTATACATCCAGTGGAACACCAATTCTAGACAAATCTGGATTAATGCTAACAACAAGCGCAGACATAAAAGCCCGTTGGGCGGAACACTTCAAAGAAATTCTTAACCGTCCACTACCTCACAGTTTAATAGATTTTGAAGCTGAAACACCAGCAGCAGAATTAGATGTAAATTTAGATGACTTCACCTTGAGTGAAATAGAAACCACCTTAAAGCTAATGACCAATAACAAGGCTGCTGGAGAGGATAAGTTAACAGCTGAGATCCTCAAGGCAATTGATAGCCATAATTTAATACATCTCCAAAAAATGTTCAACATCATTTGGAAAACAGAGAAGACGCCTCATAAATGGAAAAAAGGAATCATTGTTAAGATCCCAAAAAAGGGCAATCTTAGAGATTGTAACAACTGGAGAGGCGTGACACTTTTGTCAGTTGCCTCAAAGTTATTCTGTAAAATCATCCTAAATAGAATAAAGGATTCAATAGATACAGTAATGCGCGAAGAACAGGCTGGGTTTAGAAAAGGGAGAAACTGTCTTGACCACATTTTCACTCTACGACTTATATTGGAGGAACACATTGAAAAGCAAAAACCTTTTGTACTTAACTTCATCGACTTCAAAAAAGCATTTGATAGTATTCATAGAGATTCTTTGTGGAAAATTCTGAAGCAATATGGTTTACCATCAAAAATCATAAATATTATCAAAGACATGTATGATGGTTACACATGTGCAGTTCGAACAGAGGAAGGACTGAGCGAATGTTTCCCAATAGAAACTGGGGTTAAACAAGGATGTATTTTATCGCCCTTGTTATTTGGAATTGTTATGGACTTCATAATGAAGAAATGCTGCACTGGTAATAAAGGCATCGAATGGATACAAGGAGACCATTTGGAGGACCTCGACTTTGCTGATGACATAGTTCTCATCAGCAGTCAGATAAAAACGATGCAGGAAAACACAAATGAACTATCATCAATAGCCAGCAAAATTTGGCTTGAGGTCAATCATGAAAAGACTAAAGTCATGAAAAGTTTAATTCCAACAAGTGACAAAATATACATGGAAAACAAACCAGTAGAAGAGATCGATCACTTTATCTATCTTGGAAGTCACATTGATCGAGAAGGGGATACGAGCAAAGAAATTAGAATCAGACTGGCTAAAGCAGCAATGTCTTTCAGAAGCCTTGAAAAGTTGTGGAAATCAAAACTCATTAGCACAAACACAAAACTTAGGCTATTCAAATCAAATGTACTATCAACCCTTACGTATGCGTGTGAAAGCTGGAAAACAACAAGAGATATAGAAACAAAGTTGAACGCATTCGAAAATAAATGTCTAAGGAAAATACTTGGTATAGAATGGAACGAATTCAAAACAAACGAGGAAATTAGAGAAATCGCCAATCAACCACTAATATCTTCAGTAATAAAGAAAAGACGATGGTCATACGTTGGACATGTGATGAGAAGAGATAATAATCGAATAGCAAAGCAAGCCCTCATATGGGAAACAACAGGTAAAAGAAAAAGAGGAAGACCCAGGGAGACACTGAGAAGAACATTGATGAGAGAGGCAAGAGCAGCAGGAATCGGCTCCCTCAATGAGATAGAACTGCTTGCACAGAACAGAGACAGATGGCGAGATTTGATAAAATATCTTTAAAAGAAAACTGCTAGAACAAAAATTCATATAGGAGAAGGTGTATCTTGGTCTACGCCCTATGGGCCGGTTACGGCTCGAAAGGTCAATAGATAGATAGAATGTTATGTAGAATCACTCTTAAAATATGGATGTGAATCATGGACAATAGGACAGCAGAGAGGAAAGTCACTGGAGACTGTAGAAATGTGGTTATACAGACGAATGTTGAGAAAAACATGGACAGAGAAGAATAATAATAAAAACGTTCTGAAAGAGGCCAAAGCAAAAAGAGAGGCATTTTCCAAATATTATGAAGAAACAATTATCATTGTATGGTCATGTAATGAGAAGGAATTGTTATGGACTTCATAATGAAGAAATGCTGCACTGGTAATAAAGGCATCGAATGGATACAAGGAGACCATTTGGAGGACCTCGACTTTGCTGATGACATAGTTCTCATCAGCAGTCAGATAAAAACGATGCAGGAAAACACAAATGAACTATCATCAATAGCCAGCAAAATTGGGCTTGAGATCAATCATGAAAAGACTAAAGTCATGAAAAGTGTAATTCCAATAGGTGACAAAATATACATGGAAAACAAACCAGTAGAAGAGATCGATCACTTTATCTATCTTGGAAGTCCCATTGATCGAGAAGGGGGTACGAGTAAAGAAATTAGAATCAGAATGGCTAAAGCAGCAATGTCTTTCAGAAGCCTTGAAAAGTTGTGGAAATCAAAACTCATCAGCACAAACACAAAACTTAGGCTATTCAAATCAAATGTACTATCAACCCTTACGTATGCGTGTGAAAGCTGGAAAACAACAAGAGATATAGAAACAAAGTTGAACGCATTCAAAAATAAATGTCTAAGGAAAACACTTGGTATAGCTTGGAACGAATTCAAAACAAACGAGGAAATTAGAGAAATCGCCAATCAACCACTAATATCTTCAGTAATAAAGAAAAGACGATGGTCATACGTTGGACATGTGATGAGAAGAGATAATAACCGAATAGCAAAGCAAGCCCTCATAAGGGAAACAACAGGTAAAAGAAAAAGAGGAAGACCAAGGGAGACACTGAGAAGAGCATTGATGAAAGAGGCAAGAGCAGCAGGAATCGGCTCCCTCAATGAGACAGAACTGCTTGCACAGAACAGAGACAGATGGCGAGATTTGATAAAATATTTTTAAAAGAAAACTGCTAGAACAAAAAATTCATATAGGAGAAGGCGTATCTTGGTCTACGCCCTATGGGCCGGTTACGGCTCGAAAGGTCAATAGATAGAATGAGAAGGGAACAGCTGGGATATATTGTAACAATTGGAAAAAATCGATGGACGAAGAGATCGAGGGAAGCAAAGAGAAAAGATACCAGGCAGCATAAGAGAATGACTTGCAGAAAGTCATCAACGGAAATGATAAATAACTTTCGAGATTGAAAGTTGTGGAGAAATATGATCACCAACGCCAGCAGCCACGGTACCTAACTATGAAGAATAGCAGTACGCCATGATAATATTAGCTTATAGCATTGTCGAGATTCAACATTCAAGATAATGGGGAGAGTCCTCCAATACTCACTGAAGAAGTATAAGATGCTATGTAGAACAGGAAATTAGGAAAACCTCCCTGACCAATCAATAATATAACCAAAAAGGAGATTGGAGTTATGGGAGAATTTGGAAAAGAAATAATTACAAAGCTGATAAATACATTTACAACAGTGGATGTATACTGAATGATCGTCTAAAATCTATATCAATAGCTCTACCAAAGAAACCTTTATGGATGCCATATGGAGATAACCGTACAATATGTTTGATGAGTCGCATGACTAAAATACTAGTAAGAAATATGCTGGGAAGGCTGTAAATAAAATCAAACTAAAAAATAGTAATGAACAGTGTGGATTTCTTTGAGGCAAATGTACTAACAATATCACAGTTGAGGGAATACATCTGGAGACAGTCCAGAGCTACAACTACCTGGGACATACTATAACCAATGATGGAAAATGTAAAATTGAAATATACAAAAGAATAGGTATGGCAAAAAGTAATTTTAATGCCATTAAAAATATACTAACAACAAAATGTGGATTTATAGAAGAATAGGTAGAATTGGATGGAAACAAAAGATAACAAACGATTAAGTTTTAAAACAACTGAAAATAAAAAGAGAACTACTAAATACAATTAAGACAAGACAAATGAAATTTGTGGGGCAGGTTAAAAGGCACAACAGCCTACTAAAAGTAATATTGGAAGGGAAAATACAAGGTAAAAGAGGCAGAGGCAGACCAAGACTAACATGGACGAGTACCATCTAAAGATGGACAAGTCAATCTATGACAGCCTGCACCATCAAAGCAAGAAACAGAATAGAATGGAGATCCATGGTAGCCAACCTTCGTTGCGGAGAAGGCACTCGATGATCGATGATGATCGTACTAACAATATCATATCCATCATATATAATTAGTGGAAAAAGTCATGAAAGGGAAAATAAAAAAAAAAAAAGAAAAGTACCTCCGTCACGCCAAGTGGCGTATAGAGAAATTTGGTGTTAGTGACCCTATATTTTACAGACCTTCAGCACATGATTTTTGGGGTAATGTGGTCGGTATTACGCCCGTGCCGCTTTACTTTCCCAGAAAAAAAATCCGGTACCCATTTAAGGCTGGGTGAACCCGGAAGCCGTCGGTTGGGATCGAACCCTACCCCTTGTCCTTTGTAGTCCAGGTCAAAGTGAAAATAGATCTATATTTATTATCTATAGATTACACCAAAACATTTGGTGTAATGTTACAAGAAGTAATAACATTTTTAGAAAGCCAAGATTGTGACAGAAAACACCTAAGAGTAAGTTAGAACACTTACTTGCAACAAACAGCACACATAAGAATTGACAAAAAAAAACAAGAGGGAGTATTTCAACAAATAAAACACTATGTTAGACGAGGGCGTGTTCTTTCACCATATCTTTTCAATATATATAGTGGGAGTATGTTACGGTCTATAAAAGATGTACCAGGAATATTAGTTGGTGGTCATAATATAAACCACTGGAGATATGCGGATGACACAGTCTTAATCGCTTAGAGTGAAATCGGCATTGTAGTAATGGAAAGTAAGAATGAATGCCTTTAGCTTCAACAGCAAAAAGACTGAAGTAATGGTCACAACAAAACTGAATCTTCTAAATGGACAATTAAAGTTAATGGAATAGCATTACAAAGGTCAAATAATATGAATAGCTAGGAACGATATTAATTTCGAAAGATAGAAGTAAAACAGACGTGAGGTACAGAATAGCTCAGGCATAGGTAAGCATTCCAAATTATTTAGAAAGATATTATGCAATCTATGTTTTTTTTTCTAAAACTTGAAAAAGATCCTTCACTGTTATGTGGAGTCATATTGGCATATGGATATGTATCCTGGACAATAAGACAACAGGCAAACAAATATTTGGCCACAGAATTGTTAGTTTTTCTTCAGAAGAATGTTGAGAATACCATGGGTAGCTAATATAATGATTATGTTCTAAACAAGGCCAAAGCAAATTGAAAGCTAATTTCCAACATCAGAAAGAAAATATAATCAGTTTTTTGGCCATATAATGACAAATATATAGCTAGAATATATTGTGATATCTGGAAGAATTGAGGGAAGAAGAGACAGAGAAAAAAAGAGAGAACATATTTAAGAGAGTCTAACAAAATGGTTGGGTAGAAACACGAGAATCAATAAGCAGCTGGAGATATGAAGTTGTGCAGAGACATGATCACCAACTCAAGCAGAAGTGGATAAATGCCGTACAAATTCTCCACTTTGAATTTTTGGGCAATGAGAATTGATTGACTTTGTTGCAGACTCGACATTTTCCTGCTAGCCTCAGGCTGTTCATTTCAAATTAGCAGACAAGGGCTATGAATACCCATGACTTTCATGACAGAACAACAACACATACAACATATTCTTACATCTCAAGCTTGATCATATACCTGTGTCTTCCCTTCAACTTGCCTCATAATAAAGTTTAGATTACCCCCAGACTGGTGGCTACACTATCAAGCTCTCTCCTCTACCACCTCCACTCACAACTTGATGATGCTTATGAATGACAATATGCTGTTAAAGTTATCTTTCAGAAATGACAATATGCTGTTAAAGTTAGCTTTCAGAAATGACAATATGCTGTTAAAGTTAGCTTTCAGAAATGACAATATGCTGTTAAAGTTATCTTTCAGAAATGACAATATGCTGTTAAAGTTATCTCTCAGAAATGACAATATGATATTAAAGTTAGCTTTCAGAAATGACAATTGGCTATTGGCTATTATTGGCTATGGAAGGCCTCGGTCTCAAAGCAAACGAATTAAAATCCATAAATGCTCAACCGCCCGTGCCAGTGGAATCATCCGAATTACTAATGCATCTCCCGAACAAAGAAAGGTAACTGTAGTCCCCATCGTAGCAGTCTCAGCACACGCCAAAAGACATAAGGCGAAACCGCGCAGAAAGTGAACACAGCCAAGTGTTCCCCGTCATACGATATCATCATTCATCGTAAACAAGCGGGATATCGAAGCAGGATTAAAGCGGATGAGACACACAGCTCACGGTGTGCACAGAGCACTTAACTCAGTAGCTCCTGCAACAAGCCGGACTTGGAATATGAGGAAACTGCAAGAAGGAACACTTTTCAGACATAGCCTTCAATGGTTCCTGCCGCCTATCCACCATATACCATGGGAGTTTACGTCCTCCCGAAAATGATGATCGTCGTAGCACTTTATGATGTTAGGCCATCATTGATGACTCCAATTCCAAACATATAGACACACAGTGGTGGTAAGTTATCATTTCCAATCCAACAGAAGCCACATGAACTGTAGTTAGTAAAAACACAATTGATGATGTTCTCTGCTCCCTTCTTGTAGCTGCCGCCACACGATTCTGATGTCTCATTAACTTGGACATCATTCAAGAACAATGTCAGATTAACATTCCATAGATCTGGCTCTGCTGATGAAGTGCTTGGTGCAACAGTTGTATCAATCATACAGCCGGCTCCTGGTTTCTGGTCATTAATATCACAGACGGTACATGATGTTGTTATATTCAGTATTTCTCTCTGGGGTGTAAATATGTGGCACACACATGGAGAGTGGTTTGTGGTCACAGTAATCCCATTAAAGGCAATTCTAGGGTAGCATGGCATAGCTGTTTCAGAACAGCACAATCATGTGATGTTTTCTGTGTTCGCTATAAAGCTGCTGCTGCTGCTACACAATCCTGACCAATTATAGGTGTGGACATTATTCACTTGCAATGACAAAACTGCTTTGTTCACATCATAAACCTCTGGAAGCGAATCATTTATGGGACTAATAGTACAATTTATTCTTCCATCGGGGATATCTTCAATGAGTCCAAAAAAAAATTCTTTGGTTAAAAAGCACATATGCTTTTGAGTTAAACACAAAATGAGCCCACTTCATAGATTCAAAATGATCCTTGCCAATGCCATCCGTTTGCACAAGTTAGGTCCTTAGCTACCAATGTCACAAACTAAGCCATCAAATTAACGACTTTATCTACAGCGAAGGTTAACGAACTGTGAACAAACATTTATGTTCAAACCCCTGAATACATTTTCAAAAATCTGCCAACTCGCTGCAATAACATTTATCGTGGTATTCAAAGTAAACATTGCTTAGTCCATAGCTCGAATATAAATAAGCTGCCATTTTGGTGCGTCCCATGACGTCATCCTCAATGATGAATAGAAATGACAATATGCTATTAAAGTTAGCTTTCAGAAATGACAATATGTTATTAAAGTTAGCTTTCAGAAATAACAATATGCTATTAAAGTTAGCATTCAGAAATGACAATATGTTATTAAAGTTAGCTTTCAGAAATGACAATATGCTATTAAAGTTAGCTTTCAGAAATGATAATATGCTATTAAAGTTAGCATTCAGAAATGACAATATGTTATTAAAGTTAGCTTTCAGAAATGACAATATGTTATTAAAGTTAGCTTTCAGAAATGACAATATGCTATTAAAGTTAGCTTTCAGAAATGATAATATGCTATTAAAGTTAGCTTTCAGAAAAGACAATATGCTATTAAAGTTAGCTTTCAGAAATGACAATATGTTATTAAAGTTATCTTTCAGAAATGACAATATGTTATTAAAGTTAGCTTTCAGAAGTGACAATATGTTATTAAAGTTAGCTTTCAGAAATGACAATATGCTATTAAAGTTAGCTTTCAGCAATGACAATATGCTATTGCAAGTTAGTTTTCATAAATGACAATAAGTTATTAAAGTTAGCTTTCAGAAATGACAATATGCTATTAAAGGTAGCTTTCAGAAATGATAATATGCTATTAAAGTTAGCTTTCAGAAATGACAATATGCTATTAAAGATAGCTTTGAGAAATGACAATATGATGTTAAAGTTAGCTTTCAGAAATGGCAATATGCTATTACAAGTTAGCTTTCAGAATCGACAATATGCTATTAAAGTTAGCTTTGAGAAATGACAATATGCTGTTAAAGATAGTTTTTAGAAATGACAATATGTTATTAAATTTAGCTTTCAGAAATGACAATATGCTATTAAAGTTAGATTTCAGTAATGACAATATGCTATTACAAGTTAGCTTTCAAAAATGACAATATGCAATTAAAGTTAGCATTCAGAAATGACAATATGCTGTTAAAGTTATCTTTCAGAAATGACAATATGCTGTTAAAGTTATCTTTCAGAAATGACAATATGCTATTAAAGTTAGCATTCAGAAATGACAATATGCTATTAAAGTTAGCTTTCAGAAATGACAATATGCTATTAAAGTTAGCTTTCAGAAATGACAATATGCTATTAAAGTTAGCATTCAGAAATGACAATATGCTATTAAAGTTAGCTTTCAGAAATGACAATATGTTATTAAAGTTAGCTTTCAGAAATGACAATATGTTATTAAAGTTAGATTTCAGAAATGACAATATGCTATTACAAGTTAGCTTTCAGAAATGACAATATGCTATTAAAGTTAGCATTCAGAAATGACAATATGCTATTAAAGTTAGCTTTCAGAAATGACAATATGCTATTAAAGTTAGTTTTCAGAAATGACAATATGCTATTAAAGTTAGCATTCAGAAATGACAATATGCTATTAAAGTTAGCTTTCAGAAATGACAATATGTTTATAAAGTTAGCTTTCAGAAATGACAATATGCTATTAAAGTTAGATTTCAGAAATGACAATATGCTATTACAAGTTAGCTTTCAGAAATGACAATATGCAATTAAAGTTAGCATTCAGAAATGACAATATGCTATTAAAGTTAGCTTTCCGCAGTGACAATATGCTATTGCAAGTTAGTTTTCAGAAATGACAATATGTTATTAAAGTTAGCTTTCAGAAATAACAGTACGTATTATAGTTACTTTTTGTTAACAAATAATAATAGCATGTCATTATCGTTTTTAATCTGTTAATAATAATTGTAATATTATAACATTTACATATTAGCTACTTACAGTTTGCCGCATTAGTATTCATTTGGTTTGTAATATTTTATTTTCAGTAAAATATTCAATTTCTAGCCGTAACTCGATGTTTGTCCTAACTTAATAATAGAGACCATAATCCGCCTATACATAATCGGTCACGTAGGCTGGTCACGCAGTTGTATATTGAAGTTATTCAGAAAAGTCTCGACAAATCCCAAGAACAGAATAATACCATAGCAGATGTTTTTGATCTATTAGCAACAGCTGGTAAAATCGTACATTTATAAGCAGTGCAGGAACACTTCTTTCTGGCACTGCATCTAGGAGTTTTGGATAAACTCTTGCCCTTACTGTAGGCTAAAATTAGATATTGACGTCTCATGGGTACAGACGCTGACGAATACCACTTCGTAGTGTAGTCTGGTTGATTGTATTTGTGGTGGATACAGACCAAAAGGGAAATAAAGGGGACTGGACTTCTTCCTGACTACGATTTGCCAAAAACAGTGTGATGTTTCCACAATACAGGAACTGCCCTTGCTGATACCATGTCGGAGGTAACAAGTGGACTACTAATGCGAAACCAAGATCTTATCAATTCCACTTATGAATTCTTTCTGTACTATCCGGTTAAATAAAGTAGACGCTTCTCTCGTTTCCTTCTGCTGTCTCATTTATCTTCAATTTTTTCTCTGTTGTTACAGAATTTTCCAGTTTACCTTTTTCGCAGCACGCCTAAATAAAGTAGACCGTTTTGTTGAGATTTGATTATTCACCTACCGTAGATTTGTGTTTAGTTTATTTCATTATCCAATGACCATTATCAGGGTCTAATCTAAGAGGCAGCAGACAGTTTGTGATCGAAGTTTTCCTTCGTCTACAAGAGCTATCGACCAATACTAACGAGTCCCGATGAGAACAAACAATTTCAAGGGGGAAAAAAACATAATCCATAAAAACGGCATGTCAGAAACTATAACTAGCTTATTATAAGACGCTTGAACACCCTCTACCTACTTCACATTAAATTCACATTAAAAGCGAAAGGAACCTAATAATGACAAACACTTGAAAAGTAGTCGAAATGAGGATATCTTTACATGGACAAAACTTAAAGCAATCTTTTATTTAAATTGTGTAATCAATCGTCTATGATGAGAGCTTGAAACCTGAAATATTTTTATTCATTCCCCCTCCTCAAAAAAAATAAATAAATAAAATAAAATAAAAATAAATAAACAAAATCGCAATGCTCCTGACAAAATTAAGAGAAAATCTGAAACGATTAAGACAACACTAACCACTCAAAAATGTGACTGATTCATTCTCTTCACACGTCCATCTTTAATTATGTTTGCAAGACATGAACCCTGACTACAAAACAACAGATAAAAATACAAGTTACAGAAATTAGAAGCTAAAGAAAATTCATTTTATATCCTGCCGTGACTACGCTACAAACGGGAGAGATTTTAAAAGATCGAGACTATGAAGTCCTCATGGCCATTGTGAAAAAAAGACAATTGGCAGCATGACCTGTTAGTCCTAAACACCTCGCGCCTTTTTAAAATCATCTTGCAGGGGCGTTTAATTTATGAAGAAAACGTGAAAGACAGAAGAAATGATGGGAGCATTTTTAGAAACAGTAAATCTTGCTGTGTCACATGATGCTGGGTCCGTTAGGAAAGTTATTTTCTGTAAAATAGTTCTCTTGTCTCTAGCACTGATAATATAGTTTCAAGCTGTTTATTTATGCTACGCTTTCATCATTTGAGAAGTTATACTATTCCAAATTTGACATTGATCTCTTCCCCTATTGTCTTCACTGAAGTGTCATATCACCTTATTCGTTCGAAATATTTTATTAGCTTTTAATTTGTATTCGTGTGAGTATTTATAGGTACGTTGCTAGTTTTTTTTTTTAATTCTGTTACTACAGACTGTTTTCATGATGAGATACCTCGTATGTTTGTACATCCACATCTCAAATGTACTTCTTATGAATCATTGATTAAAATTGATTAAATATTAAACTATATCTTTTCTTTCAAACTATTTTTTTTATTATTTAAATGTTTCAGTGTTCTTTTATGTTGAAAGTACTTTAAATCACCCAATTACTTTTTTTCATGAGGTGTCTAAGTTGTTTCTTTTAATTGTTTTGTATCGTCCATTTATTGCTGATTTCCGTTTTGAATTGGTAGTTGTTATTGTCACACCCCTAATAACCAGACAACAGTAATTTACTCAAGACAATGGGAAACTGTCACTAAAGCTTGTAGCAGGGTGATCAACGGAAGAATACCCCCTTCCCTCGTCAAGTAATGGTGTCAGTCTTAGCTTCTTGATGTTGTAAAGAGACGGACCTTTCTAACACAAGCCTCCCTCCTGCGACACTCAAGAGCCTTTAGACTCGCGTAACGTCCTATCTGAATATAGATAGGTATAATGTCAGATTAAATTGTTAAAATGTTTTAGTTAGAACTGTAGCCTACACGAAACAACGTTGAATAGGTTGTCATGTAACAATCACAGATAGCTGCCATAGGCCTGATATATTTTACAACACTTGTTGGTTTCATCAATTAAAGCATGTTACATTAATGGTCACACGACACCATTTTTAGCTAACAAAGAGATCGCAATAAAAACAAAAATAATAACCCAACAATCTCAAACTTTAATTGTATACTCCACAGCATAAAATAGGATAAACACAACCAACATTTAATGTCTTAGATATATATATAATGGAAGATAACTGGATAGTGACAATTAGAAGTGAAGAAATAAGAAAACAGATATGGATCACTACCGTAGTAGAATGTATATAAGAAACGAGAAATTAAATGGATTGACTACATAAGAAGAAACGACTAAACATAACTACGCAGTTATCTAGAAAACGCAACGAGAAAAACAAGACCAAGATGACGACATCTATAGCTCGTTTCAAATCACGTGCCCAACTTCAAACGCTATTACTCAGTAACCATTTGTTAAAAACTGTTGAAATTTTCCAAATGTTATTAGAATGCAAAAGACCCTTTAAATGTATATTTAACAAATATCTTGCAGCTGCAGTTTTCTTAAAGCGGCGAATTTCTTTGATGTTTGTCAAAATTGTAAATTGTGAACCCCTAAATAATAGAAATTTCCGTAGTTGCTGGTCTATGATTAATTTTCACTAGGTAAAGGCGTGGCCATAATGGGGAAATAACTGAATAAGACAAAACACCAGGAGAATTATTGTCTTCTCAGTTCGAGGACGGACGATAATATCAAAGTATACCTGTATGTCCAATTTTCATAGTTGTGTGGTCCTGAAAAGGAACGTTTGTTGAACTAATTTAAGGTAATATAGGGGCCAAGATTGTGGGGGCTATATACTTTCATTCTGAATCAGACGAGTCTAAAAGATTAATAACTGTTTGGGGTTGAACATTCCACAAACCATCATTTTTCCAATATTCCTCTTCCTGTTTTAAGACGTGATCTTCACATTTAGCCCAATAACCTTTGTCTATATTTAATAAAGCGAGATTAGCAAGAGTCTTTACATCGCATATTTTGAATGTTGTATTTTCATCTGCCACTTGTCCTTTTAATTTTGCCCAGATTAGTTCTATTGGATTTAAATGAGCATGGTAAGGTGGCAGCCTCAAACTTATATGACCGTGCACTTGGATAATCTTATCTATTTGAAAAATCTTTGTCCTTTGTTTTTGCTTTACTAGCGATAGTAATTCAGGTTTTAAGTACATGTTATTAAATTGTATGTGCTCCTTTGTGAGCCATATCGTAATAGCATCTTTTGTACTGGATGACGTCGGGACTTTATCTTCAAGTGCAACAATGTTGTGGTACGCTGCATTGTCCATTATTAGGCAAGATGGTCGATCTAGTGATGGGAGAACAGAATTTTCAATCCAATGTCTAAATATGTGACCATTCATCTCAGAGTGATAATCCCGATTATCTATGGATTTTGAAAGAAAAATGAGCTCTGCATTCTGTATTAGTCCATGTTGTTGAATACCTGCATGAGCAATTATCAAGCGCTGTCCTTTGCTGCTAGATATTAATCTCTTAATCTTTCCATCTGGTGACTGCCATTCCCTTTGGTTAGTGTGGTGAGCAATGATCCATGTTTCATCCAAGTACACAATATCATAACCTTGCTTGCGCACCTCTTTTACTTCACGTAAGTACATGTACTTGCTTCTCATGACTACTATATGTGGCTTCTCACAGATGATGTTTCGTCCATTGGAATACTTTCTGAATGTAAAGCCTGCAGCTCTCACATTCCACCATAATGTAGACTTTGATATTTATTTCAATACTGTTGTTCTTTTTCAGCGATACTTTTAATTTTCTTATTGTAACAGTTTCATTCATACCCAACATTTTGCGAATTTCACTTCTAATAAGTTCACTGTCGAAATTATCCAACATTTTTGCTCTTCCTTGTGATTTTGTATATTTTGAACATTGACGGTCACGTGCTTGAATCCAGCGATTAAATGACCGTTTAGATAAATCCAAAATGTGTCTTGTCCTATTCTCAGGGTTTTCTAAAGAATGAAATAATCTTCCTCGTTTAGCCTCTTTGCAAAAATAGTCATACATTTTTATTGCAATGTTTTGTAAACTGCAGAATTTCGTTTTAAGACTCATGATAAATGTTATCGTTCCACGTCTGCACCTCTGAATAAACGGAAATGGAACACACAATTTCTCGTGTTTTTTACAAGTGTCTAATTGTGTCAAAAAACCACGGTGAAAGCGTGCAAACCCGTCAATTTTACCTTGTATGGATTTTTACTCGCTATTTTTAACTTAAAATACTAAAAACATTGAGTTTTGACTACATCAATGGGTCGTTATAAATTTATATAAATCAAATAAGCAACAATAATAACCAAATGTTTTTTTTTAAATGAAATTAATTCCCTGTTGGGTTCTAATCATTATAACTTTACATGCAAATTTTGAACAACTTACAACAATCGGTTAAAAAGCTATCGATTTTAAAAGTTGGGCACGAGTTATGAAACAAGCTATAAATGGAAGAATAGACGAAATACTAGAAACACTTGGACACGTAATGGCGGAAAAGACGAGGTAAAATCCAAAAGGTCATAGGTCCTTTCTTCGATTCTATGCGACAGAGAATAAAAGCACAAATTAATATATATATATGTAACATACATGTACATTTTGATTAACAATTGCAAAACACTTTATTTTATTTCTTACATTCTTTCCTCGTTTGTCTTTTTGCGCTGAGGGGAGACATGGTTCACGGTTTCTTGCTCTTCAATTGAATACTTCTACTGTTATACATCCAAGTGTTTCCAGTATTCCGTTTATCGACATTTGTCGTTGTCAATCTCTTGGTCTGGTGTTCTCCTATAGTTTGCTGATAACTCGCTGTGTTAGATTTAGTTCTTAATGTCTGATCACATGCTCGAACCGCTTGTTCGGTTGTCGCTTTATTTATTCAATACCTGGTTCAGTTTTAGGTCTTCTTCGTAACTCTTCGTTTCTGATATTATCTCTCAGGCTGTTTCCTGTTATGCGTCTGATATACTTCATTTGCAAAATACTATCATAAATAAAATAAATCACATATCTGGTGTTACACATTTGATCGTACTTCTTGATGTCAATAGTTCCACAACAAAAGACTAGGAACTACAACTATACAAATGTTGATAAACATACAGTCTTGCTTGCAACAATTTTTATTTTAATAAAGATGACACCCATTAAACTAATAGTTGTAGGCTACGTCACAATCTAATAGATTAGTAGTTAATGGATCACAAGGAATAAAAATAGAAACAGGGAATTTTGACTTTCTTAATTTCAAACATATAACATTTCTCTCTGTACATGGTTTAATCACGTGTAATTGTATAACTTTTACAAGGTTTACTTATAACTTGTAATTATAATATTAATCTTGATAAACGGCTTCTAGGTTCACCCGCCTTAAATGGGTACCGGATTATTTTTCTGGAAAAAACAAAGCGGCACGGGCGTAATACCGACCACATAAAGTAAAAATTATGTGCCGAAGGTCGTTAAAATTATGGTCCCTAACACCATATTCCCTATACGCCACTTTGCGTGACGGGGCAATTTACTTTTACTTTTTAATTATAATATTAATATAAACATTATAATGCCAGTATGGCGTTATACCATAACATTATACATTTCATGTTTTATTATGAATTGGAATGTATTTCCTTTTAATTTACTTCCGACGCTTCTCAGAAAAAGCTCCCATTTCTATCTATAACTGTAGTAAGAAACATTAAAACGTTATCTATAACATCCTACAGATGACTCTCTCCGACTAATGAGACAAACGAAAATAATGAAGACACAGAACATAGTTATCACACTGGCTAGACTGTGCCAACAGGTAGTCAGACCACCAACATTCACGTGTGTTATCTGATCCAACTGTTAAATTCCAACCAAAACATTAAAAAGAAGACAAAAAGATAACAGAACAATTAAAAATAAGTTGAATTGAATACAGACATATGTCATGGTTATAAATACAAACATTAGAACAAAATGGTTACAAGAAATGCATTCATATATATATATATATATATTTGGTAAGCTTAGTGATACCAGATAGGGAAGGTAGAACTTGTACCCACAGTCAAAAATTGTCCAAGAGATTTTAGCAATGAAAGAAAATCGCCAAATCTGAGAACCAACCAAAAAGTGTGAAGAAAATCGTGAGAAAACAGACCAATGTCCACCTAGCGAAAATGTTTAAAAAGGCGTAAAAAAACAGACCAATGTCCACCTAGCGAAAATGTGAAAAAAGGCGTAAAAAACAGACCATATTCACCTAGCAAAAGTGTGAATAAAAGCATCTGAAAATAGACTAATGTCCACCTAGCGAAAGTGTGAATAAAAGCATCTGAAAATAGACTAATGTCCACCTAGCGAAAGTGTGAATAAAAGCATCTGAAAATAGACTAATGTCCACCTAGCAAAAGTGTGAATAAAAGCATCTGAAAATAGACTAATGTCCACCTAGCGAAAGTGTGAATAAAAGCATCTGAAAATAGACTAATGTCCACCTAGCGAAAGTGTGAATAAAAACATCTGAAAATAGACTAATGTCCACCTAGCGAAAGTGTAAAATAAATGCAGAAAACAAACCATTGTCCATGCAGCCCAACGTCTAGCGAAAGTGTGACAACAGAGAAGAATATCGTGAACCAGAAAAAGGAAAACCTTGGGAAAGACGAATGGGCAATATGGATGAATTTTGCTACTGCTCTTTAATTATTCATAACGGCAATTATAGATTCGTCTTTCTGTAACCAAAAACGGGAAAGACTTGACTCATATATTCTATAAACAACCATTCCTGTCAAAAGATGAATTTAACTAAAACTATATCGAACATACTTGAATACAAATACCCACCCAAATTCAGAAAGATTTATAAATTATAATTTTGATCTACGTTTCTGGGCTTGAAGAAGAACTTGTTAATCCCTATGTTAATCGAGATTGCTCGCGTTTCGCTAGTTTATATTCTAATATTGTATGGTAACAAAATAACACCTAAAATCAATCAAGTACTTCAAGAAATTCCTCAAAAACTAAAAGGGTGCGTAAAGTGCTCTCTCAGGACGAAAAAATAAACATTTAGATCTTAGGAAAAAACATGTTGTTTTCCGTGTGTTGAAAGGTGAGCGAGAACGAACCAATACTTTAAGTAAAAAGGCGGACTTATACTGATGTTCTTTAAGATGATGAACCCCTTTATTTCATTGTAAAGTACTTACAATGTCAGAGAAACCATTAAGTGCCTTGTTAGAAGACATATCGCAGAAACGATACTGAAGAACAACAATTTTCTTGATGTTTTATGCGAAATCTAGACTTGTCTAAAGGAAAAGGCTGAATTTGCAAATAAATATGACAAGATGATGTCATTGATGTTTGAACTTGTGACTTGCAATTTTGTAAATAATAGCCTCTGATTCTAGAACAAATCATCAGCATTTATAAAAGAAATTTGTTATAAAGACAATCGTTTGAATAAAAATAAAGTGTCAAGAAACAGTGTTGATTCTTTTGCTATATGAAGAGAGAGAGAGAGGCCTGGAAGGCGTATAAATAAAGCGCACCTGCATTATAGATGAAAAGGTTAACAAGATTATGAAATATGTTCATTATATTTTGTTCAATAAATCACTTGTTCTCAACATATGGCCCCCGGGGAGCCACAGTATATGGGGGGATGGGGGGGGACCACAAAGAAAAAACGATAAATTTGGGGAGCCACTGTAGAAGGCTGTGGGGCCGTTCACGATGCTAGAGATCCATGCACAGGATTACAAATGCTTGTAGTATACAATCTCAGATATCACTTTTTGTCGACTGCGCCGCCTATGACATCCCCACATCTCAAATATTTGGCGGACGTCATAAGTGACTATTCTTGATGATCGAACCGCCTTTGATGTCTGCCTTAATATTATTCTCTTTTCCTACTTCTCTTTCTTACATCACACATCCACCAACATCCCCTATCCTGACCACTGCTTAACCGAGATGTCCTACTCTCTTTTTAGCAATTACGCCTTTTGCAAAGTGTTCGGGGCAAGAAAGGAAAGAACTAGCGCTTAGGCTTACAAGTTTGTCAAAGCTAAGTATTACAGAACAAAAATATGGTCGGCCCTTTCGCAGCTACTATGTTTAATTTCTAAGCATTGCACAAATTTATTGTAGCCAACATAACCCTTGATTTGTGAGTATAAGTAAAGAGCCCCGGTCCCGCCAAGTGGCGTATAATGAATATGGTGTTAGTGACCATAATTTTTACAGACCTTCGGCACATGATTTTTGGGGTAATGTGGTCGGTATTACGCCCATGCCGTTTTACTTTCCCAGAAAAAATTTCGGTACCCATTAAGGGCTGGGTGAACCAGAAGCCGTCGGTTGGGAAGAACCCTACCTCTTGTCCTTTGTAGCCCAGTTCACTAACCACTGGGCTATCGCGGCTCCCCTTATTTGTGAGTATATGCAGAAATATATAGTAACATATTTTGTAAAAAGAAGAAAATATATTGATATCACTATACACTTAAAGTATGTTCATGCTTATACACGTTTTGCAATGGCATCATTTTGTATTGTCTTTGTTTAGAACGTTCTAGTGACGCTTTATTTATGAAAAAGTGATTTTTAAAATCATTTTGATGTTGCAAAGATATGTACAGTTGGCTACGAATTTATCCTGTCACCGCAAGACCACATTAAGCAATGTGCATAATATGAGATATTACATTATTCGATAAAAGTATGCGACCAGATAGACCTACCGTGACCAAAAAAAAAAAAAAACATCAATAAATATTGGTTCATAAAACGAAAAACAATTAAAAGATAATGGTTTAATTGCTCCTTACTAAATATCAAAATTGATATCTAAAGAAATAAATCATGCAGAATAATAGGGGAATCCTAGGTTGTTGCCAGCTGAATCTATTGTTATTACAACCGTCATAGTGGCATATATTTCAATGTAACTGTCTTGTGAATATTATATCACTATCATTAAGTACCATGCCTACTGGCGTGGGTGATCATGCCTCTTCACAACATTTGATCTTTGTGATCGAAATATGATCACATGATTCAGGATGTTTTTGGCGATTTACGAGTTCTTCTTGGCCTTTAAATAATCATTTCCGCGTTTTCTGAAATAACTCAACAAGGTCGGTGATATACGTTTTCTGAAATGACTCAACAAGGTCGGTGATATACGTTTTCTAAAATGACTCAACAAGGTCGGTGATATACGTTTTCTGAAATGACTCAACAAGGTCGGTGATATACGTTTTCTGAAATGACTCAACAAGGTCGGTGATATACGTTTTCTGAAATGACTCAACAAGGTCGGTGATATACGTTTTCTTCATGAACTTGATTTTCAAGTGCTATTTTGGACTGTTCAATCAAGGATTGAACAAAATTGGAAATTTACAGTTTCTTCATGAACTTGATTTTCAAGTGCTATTTTGGACTGTTCAATCAAGGATTGAACAAAATTGGAAATTTACAGTTTCTTCATGAACTTGACTTTGATGCGATATCTTGGAAAGCTCTTTCGATGATTAAACAAAATTGGAAATACGCAGTTTTTTAATGAACTTGACTTTAATTATCATTTCTGTTTGTTGGGCTTCTGTCAAGTCATTCTCTCATGCTGTCTGGTATATTTTCTCTTTGTTTTTCGCTATTTCTACGTCCCTAAATTATACTATTGTCACAATATATTCCAGCTGTTCCATTATTGCATGGCAAAACTAAAAAAAATGAATAATGTATCTTTCTAATTTTGGAATTTAGCTATCTTCTTGCTTTGACCTCTCTTTCTTCCCGTTTTCATTACTCTTCTTCCATGGTATTCTCAACATTCTTATATATATATATATATATTTTAAAAAAACAATGTCGGAAGGAGGCCACAGGGTAACAAAAAATTTTGAGAAACACTGGTATAAATCATTGACACCTACTTTCAAATAGGAAGTAACGAGAACAAACTAAACTGGGTAATAACATCTCGGAAATTATTATAAATTATGTTGATGAATGCATCCTGGTTCCATGACTCAGGAGTCGGTTTTATCAGTCGGGTTGATAGTAAAACGGAAGAGTCAAAATCTTGGAGCTGTAGTTTAAAGTAATTTGTGTAAGATTTGGAGTCAGTGGTCCGGTTGTAAAATAGAGGTGTCTGATTTACAGTGGCATACAGACTCACCCTCCCTGCTACATGCTACCACCTATTTGTAGTGCCTTTTATTTTGGACATTCTACTTTGTAAATCAAAATTCCTGGATAATCAGGTGTGCATTTGTTGTTGTTTAAAGTTTCTGACAGACGTTTGGTGTGATTTTTTGTCTTATTTATGTATCAATTGGAGCAAACAACAATCACTATAACATTTTCTCGTAGTTATCTTTTATTCCACGGAAAGTCTATGGCTTATCACATTTATCACTACATATACATTTACCGTTACCATATAGAAAATAAATATTGTTATTAGTACATGAGGGTTGTATAAAGATTGTACTGCGCTTAATCCTGCCCTAAAGTAATCAGTAACAGTAAAAAGTAAAAGTAATATTAATGTCATGAAGAACATACTAACATCAAAAACAAATAACACCAAGGCTGTAACTAAGAATAGCAAAATGTTACATCTTCTCAATACTCCTATATGATGCAGAAACATGGACAAGAAAACAGAACAGAGAATTGAAGCCTTTGAAATGTGGATATATAAAAGAATATGTAGAATTGGATGGAAGGAAAAGAAAACAAACGATGAAGTCTTAAAACAACTAAAATTGAAAAGAGAACTACTAAACACAATTCAAACAAGACAAATGCGATTTTTGGGCCATGTTAAAAGACACAACAGCCTACTACAAGTAATCCTGGAGGGGAAAATACACAGTAAAAGAGGCAGAGGCAGACCAAGACTAACATGGAGGAGTAACATCAAAAGATGGACAAATCAGCCTATGACAACCTGCACCATCAAAGCAAGAGTCAGAGCAGAATGGCGCTCCATGGTAGCCGCCCTTCGTTGCGGAGACGACACGCGATGATGAAAGTATCAGTGGTGAATGTAACACAAAGAACATTTTTGTCTTTCTCCATGGCTGGTTTTTGTAGCTGGTAGTTGCTCTCATTCTTCAACAGATTTGATCGACATCAGGAATGTTGTGATCTGTTTCAGCTCTCATGAGGATATGGATGTACTGACAGCTGAGGAATAAATGATGCATCGTGCCTGGCTTACAAAACAACCATGTCTTATCCACATACTATAATTCATGAGGGTGAAAGTGCACCAGGGTTTGATATACAGAACAGTCGTGTCTGGGAGACGTTTATCTTTATCTTGATTATGTACAACAGCAGTCTCTACACGTTGAAATTCCACTGAAGTTCATTTGTTGAGCAAACATTATTTTTGTTCACATCTAATGGGTCATCACTATTTCTTGTGTTGCCGTATTATGTGCAATAACAAGTTCAGTTTTATTCTTGCATCAAATTATTGAATAAATAATTATTTGTATGCATTCTTTGATTGATTTTGCAATTTTTAGTAGCTAGCCATGTTTAATCTACACTTATAGAATTCACTTGTATCGCTGTGTACATGTCTGTGTTATTCATATCTCATATCTTTGTGTGTGCATGTCTGTGTTAGTCACCTCTAGTGACTCGGGCAGATGGTGCTCCTAAACCTGGGAGGGCAGACCATCTAAGGGCAGAATCCCCCTACAGAGAAGACAATCTGCTGCCTTGCAGAAAGATTGGGGACAATCAAAGGCTAAGGAAAGCAAACCTGAAAAAATGCTGGCTGAAATCGGATACACTGGGCTACTGGCGCAGAACACAGTGCAACGTATTAACGGGTGTTCAGTCAGAGTGGATCTGGCGGACTCTAAATGTGACGTTCTGTCTGCAGGGGCGATCAACACAGTTAACCTGACAGCTGACTTCATGTGGGAGTCTAATTCTACTCTGACTGAGTCCTGATCGCAGAGAGAGAGAGAGAGAGAGAATTCACAGTTATCAATTTTTTTAATTGACCATTACCGTACGCCCAGTACATTTTAGCTACTATTTCCACACGTAGTGTCTATGTTTGACTAACCAGGCACAGCAAAAACACCGGCATTTGGTATCTTATGCTGTGTTCTTTTCTCAACAATGTCCTCAAGACAGCGGTATTTATACAAGGGGTTTTAGCTTCTCGGTATAGTTGCAGTAAATCAAAGCGGAATCGATATTGCTATACAAAACTTAGAACAAAGGTTTCTATAGCTTCCTTTCGACACGATGAAATGGCTAGTAGCACACGATAAAACACATTGGTAGGCGAATGTGAGCGGAGATTCCAACCTTGGTTGTTGATCTTGTGGAAAAAAGATTATTGAGCATATAGAAATAGTCCTTGGACGGGATTTCATATTATTATTTGGTGTTTCTTCAGAGAGATATATTCATGGCTGGCTCAAATATAAATATCAAGGTTAGCTCAAGTGCTCGCAATAAGCTATGAAGTAATATGAATAAAAATATCGCCGTTTCTGATAACGAAGGCCATATAGTAGCAAATAGTAGTCAACAAAGTATACCTACTTCATTTCTTGTTATCGGTGCATTGGGCTCTCATGCTGTGATGATGGCTTTGGAAAGATTGCTTCTTTTGCAAGTCATCATGAGTGCATTAGTGTGCTGTAGATAGGGTATAAACGTGGAGCGATTCAAGTAGTTAAAAAGTAAATTCTGAATCCATTGGCATAAGAAGTAAGCTCGTTTGTGAACAGATTCACATCCACTGAGCTATAAATAGTTGGCATAATTTTAGAAGTTGAATAAGGTTGAAGAATAATAGTCAATTCACCTTTCTCTGCTGTCAAGTGTGGTGATTATATAGCTTGTGAAATGTGTAAGATTTGGAAGCTTATAGGGATTGTAAAATTGATACGATTTGCGAGAGCTGTAAGACTTTGATGTTTATCAGACGTACAGACTTGTGAAGTTTATCAGATGTATAGACTTGTGAAGTTTATCAGACGTATAGGCTTGTGAAGTTTATCAGACGTATAGGCTTGTGAAGTTTATCAGACGTATAGACTTGTGAAGTTTATCAGACGTATAGGCTTGTGAAGTTTATCAGACGTATAGACTTGTGAAGATTATCAGATGTATAGACTTGTGAAGTTTGTCAGACGTATAGACTTGTGAAGATTATTAGATGTATAGACTTGTGAAGCTTGTCAGACGTATAGACTTCTGAAGTTCGTCAGACGGCGAGATGTATAGACTTGTGAAGTTTGTTAGACGTATATACTTGTGAAGTTTATCAGACGTATAGACTTGTAAAGTTTGTCAGACGTATAGACTTGTAAAGTCTGTCAGACGTATAGGTTTGTGACGTTTGTCAGACGCATAGTCTTGTACATTTGTAGAAATTGTGATATCTGTAACTTTTGCTCAGCATGTGGAAAAAAATTGTAGAGTTTGTAATTTGTATAATAAATGTAAGAGTTGTGTAAGTTGTAAGGTATATTAAAATGAGAAAAGTATGAGAAAGTTGAATGTTATGAAACAGATATCAAATATATGACATAATTGTTATTAATAAAGATGTTTACTTATTGCATTTGATCACAAATAATTAGCAATCTTTTAGGGAAAAGTTACAATGTAAATACAGAAATTGCGATATCAATTAAAAGTATAATACGTTAATGTGTTCACTGTCAGCGTAATGACAATGTCAAATGACGTGTGTCCTGCGTTATCAGGTAATGATCGGAATACTAGCTGACATCATCATCATCATCGAGTGTCATATCCGCATCGAAGGTTGGCTGCCATGGAGCGCCATTCTGCTCTGTCTCTTCCTTTGATGGTACAGGTTGTCAAAGGCTGATTTGTTCATCTTTTAATGTTACTCGTCCATGTTAGTCTTGGTCTGCCACTGCCTCTTTTACCTTTTATTTTTCCCTCCAATGTTACTTTTTGTAGGCTGTTGTGTCTTTTAACATGGCCTAAAATTCGCACTTGTCTTGTTTTAATTGTGTTTAGTAGTTCTCTTTTCATTTTTAGTTGTTTTAAGACTTCATCGTTTGTTTTCTTTCCTTTCCATCCAACTATTTTTCAATATATATACTTTTCAAAGGCTTCAATTCTCTGTTCTGTTTTCTTGTCTAATTTCCATGTTTCTGCATCATATAGGAATATTGAGAAGATATAACATTTTGCTATTCTTAGTTTTAGCCCTGGTGTTATTTATTTTGATGTTAGTATATTTTTCATAACATTAAAATTACTTTTTGCCTTCAATATTCTTTTGTTTATTTCAGTTTTACATTTTCCAGCACTGGTTATAGTATGTCCAAGGTAGTTGTAGTTCTTAACAGTCCCCGGGTCTATTCCTTCAATTTTGATATCCAATTGTTAGTTTTGAGTATTTTCTTTGTTTATGATCATAGTTTTAGTCTTTTTGATATTCATATCTAGTCCATATTTTTTGCTTGTCATGTTTATTTCATGAAGTAATTGTAGATCTTTAGGATTTTCTGCTGGTACTACATTATCGTCAGCACATCTTAGGTTATTGATTATATTCCCATTAATGTTTAGGCCTGGCATCTCTGTGATGTTTTTAAAGATTTGCTCAGTGTATAGATTGAACAAGCTTGGTGATAGGATGCATCAGTGTCTTACTCATCTTTTTTATATCAATGGGTGTAGAGTTTCTCTGTTATATTTTATTATTGCGGTTTGCTCCCAGTATAAATTACATTTTAGTCGTATGTCCATGTTATCTAGATGTATCTCTTTTAGGCATTCTATAAGTTGTTTGGGGTGTAGTCTAGCTACTAGCATTGAAAAGACACTAAAAACAAGGGAGACTGAAACTATATTGTTGTTTGTTGTTGGGATCATTATCATTGTACACCGGACCTGTCCATAGGTGCTCCGATAACACCCCCTCGAGAATCTCGAGAAAATCCGAGGAGAATCCTGGTCCAAGTGTACGAACTCCGTAGCACGATCTGGGATTCACGGTTTGTGTAGGTTTCTTCTGACAGTATTGTCCGGGAAGTGACCATATTTATGGTCTATTCTTTCGATTTTACCTGTGAAAGGGTTCTTTAAAGTGCACACGGGACCTTCTGTTTATAGCCGTTATTCGAGTGGGCTAGACATCGGACTTCACTACCCAAGAGATCTGGTGAGGGTAACGTCAAAAAGAAACTATGAATTAATTTTTTCTATTTTTGAAAAATAAAAACCTCTTCTGGTGGGCTTTGAACCGTGGTTCTTTCCTGTCTCTATGCCGATGTCGTTCCTCTAGACTACCCAGCCCACCTTCTCTGCCCATCCCACAACTGAAATGATATATCCGTTATCTTTCTTTCTTTTGTCCATCTGCATTTACCTTGAAGAGTCGCAAGAGAAAGGAGGAATGTATAATATAATCTAGTGTCTGTAGATGTTGTAACAGTCAGCTATTTTGGGTACTTCCCTTTTAGAAATACTGTCGTTTCTGTGCGTATCTGGACGCTGATAGAATATATGTGTCTTTGTTATGTCTTTTATTCTATCAATCCATCTCTCCCTTGGTCTCCCTTTTGCTGTCTGCCCAATGTTTTGAGGCAGAAAGATTGTAATATTGTTTAGTCTGCTTTCATCTTTAATAAATGGCGAACAATTTGATTTGTTATTTATGTATATATTCCAGGCACGGTTTAATTCCGATCTGTTTTCTGATTTTCATATTGGGTATTCGATCTTTCTTAGTATTGTTTGTTATCTTTCTCAAGCACCTCATTTCGCAAGATGTGATTCTCTGTGTGTGAGCTTTGTTCAATGGCCTTGTTTTACATTGATAGTATAAAACTGGTATTAAAATGATAATTATAATTTGTCTTTTAGCTGCTAATGATATGTTTTGGATGATCTAAGAGGAGTCACTTGGTAGTTAACAATGTTTGATCTCTGTACTCTGGCTTCTTTCCCTCTTTTTATGCTTTCGTCTTCTGTAAATATACTGCCTAAGTATTTGAATTCTCTGATTTGTACTAATTAATAAAATATGAAAATTAATAATTTAAAAAACCGTAACCGGCAGTTCCTGTTTGGAAGATTTAACTAAAATGTAGGAAGGAACATTTAAATGAACAAATAGGTAAAACAGTCATTAAAATGGATATCGTTCTTTCAAAGTATTTTAAAGAAGTAAAGATCTAAAGGCCGTGCATAGAAAGAGCCTTCTGTAGAAGTGGTAATCATCAACAAGCTTGTTGCTGTTGGAACTATGCTCCAATGACAGCTACTGTAAAGTTGTCTCTATCCTCAATGAGGTATCCATCTTATTCTAGGATTTCCTCTCGTTTACCTGACACAACCATATGTTGTTATGGTACAACTACTAGTTGTTAATAATCTCAGTTTATTGTTATGTCAGTTCCTTGCCATATATTGTGCAATGGTAATCGTAGAACAAATCAGTTTCTTTGTTATCCCCTTGGTAGTCGTTTAATCTTTGTATTACTGGTGAGTTAAAACATTCAAAACGGTTTATTCTGTTCATTCTTTGTACATTAAAACATATCATATCTAAGATATCTACATAAATAAACGTGGTGAATAAAGTGCAAACAGAATAGACAAATGTGTCTGCCTTAAAGATGGAAACATTGTACTGGAAGGTGTACATGACAGTGCATCCCGCAGCTCACCAGGACAAACAGAAGTGGTTTTACACAGTAGATTGTCATTGGTATTAGAAATATCTTACTCACGTGTGCTTTTCAGAAAATGACCATGCATGTGATTCTTTCACCATATTTTCAAAATGAATAGAAATGTTATACCAAACGTAAATAAATGTGTGACAGCTTAAGAGAATGGCTTGGCTGAAGGTCAACAACAGAAATGATAAATAGCTGCCGAGATTGAAAGTTGTGGAGAGACATGATCACCTACGCCAGTAGGCCCGGTACTTGATGATGATGAAATAAATGTGTACTTTAATATGGAATATTTCGTGCGGAAAAAGCCAATTTTTTTAACTGTTTGAAATACCGCTTGTCATCAACATTAACATATTAAACCATCAACAACACGAAAGTTATTACATCCAGAAAGTGACCTTTTTATTATGTTACCACAAATTGTATCACTCACTTTAATTTATTTTTGAATGGAATCTAGCAGACCTAGGGAATGACGCACAGCTCATTAATTCTGCAACATTTTCAGAATTAAAGCATTTTGAGATTAAAACAAAAGGACCGTTACAGGGGTGTCTTTCCCATAGTGTTAAGGAAATATTTTTTGGTGCGAAATTATAGCGACCAATAGTTGCGGTATAAATCGCTATTGTTTTAATCACTTGTCGGCTTTAATTTTAACAGAGGTCACTTCAGTGCAAACAAATGGCAAATATCGTGTTCGTAAAAGTAGTAATCACATTTACTCAGCGTGAACTAATAAAATTCAAATATTGTATGTATGGCGCCTGCTAAGCGAATAGTGTTTACAAAAGATGGCAAAGTGGTCCTCATCCATTCGTAAAATGTTCAATGATCGCCTACTTGGGTAGGCAAGAAACCAAGGTCAGCCAGTTCAGTTTTTGAAGCAGCGATGTCGCACATTTATTCCTTTATTCACCTGCCACTTTGTACAGACAACCTGCTTCGGGGTTTACAAAAGATTGCTGATGGCCGGAGGTTAGCTGGGGCCAGAGCATGCTATTGCATTAGGATTGATTGTCTCTGTCCCAGGCAGGTCAGGAAATGGCCCTCATTTCCTGGAAGGGAAGGGAAGCTATTGAGAATATTATTTGATTCCGCATTTTTCATTGGATTAATCCACACAGTTACCGTTAATTTGTTTTAGCTAATTATCGTATTTCTCAGGTGAACCCAACAATGGTGTCAAAGTAATCTTGTTTTCAATTGTTCTGACAAATCTAGCGACGTGACGTATTTTAAGTCTGTAGCTCCGGAATGTGATGATTAGTCAAACATAACAGGACTGACAAAATAAAACATTAGGTATCATAATGTTTACTGTGTTATTTATTTGTATTTTTAGTTTTGTAAAGCTCGTCGTCATATTAAATTGTGAATTAATTGTGGATATTACATTTTAGCAAAATATATTTTTTAAAAATTTATAACACAAGGGAATGACGAAAACAAAAAAGCTTCTCTTGAGAGGAGATAACACAAATATGATCGATAATCAAAAGTGCTACTTATTTCGCCTGACTTGCTGCTAGACGAAATACCGAACATTGAAATGCGATCTCCCCCCCCCCCCCCCTTTCCCCATAAATTAATTGCTTCTATGTAATGAGTTTTCCATCGCAGAACTCTCATATATATCACTCATATTTAGCCTATGAGAACCTTTTCAATTAATCACAGTTGTGCAAACTAAATATAACTCTATAAACTTCGGTCAGAGAATTCCTTTAAAACATAAACAAATCAATTTTGTTTCATGTACAGACGCGTGTGTGAACTGTTTTTTTTTTCAATTTTACCTCAATATGTAATTTATGTTTTTATTTTCTGCTGTCGACAATCTGTTTCCTCATTCACTGAAATGTATTTTCTTACAAACCATCGGCGTCAAATGTCTTCGAGGTAAAGAGTAAAATTATTAATTTGATAAACAGCGTGCGACATTTTAATTTAGAAAATTGCACTGTTCATACTTGTATGGCATTCATGTCGGAACGGGTATTTTATCAGATGCAGTTATAATGAACATTTTAACTCCAGGATTTGTTTACATTTCAAACGCTCGAGCGGAATTATCGACCTTGGAATAGAGTGTTCCGTTTATGAGACTGTTACTGATTGACTTGAAGTTGAACTTAATCATGAGCGCGCAGCTGATGCATTAAACGCTGGCTTGTGATTTTTAGAAATGTACCCGTAAAGTAATCGTGTTATATTTTTCTAGTATTTCTTGATATCAATGTACACAAAGGTTCTAACGAAGGTGGGTTACAAGAAGTGATAAATGTAGTTCACAGACCCCGCAACATCTCAGCCCCAGGTCCAAATGGTGTTCCGTACCTGGTTTAAAAAAGATGCCCAGAGGTAGTGTAGCGACTGCACCGGCTGCTCAGGAGTGCATGGAAAAGGCAGATTGTAAGTCATGAGTGGAAGAAGACCAATGGCGTGTACATTCCCAAGGAACTGAACTCAAATGTTATTACGCAGTTCAGACCAATCTCCCTACTGAATGTGGAAGGGAAAGTATTCTTCTCTGTAATGGCAAAGAGACTCACCTCGTACCTCATGGGGAACGGGTACATAGATACTGCCATACAGAAGGGAGGAGTCCCTGGTGTTCCCAGATGCTTGGAGGAAGCGACAATGATATGGTAGGCGATACAGAGAGCGAAAACCGAGAAGCTAGATATCGACGTCATATGGTTAGATCTTGCAAACGCATATGGATCCTTGAGCGAGTCCACAACGATCACAACTTTATGTCATCCATAATCACTGACGATGAAACCTGAGTATACAGAAATAATCTGGAATTGAGGCTAATGTCATCCCAATGACGAACGATATATTTTCCTCTGTAAAGAAAACATGGGAAGTGAATTTCAATATCTCGGCCATATTCATTGTGTTATTGAGTTATTTGCGGGTCATCATCATTGCACTCCGAACATGTCCATATGTGCTCAGATCCCCTCCTCAGCAAGTCCCACATTGTCCAGCGACTGACGACTCCAGTTCTATGTTGGTTGAAATTCATTGTGTCTTTGACCTTGACGTACTAATTGCTCATTAATGCGTCTCTAGAAGGCCGACATAATCTATAGTCGTCCTGCAACACCTCCACGACGCTGTGCATCGACTTCGTCCTGAGATGTGGCGTACCAACAACCGGATCCTTCACAATATCCCTGCACACATCTCTGCCAATAGAAATAAATGTCTGGCGGACACCCACTTTTCGTCTCCACACAATTTACCTTCCCTTGCTCCCTGCGACTTCTTGTTCACACATTTGAGATGAATATTGAGAGGTCATCGATTCGATGAAGTTGAGAATATTGAAACGAACACAATATAGATGAGAGTCATATAAAAAACTGAATTCCAGAAGTGCTGTCTTAAAGGTCAGGAATAAGCGTTTCTAATCACAAAAAAACCCTGGTAAGTCTACTCATTTAATAAAATAAATAAAATATATACAAAAAAATAATGTTAGAACCTTCTGAACAAAACCACATATATACATATATATGAAATCACCCATTAAAAGCTATCACGACAACATCTTCAGATTTGTATTCTGTGGAAACTCCACATTAATTTAAACTGAAGGAGAAATCAGAGAGAGGAAAATAAATAGACAGGAAAACTTCTATCTCGCAGACACGCTATGATAAGTAATTAATCAAGAAATGGAACTGTGTAGATTGAAATATATCGTAAAAGCTTTTGATCCAGTCGACTGTAGAAACGTTGGATCAAGCAATTACAAAATAAAGCACAGCAGGGCACCCAGTCCCACCTTGTTTCTTTTTTTTCCCTTTTAACATAGAAGATGTTGGCAGCTGTCACTATGGTCCAAATAGTTCATATCCAATACTTGTTCATGTCAAGGTCCTACTTGTTCATGTCAAGGTCCTACTTGTTCATGTCATGGTCCTACTTGTTCATGTCAAGGTCCTACTTGTTCATGTCAAGGTCCTACTTGTTCATGTCAAGGACTTACTTGTTCATGTCAAGGTCCTACTTGTTCATGTCAAGGTCCTACTTGTTCATGTCAAGGTCCTACTTGTTCATGTCAAGGTCCTACTTGTTCATGTCAAGGTCCTACTTGTTCATGTCAAGGTCCTACTTGTTCATGTCAAGATCCTACTTGTTCATGTCAAGGTCCTACTTGTTCATGTCAAGGTCCTACTTGTTCATGTCAAGATCCTACTTGTTCATGTCAAGGTCCTACTTGTTCATGTCAAGGTCCTACTTGTTCATGTCAAGAGGCATTGCTAGACTTGAAATTCGCATGTTTCATCTATTACAGATCAACAAATATTTATATCTCAGTGGAGACGTCCATGCGAGAGACGAACATACATTTCATTGGAACACAGGTAAGTAAAGAAGCTCACAAACAGCAACATTATATTGATCTCAGTGCTGTCCCCCGGGTTTTCATTCTGCTGTGGGCTGCACTTTGTTGTCTCTGTTATTGTTGTTTGCGGACGTTTCTCTTTATTATCTCTCTGCGATCAGGACTCAATCAGAGTAGGACTCCAGAATCCCACACGAAGACAACTGTCTGTCTAAGCCTGTTAGATCCACTTCGCTTGAATACCTGTTAAAACGTTGCACTGTGTTCTGCGCCAGTGACCGAGTACATTCGATTTCAGCCAGCATTTTGTTCAGGTTTGCTTTCCTTTGTTCAGGTTTGTAGGGCCTTTGATTGTCCCCAATCTTCCTGCAAAGCAGCAGATGATCTTTTCTGTAGGGGGATTCTGCCCTTAGATGGTCGGCCCTCCCAGGTTTACGAGCACCATCTGCCCGAGTCACTAGAGGTGACTAACACAGACATGCGACTTGGAATTTGAGGAAACTGCAACAAGGAACACTTTTCATGCATAGCCTTCAATTGTTCCCGCCGCCTATCCCCAAATACCGGTAATTCACATCCTCTCGAAAATGATGATCGTTGTAGCACTTGATGATGTTAGGCCATCGTTGTTGACTCCAATTCCGAACATATAGACATACAGTTAGTCGTCAAATTAACCCCGTCGCATATCAAATAGCAGACCATAAGATTAGCGCACGGCCGTTCTAGGGAACCATTACGATGACGTAGCACACAACAATACCGAACACAATCTCGCCCCCTTTAGATTTCTGATTACTCTAGTGTAAGCAGCCTACGTCGAACAAAACACGAAGCAAATTCCCCAAAGAGACAAAACTACGGCTGGCGAAGTAGTTTACATTAATGAGTAACATGGAAATAACTTGCGTCAAGGAATTCCAACAACGGTCATGAACAGCACCTATGTGACGTAAAGCGGCGATCAAGTCTAGACGGTGGAAGGTCTCATTCACAACACTTGATTTGTCAAAAACGGACTGTTGTCGGCCTACGACCTCGCTTTAGCGGCACAGATGTATTAAGTATATAATCGTTTTGACTTTAACGCAGAAAAGTGCAACAGAGAAATTAAATTAATCAGACCCTGGATGCACTTTCTGCAGCGATCAAGAGGACGTGACTAGATCCACCATCTTGGATACGGAAGTCCCTCTTTATTATGAAAATACCCATTTTTCTGTAAATTTGTGTCAGCATATTTTGTGTTTTTTTTTGCGTGGTGACTGTTGACATGACAGTAAACCATCGAATATTGCTATAAACTTTCTCCTGCTGTAAATATTTATGTACTAATTTGTTTTGTGCTATTGACCAGCTGTAAATCGCAACGTAGCCCGATTATATCTCTTAACTTTATACAATCTAGAAAACTGCAAACTCAAAGAGTCAACGACATTGCCATCCGGTGGAGATGAAAGTTAAATTTCGAAGTGGACATAATATGCTACTTATGGTGGACGTGATCTTGTATGCACATTATAACCAAGGAGGAAGTGCGCAACAAAACCCATCATCATCATCATGTGCCATACCGGCTGGCGTAGGCGATCATCTCCTTCCACAATTCTCTCTCCACGATAAATCGTATCAGTTCTGTTGTTTACTGTTTTTCATGTGATGACACCAAGCTGTCTAGTATTTTCTCTCTTTGTCGGTCGCAATCTCTCGTTCCTTGCATTTTGCCAGTTGCAACTAAGTATTCCAGCTTTCATCTTCACTAGATGTGGCCGAAAAAATGTTGATTGTTTCTTTTTGATGTTCCTTATGAGTTCCCTTTTTGTTTTGACCTCCATGAGATTTCCTCGTAGTCATTTTTTAGCTGCCGGGGGAATTTTAAACATTCTTCTGAGAAATTTCATCTCTGTGGCATCTACTCGTTTTTTTTATTTATTTGCTTAATATCCATGATTTGCTTCCATAGGTCAAAATTTGGCTCTATGTAGCATCGAAGAACTCTCTTTCTCACTTCTTTTGCCATATTTTTGTTGCACAAAACAACAAATTCCAACGAACCGAAAAGACAATGTAAACATTTACTGTCTACAGCAAAGAAACGGAAAATTAAAATAGTATTAACAAGTTAGAAGATTTACTCATCATTTGATCAATCTACAGGGCACAGTATCAGGCAAAAGAACATAGAGCAGATAGAGGAAGCATTATAAATACAATATCAGGAAATACATAGGATTAGCCTTCAACGTACCCAAGAAAGTAACTCTTAATTATCTCTCTCTCTCTCTCTCTCTCTCTCTCTCTCTCTCTGTGATCAAGACTCAATCAGAGCAGGATTCCATACTCGCTCATTTAGTCAGCTGTCTGTTTAAGCGATTCGATTGCCCCATATAGTTTCACTGCCAGGGAGGTGGGCGTGGACCACATTGCTCTTCTCAGGTCTGTATACTGGGGGCAATCATGTAGAACATGTTTTGTAGTCATATTGTCCAGTGTACAGTGGCATAGGCTGGTTGTACCTATTTTGAATTTGGTGAACATGTGATTCCTCATTCTATTGTGGTATGTGCGTATGCGAAGTATGATGACTTGATTCCTCCTTGATAGTTGGTGGTATCCGTCCCTCTCGTTATGCTTTGGGTGTTCTCGTTTCCATTTTTCATGGAACTGACCCTTGAGGATGGATTTGGCTTCATCATAACTGAGCGGATGGTTCTCTTGTGGTAATATCCCTCCCTCTTTAGCTAATTTGTCTGCGCTTTCGTTCCCGTGTATATTGCAGTGTGATGGTATCCACTGAATGACTACTCTCTGGAAGTTATTGCATAGTTGGTCCAGGGTTGTTCTCAAATCATCTAGTTCATTGTTCTTGGGGCTTTTTAGAGCTGTTAGTACTGACAGTGCATCAGTCAGAATCACCAATTTATTGTGCATGTTATTTTTGTATTGAGTAGCCAATGTTGCAGCATCTCTGATGGCCTCAGTTTCTGCTTTAAAGTTGTTTGAGAATTGTCCAGTACCTATTGATTTGGTGATCTCGTCCTGATTATTCAGCGCCAAGAACACACCTCCCCCTCCATTTCTGGTGGCATTTATAGCAGAGCCATCTGTGTATATGTGGGTCCAAGTGTCATGTGGGTAGGTATTGTGTATGTGTTTTTCTGCTACGTGTTTTCTTTCTGTGTCTGATTTGGTGCCTTTTTTCATGATTCCTGTTATATTTTCCTTAAGTTCTGGTATTTTATGTTTCCCATGATGAGACACATCAGATGGGCCCAAGGGTTTCGATATTGTTTGGGAAAGTACTGGGTCTCCAGTAGTTAGTTCATTGGCAATTGCAGCGAAGTTGCTCCTCTTTAGTATTACAATTCCGGAACCAGTTATTCTTTAGTGCATGGGGTGGCTAAGGAGCCTTCTATATTTCTCCGCTTGTTGCAATACTTTAGTAACCTGTCTGTCATCTATGGGTTGTAAATCGGTTACTGTTTCTAGTGTCTTTATAGGTGTAGATTTCATAGCACCAGTGATGATACGGGCAGCTTGGTTCTGTGTTCTGTTAATTTTGCTAAGGTGTGATTTGGAAGCCATAGCCCAGGCTGTGACTCCATACTCTAGAACTGGTCTGACTCTTCCTACGTATAATCTTTTCAAAATATATATGTCGGCCCCCCCCCCCCCCCAGTCCGTTCCTGCCAATTTCTTAATATTATTTGTTCGTTTTCTGGCTTATTTCCTTTCTCTGTCTATCTGATTTTTCCATGTCATTCTGCAATTCATGGTGACGCCAAGATATGTTGGGTTTTGGTCAACAGGGAGTGTATGGTCTTTTATCTGCAAGTTTGCAGCGAGTGTGTTTCTTGATAGGCTGAAAATTGTATATGTATTTTTTTTCGTTGAATGGTAAGATCCAGGTGTTCGTCCATTTTTCAAGTTCACCTAGGTCATCTTGCATCCTGGCTCCAGCCACCGACATACTTTCCTCGCGAGCCCATAACGCCAGATCATCTGCGTATATTGCTGAGTGTATTCTGGGTAGAATGTCCATTACGATGTCATTTATGAAAACTATCAAGAGTGTTGGGGACAAGACTCCGCCTTGTGGGACACCTTGTTCGATAGAGACCTTCTTACTTAGTTGACCTTGAATTTGTACTCTGGCCGTTTTTATCCTGGAGGTATTGAGAGACCCAATTCAATAAACGACCCTGGATGCCAGATCTAAAAATCTTGTTCTTTAAACCCTCTCGCCATACCCTATCAAAAGCCTTCTCCATGTCGACCCACACTGCGAGTGTGTGTTTCTTTTCTTGTAGAGCATCCTCTATTTCCTGTGCAATGTAGGTGACAAGGTCTGCAGTTGATCTGTGCTGACGGTAGCCACTTTGTTGTGGTACGATTTGTTGTTATGTCTCCAAATGCCACATAAGTCTTCTGTTAACCAGCCTTTCCATGGGTTTACTCAGGCAGCTCAGTACGCTAATTGGTCTATAGCTACTTGGGTCTAGTGCGTCTTTTCCACGCTTGAGGATGGGCACCATAATAGCTTCTTTCCAGATTGCCGGCAGATGACCTTTCTTCCAGCTAGCATTTATTATCATTAGAAGCTGGCTCTTGGCTTTATGTTTCAGATTTAGGAGCATTTCGTTGCAGATTCCATCTTTACCAGGGGAACTTTTGAGCTTCAATCCTTTGAGGGCTACATCTAATTCAGTTGGGATCAAGATGGTCGTCTGATTCTCTTCTTGTGCGAAAGGCATGTGTTTTGCATCTTGGTTTTCCCGTTTGCAGTTTTTTGTTTGTCTATTGGAATTTTTCTTCAACTAATGATTTTGCAAGTCTCTATCAGTAGATTTGCTGCCCTTTTGCCTGTGAGGATGTTCTGATTGTGTGCTAATGATATTGGAGTTCGGCAGTTGTTTTTGTCGCTCAGAGCTTTCGCAAGTGTCCATAGTTTATGACCATTTTTGTCTAGATTGAGGCTCTCTGTCTATCCAGCTCTGTCTTGCTGATATCATGACCTCACGTCTGTGTTTGGCCGAGGCTGCTTTGTAGGCAATGTTGCTTTCTGTGCCGTGTAATGTTTCAGCTATTTCTCTGGCAGAGTCCAGTTCCTCTTCTTGTCTTTGTATTTCCTTGCTCCAGTATGACTTTTAGATTCTTCTTGCGCCTCTAGGAATGGATTCTTTAGCAGCTCTCAGGATTCCATTTGTTAAAATATTATTTTCGTGGGTGTTGATAGGCGCAGTATATGCATCAGTAAGCCTTGCACATTTTGCCCAATCTGCTCTCTTATAGTTCCAGCGGGAAAGAGGTATTTGCAACTCCTGTTTGTGAGCAAGTGCCACTGAAAGTTTGACTGGTCTACAGTCACTATCTCCAAGTTGGTTCAGCACTTTTCTGGTTATTTTGATAGATATGTCTCCAGTTGCAAATGCTGCTCGTAATTATGAAGACTGGAAGAAAACATGTGAAGATGTCGCCAACAGTGTCCATCCCCCAACCCTTTCCTAACCAACGCATACAACCAACGTTACGGGACTAATGAATGAACGTAGCATTGCTCACTGTTGTGATGAAGGTGAGCTAAATACGACTGATGAGACACTGCTAATATCTGGATTTACTTGATGGAATCTACGCATAGAATCTACCACTTGAAAAGAAATATTTTCTGATTAATGTATTCTCATTTCAAATCCTTAAAAAATATTAAACCAACACAGGTGAATCTGTCATCAAGGCGAAGAAATCATAAGAAAAACAAATAGTGGATTATCAAAACAGTCTTCACCGCAACGTTGTTTTATCAATGGTAGAGATGGTCAGAGGTATATTTAATATTCTAGAACATTCAATATGATCAATAATATCTGACTAAAATATGCCAGACGCAGGATAATAACCTGCATAAGAGTACATATATAGAATCGGATGGCTAAAAAAATT
The DNA here is from genome assembly GCA_032433765.1 of Megaustenia siamemsis. Taxonomy (NCBI): domain Eukaryota; kingdom Metazoa; phylum Mollusca; class Gastropoda; order Stylommatophora; family Ariophantidae; genus Megaustenia; species Megaustenia siamemsis. The sequence continues at coordinate 39,360,315 of JAVIAB010000092.1, forward strand.
TCTCTAAATTATATAAAGATGTAGCAAATTAAACAATGTGCCTACATTGACAAGATAGGAACAACTAAACATTGCACACAGTTATCAGAAATCGCTAAGAAAACAAGAAACGAAAGGATGTCCTCGAAAAAGATGGATAGATGAAGAGGATAATGAATGCAACGAAAATTGTTATTGTCTTTCAACGACTTAGCTAGTGCAAACATCAGAACGAAGAATAAGCGACTCAAAAACGTGCAATGGTCTTGAACATCTCAAATGTTATAGCATTTCTCCCGGGCAGTGATCATCGACCAGACAGTAAGGCATAATAACATCATTGATAATGTTCAAAAGGTCAAACATGTTTCTCACTTGTAACAGCCGGCACAGAATGGTACAGCTATTTCAGTAAACATAAGGAATACGTGATTCTCATCTTGGATTTGTGTTTTTTTTCTTTTGTGGCAGTCTTCTATTTCGTGCCATATTCAAACAGCACTGTTAACTGAGCGAGTGTACGTGAATGGGTAACTCTGGACATTAGAGCAGTTGAACTCATTGCCATGACATGGTGGGCTCAGGGCTGTCCAGTTCTTCTGGTTGGTCATTGGTCCTGACAACTGATATGGAAAAGGAAAGCGCACAGTTTGTCTTCTAGTCTACACGTTTCATTGATACCTCCTTATCGTTTCGCATTCTCTCCATCAAACATATTATAAAGGGCTCCTGTTTTACAAACATATTAAACATCAGGGCGCGAGTAACAGTTCAACAGTTGTTATGAAGATTAGTTCAATAACTTCTCCCTGCATTTGTATCATAGCTTCGCATGTTCGTGAATTATCTGCAACCGAAAAGATTTTTACGGCCGGAATGTGATATCCAACAATAAATAATCACCGTCAGTTTAAATACATCCCTGCTTTGTAAACTAAATAAAGAAAATACATTTGACTGGAGCGAAGTCTGGTGTCGAGTTCAAAACAATATGATGAAAACAATAGGCATTTCACTGATTTAAGAAAAATATAAAATAAAATGACTGAAAACATGATAGACTTTAAGAGCTCACTTTTTAATTAACATTAAAATGCAGTAGAAATATCAAGTGTCATGTTGTAGTTGTTAGCGTGCTGGTTTCATGATAGAATGATTCGTGGTTTAATCTCTCTCTCTGACGTTCTTTACTCAGTAATGCTGGAAAAGGAAAATGGAAACTTGCCTTTTCTGAGTTGGATGAAGCAATAACAGCGAGTGAATTCTCAAGCTCTCTTCACACCCATATGATATTATTCTTACATTAATTCTATTTTAGATTATACAAGACATTTCAAACCGTAGATGTCTGTTCAACTGATAGATCGTTTGTGTTAAATTTTCTACAATTCTTTGTTATAAAAATCATTTCGCTCCAACATTTCGTTATTAGAATTTAGAAAAGTTGAAAACTTTAGGTATTTAGAAACTTTGGCGAAAGTTTTTCTTGTCGTTTCACTTTAGCTTAACGTCAGTTGTACAAGTTTCCAACACCAAATTCTACTTTAAAAAACAACCCCTAATCCTCATTCTATATCTGTGGTATTCGCTGTTTTAAAAAGGTGACGTACATAGAAAAACAACACTAAATCACTCCAATCTCGCGGCAAGTCAAAACAGTACCAGGTAAAGGATCATCACAAAGCACTGAACTGCACGTTTTTATAGGACAGAGTTACTGCAAGTCGGTGCCTGTAGATAAGCTTAACTACAGCATCAGACTATATTCCGGGTGGTATGATAAGAACACTGATAACTGTAAGATGTTGGATGGTATTTTTATTAAGCCGTCTAGATCTCGTATATTAGTTAACACAACAGATTGACTTTCTGAGAAGATCAGCTTGTACCCTGGGAATCGTGTATCAATGTTTTGTGTTTTATTCAATGTTTTACCAATTCGTGAAGGTAGTCTTTATTATTCTCGCCCCGCTAGGGTTTGATTACACGTAGACACATGATTTACGTGTGGAGTAAAAAAGTGTGTTAATTTATGTGTTTTTTGGAGGAAGAGGGAAGAACGCGAAGCCAAAATAGACACGGCTATAAAGTATTCGGCATAAGCAATTCTTTTTTTAGCAGTTTGGAGTGCATCTTCGACTACATAGAACCTGCATTTGTAAATTATGTATAAGCACAGCCAGCGAGCTTTTGGAATAATCAACGTGCGCTACTAATTTGCTGAAAGCTGTTGTGTTACTTTACGTTTGTCGATAGCGTTGAGGATGTCATCTGTTACAACATATAGCAAATAAAATACAGGAACAAATACGAATCTTTAACGTGACATTAGCTTCAATTTTCGCTTGAGGATTATTGTTGTATCTTAAGATTTCGCAATTAGAGGGCACAATATCGCCTTTTGTCGTGATGGTTACAGTAATTATTATTGAGATTACAAAATAAGCATGGCAGCAATTTTGATTCATATAAAGAAGGTCGATGTACAGATAATGTCTGAATACTCGCCTTCGTTGAAAAATGGCACTTTTAAATCCTAATGCGAAGTATTTAATTTCAATATGCCAAATCCATGACCTGGAATTATCGAGATCGACTAGCTAATCTCATCAGAGATGGACAACTAAGTGTAGGTGTTAAAATTAAGTATATAAAGAGGTCTTGACATTTTAAAATACATAAAAATATAACAGACTTTAGACTCCATACTGGGCTATTAAATACATAATAAATATAATGTATACCTTCATTGAAATGATATTAACAAAATTCCAGAATGACCTTGCATGAGAACATATCAGTGCTACGGAGTTCGTTATCGGTATCTTCTGGTGTGATCAGGAAAGAGACTAGAGGTTTAATGGGCAATATTCGATTACAATGATGATGGTTATATAAGCAAGAACAAATATGACGAAGACAATAGGTAATTTTAAGCACTGGAAAATGATTGAATATATTTATATCACTACTTTTTGTATTGCTACTCTCCTGGGTTTTTTTAAATTTTTCTCTGTCATTTCTTTCCTTATCTTTGCAATGTTGCTACAATTATCATTAGTTCCTATTTCTCGATTAACAACAAGTGTCTCTCTTCATATTTATTCGTTATATAAATATATCAGATCTATTTGTTCATATCTTCATCAACTACATGTTGTATTATTATGTTTAATGTTTTTATTACACGAACATCTTTCTTTTATTCCCACCCCCCTTACTTGAGCTCCCACGCATATATTCCTTATATTATTGACATTCATTAGGTTTTCTTTAAAGATCCAGCAATCAATCACAATTGTCCGTGTTTCCATGTCCTTGCAACGCAGATTCCCCCCTTTACAACAATTTTTGTGTTGGTTTTACAACATTGGCCGCCTTTACACATAGTTTTTACCATCATCCATTCATTTTGAACAGTTATAATTATGTCTTGATGCTTGATAAAAACATATCCACTTTCTTTAACCAATGATATACACAAGCGCTAATTACTATGCGTGTAAATCAATAGACGATGGGAAACATTGCCCTGGCAATTATTTGAATTAAAACGCTGCTGTCTTTGAAATAAACCGTGTTTATGAAAGAGAACAAGCGTCACGTCACATATGTTGAAGGCTCTAGAAAGCAACAGCCAAATGTCTTTCAATTTAGCTTGTTAATTTAGACAGGCACGCTATCTGAGCCTGTGCTATCGTGTCGTTTCTTGGCTGCCATGACAAAGTTTGGAGATGCTAAACTAGAATTAACCAAATCTGACATGAAAGCTCACCTGGTGCTGTCAGGTATAACGAGATATTTTCTTCATTCGCCTATTTTTTCACACTTTCAGGTAAATGATACCACCAAAGCACCTGACCCACGTATTTCATACCTGTTATGATTTAGCTATAATTATCGATACTTCCAGCTTAATCACATTGAAGCACTCTGATTTGATTTGCTCTCACCCCCCCCCCCACCCCAACCACCCCTCTCCTTTCGGCCTTGTATGGTACAGTGATAGCAAAATGTTCTCAACAGAGCTTTGCAGTGAGCTTCGAAAAATGTGTTGTCTTAGTGCTAGGTATTTCAATAATATTGTTTGAGGAAGACTGTCTTTCCCTCTTGTGTTACTGCATCAGAAACTATACAAACAGAATACATTGTGTCTGAATAATCTATAACAGTTTTCTTTCTTCATCACATGTATTTAGTGCGAAGGAAGAGATGAGATTTATTTTACTCTTCATTCTGTTTCTTCTGCCGTCGTGCTTCAGTGTTTCAATTATTCTATCCCTATTTTTCGAGAATGGTTTTCTTTGTCTGTTTGTTTTCGTAGCCTTTCTGATATCGGTGTCGATTGAGTTTTATTGTTTCTGACTTGTTGCGTTGACAAAACAAGTTAATTTTAGTTACTTGAAAACAGCGTTGACGAATATCAATTCATTCAAAACAAAATGCCGCAAAAATGCTTAAGATACACTGGATAGCAAAAACGAGCAAAGAAGACATATTAAATATTCTTAAACATTAAAGAGAACTGGCTTATAAACACCATTCTACTGATGAAATTAATTAAAATAATATGATTACAGCAAAAAGACACAGCAGGCTGGAAAGAACAATAATGTAAGGCATGTTTCCTGGGGGGACGCATCATGGATAAACCAAAGAGAAGGTGGTTTCAAGACATCAAGAAGACCTTGAACATGACAACAGAAGTAGTAGGAGATCTGACTAGAGACAGAGATTTTTTCTAGCGGGCTATGGTGAATGCAATGTTCTGAAAAGTACATGCGACCTGATGATAATGATGGTCATTTTGACATGATGTTTTGCAGGTTTCCTTTGCTTTCATAAACAGATTAACACCTGATTGCGAGTAAGAATTTATATATGTTACCTATATTGCTAAATTCAACTGAGAGCCTGAGCGTCACAGCAGTAATGCGCAGGCTTGGCGTTAAAGTGAACTTGGATGTAAACTTTCGAGCTCACAAGTCATTGCTACTGAAGAAAGATTGCGTACATGGTTTACTTCCTTGGGAAAAGTAATGACAGTGAAGACGTGCATTGTCCACAAACTATTCTCCCACAACTTCCCAGTGTTGCGGTCAAGTATTGTCACATTGATATTTATTAACCCCCATTGCGTCGCGAAAAATGTCAGGGATCATTATAATATATAAATTCCACATTAATTTTCTTTATAATATATAAATTCCACGGTAATTTATTTCTGTTATACACTGAGCAAATCTTTTAAAACATCTCAGAGATGCCAGGCTTAAACATTAATGGAAAGATAATCAATAACCTAAGATATGTTGATGATACTGTTCTACTAGCAGAAAATCCTAAAAACCTACAACAATTGCTTAATGTGATAAACATAACAAGCAAAAAATATGGACTAGAAATGAATATCAAAAAGACTAAAACTATGATCATAAACAAAGAAAATTCTCAAGACCTACAATTAATATCATAGTTGAGGGAATACATCTGGAAACAGTCCAGAGCTACAACTACCTGGGACATACTATAACCAATGATGGAAAATGTAAAATTGAAATTAACAAAAGAATAGGTATGAAAAAAAGTAATTTTAATGCCATTAAAATTATACTAACAACAAAACAAATATCAGCAGGGCTGAAACTAAGAATGGCAAAATGTTACATCTCAATATTCCTGTATGGTGCAGAAACATGGACATTAGAACAGAAAATTGAAACCTTTGAAATGTGAATTTATAGAAAAATAGGTAGAATTGGATGGAAAGAAAAGATAACAAACGATGAAGTTTTAAAACAACTGAAAATAAAAAGAGAACTACTAAATACAATTAAGACAAGACAAATGAAATTTTTGGGGCATGTTAAAAGACACAACAGCATACAAAGAGTAATATTGGAAGGTAAAATGCAAGGTAAAAGAGGCAGAGGCAGACCAAGGCTAACATGGTTGAGTAACATCAAAAGATGGACAAGTCAATCTATGACAGCCTGCACCATCAAAGCAAGAAACAGAGTAGAATGGCGATCCATGGTAGCCAACCTTCGTTGCGGAGAAGCCACTCAATGATGAATGAATTTTCTTTTTTACTTCTCATTTCCAGTGTGAAGATTGTCATATTCAAGTCAATATATATACATATATATATATATATATATATATATATATATATATATATATATATATATATATATATATATATATATATATATCTTCTCAACAATTTGTTGCATATGTTATGTCTGTGGGAAAAGAAGCACGTAAGAAGTACATGAGAATAGTGGAATAGAAACATTGAAAAGTGCATATATATATATATATATATATATATATATATATATATATAATGATAAAAGACAGATTCAGGAACAGCGTCAAGAAAGCCAAAACATACCCAGGAGCAGATATAAATTCAGACCACAATCCTGTAATGATAAAAATGAAAATCAAATTAAAGAGAAACAAACAAAAAACTAATGCAGCAGCACCAATAGATATAACAGCGTTAAACTAGAAAGATGTGAAAGAAACTTATACTATACAAGTAAAGAACACATATCAAAAGCTACTAGAAGAGGGGATTGAGCAATACAAAAGAGAAAATCCTGAGGAAAAAGTCACAACAAAATGGCAATGCATAAAAAACAGCATGCAAGAATCCTGCAACACCTTGCCCAAAAAAGAAAGTAACAAAAATCAAGAAGACAAGCGAAAAACACTGCCAGATACAAGGATATAGACAATGAAATACGGAGAATGTGCAAAAAGGCAAAGAAGACTGGCTCAACCAAAGATGTCTAGAAATCGAAACTATGGAAAGTAAACAAAACTTAAGAGAGCTGCACACAGAAATAAAGAGAATGACGAATAAAGACAAAAAAGATGCAGGAATCGGATGTATAGCAAACAAAGAGGGAAGAATGCTAGCAGACAACAAAGATATAATAGATAGATGGCAAGAATATATAACAGAATTATTTCATGACGAAAGGGACAAAAAGCCAGACATAAAATGTACATACAACTATAAAATCCTGAAATCCGAAGTAGAAAAAGCCATAAAAACAATGAAAAAGGGAAAAGCAGCAGGGCCTGACAATATACATATATAGATGATACAGGCTCTAGATGAGTTTGGCGTCCAAGTGATCACAGACATATTCAATGACATATACCATACAGGATACATACTAAACGATCTAAAAACATCAACTTTCATTGCATTGCCTAAAAAGAATGGTGCAGTTGAATGCAGTGACTTCAGAACAATAAGCCTAATGAGCCAGGTAAAAAAAAAAATTACTAAAAGTTATACAGGGAAGGATTCAGAATAAAATCAATACTGAATTAGAGGAGCAACAATTTGGATTCGAGAAAAACAGTGGGACAAAAGAAGCCATATTCAGCATGAGAACATTGATTGAAAAGTACACAGAAGTAAACAAACCAATATGCCTGCTTTATAGACTACACCAAAGCTTTCGATAGAATACACCATAACCAACTTATAAACTGCTTAAAGGATATAAATCTAGACGACGCAGACATACGACTAATATGTAATTTGTACTGGGAGCAAACAGCAATAATAAGATATAACAAAGAGAACTCTACACCCGTGGACATAAAAAGAGGAGTAAGACAAGGATGCATCCTATCACCAAGCGTGTTCAATCTATACACTGAGCAAATTTTTAAAAACATCTCAGAGATACCAGGCCTAAACATTAATGGAAAGATAATCAATAACCTAAGATATGCTGGTGATACTGTTCTACTAGCAGAAAATCCTAAAGACCCATAACACTTAATGAATTTTAATGAACACTTAATGATAATAACCTTCCTCATTAGATGGATCGCCGCGGCACTGTTTCAGAGGAAGGGGATACTCAGATGTGGAAGTTGGTCTTCCGAGCCAACATCCATTTGTCCTGGGCTGCCACAAGGCTCACCATTGTCACCAGTTCTATTTAACGTGTACACAATTACGATCACGGCCCAACAGCTGGATGGGAGGGGAAGAACTATGACTTTTGCTGATGATATTCTGGTATATCGACAGGGAAGAGACAGACGGGGAATTGCCTCCACAATGCAAGACGCACTCGATCGCATTTCTTCCTGGTGTGGGGTTTCAGGTGCCTTGGTTAATCCTAATAAAGCATCAGTTTCATGGTTCTCCCTTAACAATCATATCGTTAATACGACCACACCGGTAGTACGAATGGGAGCTGATGAGGTGACCAGGGACAAGTTGATGACATACCTCGCAGTTAAGTTTGATCGCAGCCTGTGTTTTCGGGACCACGTCGACCATGTGATAACAAAATCCCGCAAAGGATTAGCCGCCTTGAAGGTCATGGCAGCTGTCAACATCGAGCAGAAGCTACTTACTCTTCTGTTCCAGGGATTAGTCCTCGCACCAATCGAGTATGCCCTGGCCATTCTTACTGTCAGTACGACTCAAATTGATAGGCTGGAGAAAATACAAAATGAAGCTATGCGCATTATCCTGGGATGTACGAGGGACACTCCCTGTGTAGCAATGAGGTATCTTCTTGACTTTCAAACCATGGATGACAGAATCAAGATCTGGAGAGCACGAGCATACCTGAAGATTAGTACAGATACAGAGCATCCATTGCACCACGTGCTCAACACATAGAAAGGTACCAGGCTAAAAAGAGGCACATCATGGGTGGGCCGGGCAGAAGATGTCATCAAACAGGTCTGTGGGCTTACCAATATCAGCGTTGGTGAGGAGTGGATACCGGAGCCTACGTCATTCAAGGGGACTTTCTCATGTATTGTCACACTCGACAGGAAAAGTAGAGAACAGAACCCGGTCGTGGTTAATGCTGAGGTCAAAGGTCTCATCTGCGATAATACCGATGAGAAAGATGCAGTCATCTATACAGACGGATCTGTAAGACGACACGAAAGAAGTGCATGGGCATTTACAGCTCGCTCGGCAGGCAGAATAGCCAAGGAAGACAGTGGTGCATACGCCATGACCACGAGTAGCATGACAATGGAGGTGATAGCAGTGACCAAGGCATTCAAATGGTTAGAGTCACAAGACTACATCCACGCATGTATACTGAGTGATTCGATGAGCATGATAAAAAAAGTGGAGGCGGGCTTTGTACGCATGCAATGGGTAGAGTCATTGCAGAAATCCAAAATACGTAAGGTCACCTTTGTCTATGTCCCTGGACATGCGGGAGTACGGGGAAATGAGAGAGCGGACAGGTTGGCTAGCTGCGCTATCGTTGACGACGGGCAACCGATGGATCGGGCGGACATCATCAATGCCCTTCGAGATGTGGGAAGAGCACAGGACTTCGACAAACACAGATCAACGTCACTTCTTCGGATGATGGAAATGGGAGTTAAGATGGGCACGGCCAGAAATGAGAAACTTGGTGGCCGTGTAAGAAGACTTATCAACCAACATAGAACTGGAGTCGTCAGTCGCTGGACACTGAGGGAATTGCTGAGGAGGGGATCTGAGCACCTATGGACATGTTCGGAGTGCAATGATGATGACCCGCAAATAACTCAATAACTCAATATATATATTCGAAAATAAATGTTTAAGGAAGATACTTGGTAGAGCATGGAACGAATTCAAAACAAAGGAAGAAATTAGAGAAATCGCCAATCAACCACTAATATCTTCAGTAATCAAGAAAAGACGATGGTCATATGTTGGACATATGATGAGAAGAGATAATAACCGAATAGCAAAGCAAGCCATCATGTGGGAAACAACAGGTAAGAGGAAAATAGGCCGACCCAGAGAGACACTGAAAAAAACATTCATCAGAGAGGCAAGAGCAGCAGGATCGGCTCTCTCAATGAGATAGAGTTGCTTGCACAGAACAGAGACAAATGGCGAGATTTGATAAAGTATCTATAGAAGGATTAAAAACTGATAGAATAAAAATTTAGTTAAGAGAAAGAATATCTGGGTCTATGCCCTATGGTCCGGCTACGGCTTGAAAGGTCAATTTTCCCATTGCTAAGGTCTGTCGATGGGACTTATAGGACCGGAGCCGGAGAATAAAGCCCACTTGTCCAGTGCAGTCGCCACGATGTGTTCGGGTCTGAATGTTTGTTTCACCCGCTAGAAAATAAAGTTTGACCTTACCGGGGTTCAAACCCGCGCTCTTCTCTATTATATATCTAGAGGTCAAAACTTTAGGCATCACATAGGAAGAGCCCACAGTCACTAAGACTAAATTTTGTGGTGTTTCTAGTCGAGGTTTCAAGAGGTCATCAAGGATAAATGTACAAAGTTGGTTCATTTTTCCAACGGTTTACTTGTGATAGGACTCCCCTGAGCCTCTTTTCAAGTGCTGGTATCACGATAATTACAGTCCAGGAACTGTCCGATATCCCTTCGTGTGTGTTCGCGTGTATACATATATATGTATGTATTTATATATGTATGTATTTATTTATGTATTTATAATTATAGACACAAATAATGTTGAAATGTTTGGACATAGCACCCTGTTGAACATCTGCCTCTTTCATTCAATACATGCATGTAAAAAATATTTAAATAAGGCAAAGCAAGAAATGTAAACATTTTGTTATCAGTCCAGTGCGGCAAAACATAATCTTATTCCTGGATAGTCGTTTTATATTTTGAAACAACACATGGCTTTATTACACGCAATTAGATCAAATGCTGTTTACCTCTAGTTTTAGATGGAAATAACTTATTCTTAAGCACACCAGTTGGTCTTTGTTTCACCTGAAAACAGACGTTACCATTTTTATTGTATACTATTTTATGTCTATGAATTTTTACGTTCGGGTTTTCAAGCTATTTTTATTTGTTGATTATAATGATAGCTTTCATGTGATATTCTTGTACAAAAATATGGGATTCAATTACTCTGAGTGAAATAAGCTAAAAGAGAAAACCTTGAATATAAGGCCCTTTTCGTCTTGTCAGACGGTCTAGTGGAAGTTATTGTGTATTTTTTGAGGTTTTGTTTTTGTCAAACAACATCTCTCAGGCTGTCTGTTATTTTTTCTCTTTGCTTCCCTCTATCTCTTCGTCCCTCAATTTTTCCAGTTGTTACAATATATTCCAGGTGTTCTCTTCTCATTACATGGCCAAAAAATTATGAGTTTCTTTATAATATTCGAAATTAGCTCTCTTTTTGCTTTGACCTGTCTCAGAACATCTTCATTACTCTTTTTAGCTGCTTTTGCCTGAGCCATTCTGCATCTCATCTCTTTTGTACATCTTCCGTCTGAAGTTAACAAAGTTCCCAAATATTTAAATTCATTTACCTGTTTTAATATTGTTCCACTTGTCTTTATTTTGCACCGAGGTGATGTCTTTTCTTTGTTGGTACCATTACCTCTGTCTTTTTGCTATTAATTTAGAGTCCTTTATTTTTGCTTTCTTTCACTATAATGTCCAACATTTCTTGTAACTCATTTTCACTCTTAGCGATTAAGACTGTATCATCAGCATACCTTAGACTATTTATATTATGACCTCCAATTGTTATTCGAGGTAGTAAAAAAAAGTAGTAAAGAGCCCCCGTCACGCCAAGTGGCGTATAGGGAATATGGTGTTAATGACCATAACCTTTACAGACCTTCAGGACATGATTTTTGGGGTAATGTGGTCGGTATTACGCCCGTGCTGTTTTGCTTTCCCAGAAAAAATCCGGTACCCATTTAAGGCTGAGTGAACCCGGAAGCCGTCGGTTGGGATCGAACCCTATCTCTTGTCCTTTGTAGTCCAGTTCACTAACCACTGAGCTATCGCGGCTCCCTTGTTATTCCAGGTATTCTATAACAATTCTGGTGTGTGTGTGTATATATATATATATATATATATATATATATATATATAAATATATATATATATATATAAATAAACAAGAATTGTTATTCCAGCAAATAGATTACATAATGATAAAAGGCAGATTCCGGAACAGCGTCAAGAAAGCCAAAACATACACAGGAGCAGATATTAATTCAGATCACAATCCTGTAATGATAAAAATGAAAATCAAATTAAAGAGAAACAAACAAAAAACTAATTCAGCAACACCAATATATATAATAGCGTTAAACCAGAAAGATGTAAAAGAAACTTATACTGTACAAGTAAAAAACACATATTATAAGCTGCTAGAAGAGGGGATTGAGCAGTACAAAAGAGAAAATCCTGAGGAAAAAGTCACAACAAAATGGCAATGCATAAAAAACAGCATGCAAGAATCCTGCAACACCTTGCCCAAAAAGGAAAGTAACAAAAAACAAAAATGGATAACTGACAAAATCTTAGAAAAAATAGAAGTAAGACGACAAGCGAAAAACACTGCCAGATACAAGGATATTGACAATGAAATACGGAGAATGTGCAAAAAGGCAAAAGAAGACTGACTGAACCAAAGATGTCTAGACGTCGAAACTATGGTAAGTAAACAAAATTTAAGAGAGATGCACACAGAAATAAAGAGAATGACTAATAAAGACAAAAAAGTTGCAGGAAACGGATGTATTGCAAACAAAGAGGGAAGAATGCTAGCAGACAACAAAGATATAAAAGATAGATGGCAAGAATATACAACAGAATTATTTCATGACGAAAGGGACAAAAAGCCAGACATAAAGTGTACATACAACTATAAAATCCTTAAATCTGAAGTAGAAAAAGCTATAAAAACAATGAAAAAGGGAAAGGCAGCAAGACCTGACAATATACAGATATAGATGATACAGGCTCTAGAAGATTTTAGCACCGAAGTGATCACAGACATATGCAATGACATATACCAATCAGGATACATACCAAACGACAACTTTCATTTCATTGCCTAAAAAGAATGGTGCAGTCGAATGCAGTGATTTCAGAACAATAAGCCTAATGAGCCAGGTAACAAAAATTTTACTAAAAGTTATACAAGGAAGGATTCAGAATAAAATTAATACTGAATTAGATGAACAACAATTTGGATTCAGGAAAAACAGTGGCACAATAGAAGCCATATTTAGCATGAGAACATTGATTGAAAAGTACATAGAAGTAAACACACCAATATATGCCTGCTTCATAGACCAACATCATGACAGAGGAAATCAAAGCAGTAACCACGTATGCACCAAGAAATAAAGCACCGGGGATAGATAACATGCCAGTAGAAATAATAACAGCAGCAGGAGGAGAAAAATGTTCTGACATCGCTGCACAGAATATTCAATGAGGCATGGCACCAAGAAAATCTCTTATTCTCTTCTATTGTCGTAGATTTCATATAGCGCTTCCCTAATATTCAATTTTTTTTCTAGTTGAAATAAACTAGGGCCACAGAGTAATTTGGTGTAAATCTGTTGTGCAGATGCGAAGTTTCAAATAGTGGAATGTATGAGTGTAATCATTCAATTATTTTGTTGCTGCTGAGTTAAACTCACACAGTTTGCAGCTTGGAAGCAGGGGCTCGTACGTACTATTACTCTGTGCTGATAAATACTTTTGTATCTTCTACCCCCTCCCCTCCCCTCGCTGCATCTAGAAATATCGTATTGTCAACTATGTTACTTGATTTTTAATCTGATGTATTTGTATACTATTTTACTAGTCTAGCTCTTATGTGGCGCAAACACACCCACCCTACTCCCAAATTCAATCGTTAATACGCGGTTTACAGAAAGACAAACACAGAAAAAGACGACATAAACGTTAATAATGAGTGTCAAACAATTATATATATGGCCCTTTTCGTCTTGTCAGACGGTCTAGTGGAGGCTATTGCGTATTTTTTTGAGGTATTGTTTTTGCCGAACAGCTTCTCTCGTGGCTAATTCTACCAATGTTTGACAAACACACGCGGTCACATAATGAACAGGTCAGGCTCGCTGGTCCACAGGGTTTACCATCCTTTTTCATGAGTCTCTTCTCTTCTAAGTCCTGTCTTAGAACAGTCTCAAATGTTGTTATACCGTTCCTTATACGTGCTCTCCATGATGTGCGATCACTTGCCAGATGTTGCCAGTCGTTTTCACAGATGGAGAAGTCTTTCAGAGATGATTTGCAGATATCTCTATATCGTAGTTTAGGTCTGCCGATTTGTCGTTTTCCGTGTTTTAGCTCGCCATATAGTATTTGCCTAGGAATGCGTTTTTCTTCCATCCGTTGGACATGCCCCAGCCATCTTAGCCTTCGACTTCTGAGCATCGACATGATTGTTAGGGTCTTAGCACGTTGCAGGACAGTTAAGTTGGTTATTTTGTCCTGCCATTTGATGTGCATTATTTTGCGGAGACATCGCATGTGGAAGACATTTAGTCTTTTTTCCTGGTTTGAGTATGTTGTCCAGGTTTCGGATCCATATAGTAGTGTGCTAAGCACACAAGTTTGATATATTAAGAGTTTAGTCTTTTGAGTTAGTTTCGTGTTGTTCCATGCCCTTTTTGTGAGTTTGCCGAAGGTCGTAGCTGCCTTACCAATTCGACAGTTTATTTCTTCATCAAGAGAGATGGTTTGCGTAACTGTGGATCCAAGATATGTAAATTTCTGTACTGATTCTAGTGGGCAGTCTTTTAGAGTAATAGATAGAGGTTTGAAGTCACCATGATTTAGTATTACTGTCTTCTGAACATTAATTGACAGTGAAAAAAGGTCGCATGCTTTATCCAGGTTGTTGATCAGCGACTGTAGGGTGGCCTCACTATGAGCGACTAGGGCTGCATCGTCAGCAAATAAAAATTCTTTAAGTAGGGCAACATTTGTTTTGGTTTTTGCTCTTAGTCGTGCTAGGTTGAACAGTGAGCCATCTGGTCTAGTGCGAATGTAAATATCTCCTGAGCTGTTTTTGAAGGTGTAATTTAGGAGGGCAGCAAAAAATATACCAAAAAGGGTGGGGGCGAGGACACATCCCTGTTTCACTCCTTTGTTGACTTTGAAATTCTCTGATGGACTCCCATCAAAATGGACTTTGCCATTCATGTCTTCATGGAAGGAAATTATCAGCCTAAGTAATTTAGGAGGGCAGCCTATGCCTTCTAACACCTTGTAGAGACCATCTCTGTTTACTGTGTCGAATGCCTTTGTGAGATCCACAAAGGCAATATAGAGCGGCATATTTTGTTCCCGACATTTTTCCTGCAGTTGTCTAAGAGTGAAGATCATATCTATGGTTGATCTCCCGGGTCTGAAACCGCATAGTCTAGGGCACATGGTCCTTACGTTCCATGTGCCAAGTTTAAACATTGGTGCTTTCTTCCTCATTTCACTTTGCCTACTCTGCCTGGGCACAGGATATGGAGATAGTGCTTTACCCAGTCGCACTATCCCCCTCTCGACTTCGTTTCAAGGATTTCCGAAGGAGGGACAAAGTCCATACGTTCGGAATTGAAAGGAGGTGCAGGGGATGCCAGAAAGACGATTAACGCCGTCCACTGCCTTAGGGTCCCTCCCTCTTGTCAAACAATTGGTTCCAAATAAATAATTAAAGTATGGCTTGCTCTAAAGTTATCATCATCGATTGTGTATTTCGCTCTCTTTTAGGTATGAAGCTGTATAGCGACGTGTCTTAATTATTAACCAGTTGTGTGAAGTCATTATAAACTGTAAAGATGAAACATTAATAATGCTATTGTTATATAATAAAGTAAAGGGTCCCGTCGCTTCAAGTGGCGTATAGGGAGTATGGTATTAGTGACCATAATTTGTACAGACTTTCGGTACATAAATGTTGGGGTAATAGGGTCGGTATTACGTTCGTTCCGCTTTACTTCCCTAGAAAAAAAATCCGGTACCCATTTAAGGCTGGCTGAACCTGGAAGCCGTCGATCAGGATCGAACCCGACGTCTTGTCCTTAGTAGTCCAGTTCACTAACCACTGAGCTATCGCGGTTCCCAAAGCGATTGTTATGCGGGTGTATAATGCTTGTTTTTTAAATACAATTTGATGCTATTCTAATTTAAAAAACGTGAATAGAAATAATCAACATAGTCTAATATGGTATTTCAATTAAAACATATAAAATACCAACATGATTTTCAGCGCTTTAGTTAAGACTACATTTGTTTACAAGGTAATATGCACAAATTGACAATCTTCCGTATATCATTACTGCTGGTTCATTCTTGAAAAAAATCCCTATTCCTCGTCGTTTCCCACGCTATATTATTAGATTCATTGAGGGGCACAATAACATGTTTGTAGGAAAGCATGCACTAATAATGCTACTAAAAATATCATTGATGCTTGCATTTCCTGTGTGAATTCTAAAAAAAAATGCATTAATGTATATGTAAAATGTATCACGTGATTAATTCTAATAACGTGTCAATTAATATGAACATACACTAAGAACGAAATCCGGTTCCTTTAAAACCGATGTTCTTTATTCAATAATTTGTTTTCCATTAATAATTGATTGTAGGGGGGAAGGAGGTAAGGCGCGTCATTTAAAGTTACGATTAAAGTGCTAGCTGCATGATCATCTATCGCCCATTTTGTTCTTCACATGAAGCGATTCGAGACCCCCATTCCTCAATTAATTCTTAACCTAAGCAGCGATACACCGCTTGTTAATTGACTGGACTACTGAAGAGAAGTGGCTGGGTTTAATTCCGATTGAAAGCGACTATTTTCATCAGGCTTAAACAGTAACAGTAAATGTTCGATCCCTGTTTCGTTTGGTGTTTGTTGTCTTGCCGATCCTGAATATTGACCTGCACATTGTTGGGTGATGTGGTCGGTATCATGCAGAGAGTTTTTAAATTGAAATTTTAAAAAAATCCGTGGTACCCATTCATAGAGTCTGCCTGAACCACGAAGAATTGTCGATCCGATAGAAATTCTGCCATTTTTGGGAATCGAACTCGCACCCTTGTGATGAGGTTGCGAACACTCAGCCACCGAGACTTCCTCAGTCATAATAACCATTTGATATTTCTATCAAAGTAGAACGACCTGACATAATACTCACAAGGTCACTTATTGTTAAAAAAAATCGTCGCTGATCATGGACAAATATGGAAAACAACACCATACCCCCCTAAACATCACAAGGACTACTTTGTGACCTTCTCTCCTTCATTTCTCTCTATGAATAAAGTAGATGATCTAGGATGTCTAGTCCTGGCAAAGAAGGGAAAATCTATCAACATACGCTATGTTCTTTTGAGTTTTCAACTGCCAACGATACATGAGGATGATAGTATGGATGATAGTATGGATGATAGTATGGATGATAGTATGGATGATAGTATGGATGATAGTATGGATGATAGTATGGATGAGAAATTACCGTCCTTCAAAAGGGATGAATTTCGGTTAGAATCACGATATGGACAAACAAGCTTTCTTTTCTATTGGGTCAAAATAAAATGTATGCCCTGAACACCTGGTGATGTATAAGACAAGTGTCGCGATGATACCTCATTGTGTAAGTGCTAATCGGCAATTTAGTTGCGAAATAATAGTTGGCAGGGTCACATTTTTTTCTATCGGGTATGAAATAAGATCTCAGACGTCGTGGCAATGATAGAATACGTGGCCTGTGTTCTCCGTTTCTATATGGACACTCGGCAGGACCCAGTAATGGGATAATGCCGTAATAATAATGTATAAGGCAGTGTTTTAATCATATTTTTTTTTACTTCTCTCTCATGAGATAGTCAAGTCAATTTATCTTGGTGTACTGTCTATGTGAACGTGTGGTTGTGTATTTAATGTCTGATGTAGTTTCTCAATTGTGTTCCCTCACACTTCTCATGTGATTAAATGTACGCCGGTCATATCAAATATATACATTGAATTTCTAATTGTAATAAACTTCGTATTTTGTAAATTTTGAAAAATAGTTATTAATAAATATATAATCTACTAATGACAGACATAATAGTAAAAGAAAGCATCAAGAAAGGTTTCAGTCTGAATAGTAAAAAAAAACAGAAGTAATGGTCATATCGAGGAAACAATAATCACCAGCATTCAGCATAAAAATAAACAGGGCAAATTTGAAACAAGTGCAACACGTCAAATACTTGGGCACAATAATAACATCAGATGGAAGATGCAGCACGGAAATAAAAAGCAGAATAGCTCATGGCCAAAATAGCATTTCAGAAAATGAAAAAAAAATATCTTATGCAACAAATCTATGTCAATAGAACTGAGAAAGTGTTCATCGGTGCTATATAGAACCAATTCTGACCTATGGAAGCGAATCATGGACAGTGGACAAACAAATGAAAAGACGATTAGATGCCACAGAGATGGGATTTCTCAGAATAATGTTGAAAGTTCCCTGGACAGCTAAAAAGACCAATAAGGAAGTTCTCAAAGAGGCCAACACTAAAAGAGAGCTCTTAAAAAACATCAGAAAGAAACAATCAACATTTTTCGGGCACATCATGAGAAGAGGAAAGTTGGAATACTTGGTTACAACTGGCAAAATAAAAGGAAAGAGAGATCGCGGACGACAAAGAGAGAAAATACTGGATAACTTGGTGTCATTGCATGGAAAGCAGTCAACAACAGAAATCATACGATGCACTGTAGATAGACGATTGTGGAGGGACATGATCGCCTACGCCAACGGTATGGTACATGATGATGATAATCTAGTATTTTGTTGTATTTCTAGTTTCTGACAGTGTATTCCTCTATATCGAACCGAAGGCCAGCTTTAATGCCACAATGTCAGACTGTTTTGTATCTTTTTGTTCCACCGTAAACTGATGATATTGTATATTTTGTTTCCACAATGATTTCCCTATTTTTCATGTTACCAGCTTGTCTCAACCTGGTATTTGTTGCCTTGTTCTCGCTTCCCTACCTCCTATAATAATATATTTTGACACCAACTACTTAGCTGCTTTCTGTGCGTTATAAGAAGCTATGCATTATGGTGAAAGAAAATACGATTATACATAAATAAAACACATATTGTATTTAAAAAACAAAAAAATAAAAAACCAAAATCATTATTAACGTTATTTATTCGAACACAAACAGGAAAGCCGGATGTTGGTAATTGGCACAATGACGATTTGTCTGCGCAAGCATCGAGTAGGGAGGAAGTGACGTGTGCTTTTGGCTCGCCTGTGCTTTTTCATATTTTTTTTTTCAATATTAAACAGAAGTGGTAGAAAACAGTGAGTAAGCGGTGACTAAATTCTTGTATGTTATTCTAATAAATGATCGCTTTATTAGTGTTCATTTTTGTACTGTTTCCTTTATATTATTGGTTACACTAGCCCACGCTGAAAATTAGCATGGTTTATAAAATAAATTATTCATTTTTGTGTGTGTTTGCATTTGTTAACTTGTCTAATCAACGTAGGTGACTGAGGCTCAGCGATACGAAAATCTGTCTATTTGTTGATGCTGCCTTCCCACCTTTTCCTTGGGATGCCTTTCCTCTTCTTTCGCTCATACAACTCTGCAATTATACCTTCAGCCAGCCCTGATGATCGGAACATCGGCCTAGCCGTACCAGCTATTATATGTTGTTTTTATGTCAGACAATTGTTATTTGGAGGTTATTGATCTATTTCATTGCTAACTGATGGAGTGAGAGAGAGAGAGAGAGAGAGAAATAGAGAAAGAGAGAGAGAGAGAGAGAAAGAGAGCTACCCTAATTGCGGAGAGATTCGATTCAATGATATATTCGAATATGAGAAGAGCTCAAATTGGGGAGAAGAGAAAATTAGACAAAATAGCAGAATGGAGGAGACAAAGGAGTAGAGGGGACGAATTCATGGAAGAGAACGAATTTTTGAGCAGATACAAAATTTGAGACAATTTAAGTATGGACTGGATATAAGATGGAAGAAACGGATAATCGGGAATGACGTCATTCAGCATACCCAAGTACACAAAGATCATCCTCATATAAAAGATTACAGTCCAACAAAATGCACATTAGTTAGTTTTGACACGAGATAGCTAATGAGAAAGTGGATCAGCACGATCACGAAACAAAAAGAAATGAACAAAGTAAGGTATTTCGGATGTGAAGGAACAAATACCATCACATTTAAGCTGCTCAAATGAAGAAAAAGAAGTTTAGAGAAAAGTAAACTGAAGAGATAAGAGATTCAATCATCATCATCATCATCATGTGACGTACCGGTTGGCGTTGGCGATCATGTCCTTCCACAATCTTCTATCCACAGTGCATCGTATGAGTTCTGTTGTTGAATGTTTTCCCTGCCATGACACAAGCTATCCAGTATTTTCTCTCTTTGCTGTCCGCGATCTCTCTTTCCTTTTATTTTGCCAGTTGTAACCAAGTATTCCAACTTTCCTCTTCTCATGATGTGCCCAAAAATGTTGATTGCTTCTTTCAGATGTTTTTTTTAAGAGCTCCCTTTTTGTTTTGGCCTCTTTGAGAACTTTCTCATTGGTCTTTTTAGCTGTCCAGGAAACTTTCAATATTCTTCTGAGAAATCCCATCTCTGTAGCGTCTAATCGTCTTTTCATTTGTTTGTTTATTGTCCATGATTCGCTTCCATAGGTCAGAATTGGTTCTATGTAGCATCGATGAACTCTCTTTCTTATTTCTATTGACATAGATTTGTTGCATAAGATATTTTTCATTTTCTGAAATGCTATTTTGGTCTGAGCTATTCTGTTTTTTACTTCTGAGTTGCATCTTCCAACTGATGTTATTATTGTGCCCACGTATTTCAAACGTTGCACATGTTTCAGACTTGTCTTGTTTATTTTTGTGCTGCATTTATGGTGATGATTGTTTCTTCGATGTAACCATTACTTCTGTTTTCTTACTATTCAGACTGAGATCTTTTTTGTTGCTGTCTTTTACTATTATATCTATAATTTCTTGTAGCTCATTCTCTGTCTCTGCTATTAAGACAGTGTCATCCGAATATCGTAAATTATTTATGTTGTGACCGTTGACTTCAATTCCTTTTTTGGCTACTATTGATCTCATAATATGTTCGATGTAAAGTGAAAACAAATCCGGCGACAGAACACAGCCTTGTCTGAATCCTTGTTTTATAAATTGAAAGTATCCTGTTTGGTTGTTAATTCGTATAGCTTCTGTTTGTTGCCAGTACATGTTCTTTATGATTCACAGATCCTTGCCATCAAAGTTTAATTTCTTCAGAATATTGATTATTTCCACATGCTTTACTTTCAAATGCTTTCGTGTAGTCTATAAAGCACATATATAGGTCTTTCTTTACGTCTATAGATCTCTCTATCAATGTTATTAAGATGTATATTGCATTATTGGTGCCCATTCCTTCCACAAATCCACATTGTTCCTCACTTATTTTTGGTTTTATTTAGTTCCTTACACGTCTCATGATGATTCTTAGTAATATTTTAGTCATATGGCTCATGAGACTAATAGTGCGATGGTTTTCACAATCAGTGGCGCCTGACTTCTTCGGTATGGCTACAAAGATAGATTTTAGTAGATCTTCAGGTATATGTCCAGTGTTATATATGTCATTGAGTAGTTTTGTTATGACTTGTACTCCCAGCTCTCCTAATGCATTTATTTCTTCTATTGTTATATTGTCGGGACCTGGAACTTTGCCTCTTTTCATGTGTTGAATTGCGTCCTCTCTGCATTATTGGTGGTCCTGTGTCTTCATTTGAATTGTTTAATTCTGGTCTTTCAACATCATAGAGTTGACTGATATATTCTGCCCATCTTTCCTGTCCCATTATTATATTTCCTTCCTTTGATTTCACACATCTTGAAACTTTGACTTCTTTTCTTCCTGTTAATTCATTTAACTGATTGAGCATACATTTTGAGTCTTTCTTTTGTTGTTTTTCCATTTCTTCACATTTCTGTTTTAACCATCCTTCCTTTGCTTCACTGCACTTGTTTTGGATCTATTTTTTGCAATATTTTGTATGTCCGTTCTTCTTTCTTATGTTTTCTTCTTTCGTCCATTAGTTGTAATATTTCTTCTGTCATCCATTTCTTTTTGTTGATTTTTTTAGTCACTGGTATTACTTCTTTTGATGTTTGTAGAATCGATTGTTTGAGCATGTCCCACTGTTCCTGGGTGTCCTGTATTTTCTCAATAGCATTATATCTATTTTGTACTATCATGCTGTACTTATCACTCATCTGTTTATCTACACTTAGCATATCTAGTTCTAATGTTATATTTCTTGGTGATTTCAGTGCCTTCCGCAGTTTTATTCTTATCTTTCCAACTACTGATATACGGTCACTATTGCAATCTGCTCCGGACCTTGTTTTAACAGATTATAGCCCATTTCTGAATCTTCTCTGTACCAGTATAAAATAAATTTGATTGTGTACTTTTTTGTCTGGGCTTTGCTATGTCCATAGTCGCCTAGGTTGTTGTTTGAACAAGGTGATATCTATAATCATTTCATGTGTCTTTGCCTAATCTATCCCCTCTATCATTCGTCTCTCCAAGGCCATGCCCCCACATCACATTTTGCACTTTAGCTGTTCCTACCTTTGCATTGAAATCCCCTAATATAATAGTTATTTCTTGGGATTTACACTGTTCGATGGTCGCCTCTAGCTCTTCATAAAAAGTGTCAATGTCTTCTTTGCTATTACTTGTTGGTGAATAAACTTGAATTATGTTGATATACATTGATCTACCTCTCAAATTTACTAGCAGAATTCTATCTGATACTGGCCAAAATCCTTTCACTGTTTTGCTTCTTTCTCTATCTAACATGATGCCTACTCCTCTTTCGTGTGTGGTTCTCCCAGAGTAAATTACATTTCCACTGTCGCGTTGTAATAATCCTGCTCCTTTCCATCTCATTTCACATAGTCCCAAGATGTTCAATTTCATTCTCTTCATTTCTTGACTGATGTTTTCTAGTTTTCCAACCTGGAATGCTGATCTAATGTTCCAAGTTCATATTGCTAGTGTCTCTTTATTTTTGATCTTGCATACAGTTGCTTGATGACGATCGTGTGTCACCTGTAGCACATGACGCTCCCTACCGGACGAGGTGGCTGTGAAGTTCCCATTAACGTCGTTAGCTGTAAATATAAAGTTGTGGTTTGTCATGATTATTCCAGGCAATATAAGAAGGTAGTTTGACATTCCTTTCCTTCTTGGCAGTGACTGTAATAGTCGGAGATCGCAGCCATTGTCTATATACATGAGATCCTCTGACTGCCATCGCGGTGTAGGGACCATAACCGGCGCTACTTGTAGGCTGCTCCCACAACACCATCCACCATGACCTCCAATGGCTTCACATAACCCTGATAGGGGGGCTAAACGGGAGCTCCACCTTGCCCAAGGGTGTTCCGAAAACTAGCGGAGAAAAGGAGATGTCTTACTCCTACTTTGGTAGGGCAGAACTCTACCCAGTTATCCCTAAGAGATTCAATGGAGACGATAAAAGAATATAGGCAACTGAAGGAAGGAAATGGAATAAAACTGATGATTTTACGGACTAGATTAATGGAGAGTATAAAGTAATCTAGGTGCTGAAAGAAAAGATTGAAAAATAGAATAAAATAAAATATAAAATATGAAACATTAGCAGCGTAAGACACACATCATGATAGGCATATTATAGAAAGAAAGATGGAGTAGATAGAAAGACTGAGATGAGAAAATGTAATAAATAAGGAGTTTCAAAAATATATAAAAATATAATTGTCAATACAAAAGAAATAGATAGACGGAAAGATTAAGGACAGTAGAGTTTGTCCTAGTAAAAGTAAAGAAAAGGAAGGAGATAAAATAATCATATGTGAAAGATGAAAAGAGGGTTATAAATAATCATCATCCAAGTACCATGCCTGATGGCGTATGTGATCATGCCTCTCCACAACTTTCGGTTTCGACAGTTATTTATCATTTTGTCGTTGACCTAATGTTAAGCCAATTTCTTAAGCTGTCTTTTATCTTTTCTCTATGCTTCCCGCCATCTCTTCGTCCCTCAATTTTCAAAGTTGTTACAATAAATTCCAGCTGTTCTCTTCTCATTACATGACGACAAAGTGATGATTGTTTCTTCCTAATATTGGAAATTAGCTCTCTTTTTGCTTTGACATCTTTCAGAACGTTTTCATTAATCTACTTAGTTGTCCATGGTATTTTCAACATTCTTCTGTAAAACCACATTTCTACAGCCTCCAGTGATTTTCTTGTCTGTTGTCCTAATGTTCATGATTCACATCCATATGTTAAAACTGGTTCTACACAAAATTTAAGAACTCTTTTTCTTGTTTCTATTGTCAAAAATTGATCGCATATTATCTTCCTCATTTTTTGGAAAGCTCCTTTTGCCTGAGCCATTCTGCATCTCACCTCTGTTGTACATCTACCATCTGAGGTTAACAGTGTCCCAGATATTTAAATTCATTTACCTCTTTTAATATTTTTCCACTTGTCTTTACTGTGCATTGCGGTGATGTCTTTTTCTTTGTTGCTATAATAATCTAGTTTTGTGTTCCTTCACTTTAATGACTAACATTTCTTGTAACTTTTTTTCATCGTTAGTGAGTGAATTAGTGAGCATTATAAATAAAAGAGATATTGAATACTTGAGACGAGGTATATGTCGAGGAGATAAAAGAATAAAGAAATAAATAAAGTGATGATAGTGTCTGTAGAATGTTATTTAACGGTAACTTAAAATGCTTTTTATAAAGAAATACTATACATAAATGTACCGTTAATTTTAGAAATAAATTACACTATTTTTGAGAAGATCAGGATAACTATAAAAGGCTGGAATACCTTGTAAAAGGATTGTGGTCACAAAATAAGTCATCCCCCATAGTGTTACACAGTGAAGATTGTGACTGTATATAGACGTGAACTGAAACCTCAAAAACGGCTGACATCTAATTTGCCTCAGTGAAGACATTTTGCAATGCGTGTCTGCTATTGGCTTCCTGGAATGTCGATCTAAATTAATGTCCAGAAAATGTTTCCTAGAAGCAGTCGTGAAGAGGTCAAGCTAAAATTTAAAGTAGGTGTCTTTCTGTGACGGCGAAATGAGACATTACGATGTTGCTGGACCTTATTTTTATAAAATGCTTCACTGTTGTAGCTGCGATTGCTCTGTGGTTAGCGAACTGGACTACGAAGGACAAGGGGTAGGGTTCGATCCCAACCGACGGCTTCCGGGTTCACCCATCCTTAAAATGGGTACCGGATTTTTTCTGGGAAAGTAAATTAGCACGGGCGTAATACCGACCACATTAGCCCAAAAATCATATTCTGAAGGTTTGCAAAATATACGGTTACTAACACCATATTTCCCTATACGCCACTTGGCGTGACGGGGGTACTTTAATTTTTTTACTTCACTGTTGTAATTATTGGTATTGTATCCTTGGAAAGTCTGCAGCGTTAGTTCAAGGTAAGGCAAGAGCACAACCTGTTTGCTAATACATCTGTATCTACATGGCTCGAGAAAATATTATACATGATTTGTTAAATGTATCAGTGTAAATTGGGAGATTACACAGCGTTTATTGGTCGTATTGTAAATCAAGAGGAAGAGTGCAGCACTTGTTAAATGTTGAAAGTGTAACATGAGGGAATACAACGTTTATTAAAGTTTGAAAGTGCAACATGATGGAATACAACGTTTGTTAAATGTTGAAAGTGTAACATGAGGGAATACAGCGTTTGTTAAATGTTGAAAGTGTAACATGAGGGAATACAGCGTTTGTTAAATGTTTAAAGTGCATTGTGGTTGAATACATCGTTTGTTAAATGTTGAAAGTGCAACATGAGGGAATGTAGCACTTGTTAATTGTTGAAAGTGTACCATGAGGGAATACAACGTTTATTAAATGATGAAACGGCAACACGAGTGAATACAACGTTTGTGAAATGTTGAAAGTGTAACATGAGGGAATACAGCGTTTGTGAAATGTTGAAAGTGTAACATGAGGGAATACAGCGTTTGTGAAATGTTGAAAGTGTAACATGAGGGAATACAGCGTTTGTGAAATGTTGAAAGTGTAACATGAGGGAATACAGTGTTTGTGAAATGTTGAAAGTGCGGAAAGAGAGGGTACAGTGTTTATTACAACCTTAAAATGGAATTCGACGTTTGTTAAATATTTACATGAGGGTATAAATATAATTTGTTAAATGTTTAAAGTGCAACAGTAAATTCGTATACAGTTTGACTATTTCCAATGCAAAAAGACAAAGTGCTTGTTAACATATTATAGGGAAAAGTAAAACGATAAAAGTGCTCTCTCATAGTTAACATTTCAGTCTCTTATAAAGAGTAAAGGTTCCCTCCACGACTTGCTAGACGTATTGGGAATATGATTTTAGTGACCATATTATTCTGACCACGGTATATTTTTGGGTAATGTGGTCAGTATCACGCCAGGCCGCCTTTCCTTCCCAGAAAAATCTATGGTACCCATTTTTAGAGTCTAGGTTAACCCCGGAACCATGTCAGTACGAAAAAAAATCTGTAAAAATACTGGGGATCGAACGTGACCCTTCTGGTCAGGAAGCACACTAACCACTCAGCCACTAAGCCACGCTTATAATGTTATGTGAAAATCACTGCATTGTACAGCCTGTGACTGTTAGTAGACTCATCAAAGGAGCTCATTACGTCAAGAAATGCTGAATAATAAATTTTTGACGCGTGGCTATCTTCTTCTGCTACCTTTCAGCTGCCTGTGGAGCATAGGTCTTCAACAAACACTTTCCAAGTCGTTCTGTTTCTTGCCATTCTTTTAAGATCATTCCATGTCTTCCCCATCATCTTCAACTCTGCTTCTGTTTGTCTTCTCCATGAATTCCTTGGATTCCTCTGAGCCTTTTCCCCTGGGGATTCCAAAAAAGGGCCTGTTGTGTAATACTCTCAGTTGGCTATCGTAGTGTGTGTCCTATCCAGCGCCATCGTCTTCGCTGTATCTCTTTATCCACTGGTATTTGACTGGTACATTTCCATAATACTATGTTAGTGATTTTGTCCTGCCATTTAAATTAATAAATAAATAAAAAGATGGAAATGGCAGAACACGCATGACTACAACCAGCTAATAAAACAGTAGAGCAATAACACTCGTGCGACATTTCAACAACACATGTTACACAATTTCATTTCCAAACTGAAGCAAATAGTCACCTCTGCAGAGACAAGAGAAACTGTTGACATCATCGATGGCAATAAACGTTTGTTATTACCCTGCTGGCTGTTTACGGGGTCAGGAAAATAAATGGAACGGTGCTACGTCGATTGCTCATAGTACCATACAGCAGATTTATGACTAAATGTTAGACAATTATATTGCGCTGGTGCACAATTACCGTGCTCAGGAGATCGCTCTAATTGCATTGTAGTAATTGTTTATTGTTATTTCTTGACATTTACAATCTGTACTGAATGTTTACAGTGCTACTCGGGAACAATAAAATGTTAAAAAATACATTAACAGCTACTGTAACACGACTTAGGAAGACAGCGAGAGACAACACAAACATTGTGGCCAAACAATATTTATTAAACATTATCTGTAGCACATATAAAGCTCAAACTAATGCAATAATAAATACATGTTAGCCCATGTTAATTATAATCAGCTTGTGTCAATGGGCACAATGTGAATTGACTCTGATCTACGCAAATAATTAACGTGACCCACCATTAAATTTGAGATAATATTTAAAAAAAATGAACGATATGATTTAGCGAAATGTAAGCCAGGCAGGCAATGCAGAAAGAGAGAGAGAGAGAGAGTAGAGAGTGAGATCGAGCTAGCTTGAGAGAGCAGATTACATCGGACAGAAATCGACGGAAAAAATACACAATTAAGTTGTAATAACTAAAGTATACTATATTTTAAAGATATTATACAGACAAGATGACGCCCTGCAGAGAAATAAGATCCAAGCACTCATTAATGCCAGCTACTTTAACTTGCAAGGTAGTTTCATTTAAAATGTATTCAAATTAATATGAAGCACATAAAAGGTGAAGTCGTGAAGGCTACTGCGCATCTTTAAGGTCTCCAACCCACGCTGAGATTTTTGGAGTAGGAAGAAATAGATAGACGAATATGATCTGCAACGAGAGAGGAGATGTGAAAAAAACATGTTAAAGGATTGAATAAAGCGCACATTATAGTTATGATAGTTGTCTGAAGATACTCGCAGTAGGTGGTTGTAATGTAGAAAGTCTTTCTCGTCCTGGCAATGCCAGTCAAGACAAAGTAGATGACAGAAATAAAGGTAGTCGCGCAAGATGTGGAAAGAACATACATTTACAGGTGGTAACAATATCATTTTGTAAGCTTAATGAAGACACAAGGTGGAGATTGGAAAAAAAAAACTTAAAAATTACCATAATGTTAACGGTAACATAGGAGATGTTAATAGAATTGATTAATATTATACAGAGATGTAGAATGATTGTATATAACTTTATGTACGATGATTAACTGATTGAGACCTTTACAGCGAGATGCAACGAAGCTCCATGTTCTGGGCTTGATGTGTCTCGAGGTTTTCAGATATTAGGATTACATTGTTCAGCGGGATTTGTACTACTGTAACTGTGCTTCTATCATGTTCAATTTTTCTGTATATTGCATCCAGTGTCCTGTGAAAATATTGATTTGAACAAAAATTTCGAACTCGAACATATTTCACGATATGGAGAATTTAAATTAATCATCATTATCATGTGCCATACCGGTTGGCGTAGACGATCGTGTCCCTCCACAATCTTATACCCACCATGCATCGTATCAATTCTGTTGTTGACTGTTTTCGATGCCAAGACACCAAGCGGTCTAGTTTCAACTAACTTTGTTGTTCCCGATCTCTCTTTCCCTGTATGTTGCCAGTTGTAACCAAGTATTCCAACTTTTCTCTTCTCATGATGTGCAGGAAAAATGTTGATTATTTTTTTCTGATGTTTTTTTTAGGAGCTCCCTTTTTGTGTTAGCCTCTTTGAGAATGTTCTCATTGGTCTTTCTAGCTTTCCATTGAACTTTCAATATTCTTCTGTGAAATCCCGTCTCTATGAACTCTAGTTGTTTGTTTTTTCATTTGTTCGGCTACTATCCATGATTCGCTTCTATAGGACAGAATTAACTCTATACACCGATGAACTCTCTTTCTCAATTCTATTAACATAGGCCTGTTGAATTTAAATTAATTATATAATAACCAATACCTATAGAATAGCGTTGATCTACATTCACTTCATCAACGAATGTGTTGATAAATGCCTTATTTATTAATTTAAGAAAAAATTAAATGAAAAATAATAATTTTCGTTTCTTTTTATAGTAAAGAAGTACGGGCGGAATACTGACCACATTGCCCCAAAAATCATGTGTCGAAGGTCTGTAAAAATTATGGTCACTAACAACATATTCCCTATTCACCACTTGGCGTGACGGGCTCTTTACTTTTTTTACTTATATCATGTAAGAGAATAATAATAATAATATATTTATAGTGAGATTATTTTAAGATCCATAAGGGACATGCCTGGAATAACAATTGGAGGTCATAATATAAATAATCTAAGGTATGCTGATGATACAGTCTTAATCGCTAAGAGTAGAGTGAAAATGAGTTACAAGAAATGTTGGCCTTTATAGTGAATGAAAGCAAAAATAAAAGACTCAGCCTTAATAGCAAAAAGACAGAGGTAATGGTAACAGCAAAGATAAAGACATCACCTCAGTGCAAAATAAAGACAAGTGGAACAATATTAAAACAGATAAATGAATTTAAATATTTGGGTACTTTGATAACCTCAGACGGAAGATGTACAAAAAAGTTGAGATTCAGAATTGCTCAGGCAAAAGCAGCTTTCCAAAAAATGAGGAAGATACCATGCAATCCATTTTTGACAATAGAAGCAAAAAAAACAGTTCTTAAATGTTATGTAGAGCCAGTCTTAACATATAGATGCAAATCACCGACAATAGGACAACTGACAAGAAAATCACTGGAGTCTGTAGAAATGTGGTTTTACAGAAGAATGTTGAGAATACCATGGACAGCTAAGAAGAGTAATGAAGATGTTCTGAGAGAGGTCAAAGCAAAAAGAGAGCTAATATCCAATATTATGAAGAAACAATCATCATTTTTTGGTCATGTAATGAGAAGAGAACAACTGGAATATATTGTAACACCTGGAAAAATTGAGGGACGAAGAGATGGGGGGAAACAAAGAGGAAAAATAACAGACATCTTAAGAGAATGGCTTGGCAGAAGGCCAACAACAGAAATGATAAATAGCTGCTGAGATCGGAAGTTGTAGATAGTAATGATCACCTACGCCAGTAGGCCCGGTACGTGATGATCATGATGACGTAAAAGAACATTACTAACTACATGTATAGCCATATCCGTAAACGTGAAATTGATGTCACCAACGACGGTTGTATTTTGTTTGCATTTTACCAACGAACGTATTAGAGTATGAGCATGTATTATTTGTCATGTTTGCTGAAAATAAATATATATGGCTGTTTCGAATAATGTGATGTCAATTCTTCAACTAGTTAGTTATTTAAAAATCGATTTTCCAAATTATAAAACACATTGAATACACAAATATGCGTCTTTTCCTACACCGGGTTATTTTTCTTGTAATAGAACTGATCCATTAGCACTCATCACACAGGAGGTTTCAACACAAATCATGCAGCACTCCCTAGACGCGCGATGTTCCACTAATAGACATGTCCGTGTTGAGCTAGCACATTTTCGATTGCCCACTAACAGATATGTATGCGTTTAACTCTCATATTTTCAATGGCCCACTAATAGACACAACATTGTTGAACTACCAAATTTTTTATGGTCCACTAATAAACACATACATGTTGACCTACCACATTTTCGATAGTAAACACATACGTGTGAAATACCACATTGTCAATGGTCCACTAATAAACACATACGTATTGAACTATCACATTTTTGACAGTCCACTAATCGAGATGTACGTGTAGAGCTACCACAATTTCGATTGTCCACTAATAGGCAGCATACGGAGTAAGCCAACATCTAACCAACCTAATTAATTAAAAGTCTCTACATCAACAGCAGCTGCACAGTCAGAACAGCAGAAGGCTACACAGACCACTTCGAAGTTAGATCACGTGTAAGACAAGGGTGCGTATTACACCCCCCCCCCCCCCCCCTTTATTGTTTATTACATATATGGACAATATATGCAAGCTAGCCAACCCGTCAAAGACAGAGGAGATCAACGAGCTTTTATTTGTAGACGACCTGGCACTAATACATAGAAAAATAGAAGACCTACAAGAACACTGAAATAAACTCAACAGCACAGGAACAAAATACAACATGAAAATCAACAGCAACAAAACAGAAGTCATGAATGTCGCCAACGCGAAACAGAACATCAACATAAATAGAGGCAGACAACTGAAACAAGTAGAGGAATTCAAATATATAGGCAGTTTTGCGACAAACGACAATTCAAAAACAGCAGAGATAGATTCAAGATGCATCAAAGCTTGTCAAATCATTGGACAGCTATCACCTACTATTGTCCAACAAGGAAATAACTCTAGAGGCAAAACGGGCCCTCTACAATACAATCTTCATCTCAACGTTGTCCTACCAATGTCAATCCTGGACCCTAGATGCAAGAAACAAAAGAGAAAAAACCTCCACAGAAAAGAAACTTGTTAGGCGAATGAAAGGAAACAGTCTGAGAAATAAGATCAGAAATTAAGAACATGAGAAAAATGCTAGGAATAACCTCTGCCATGGAATATATAGAGAAACAACAGATAAAATGGTTTGGCCACGTGGGAAGGCAGAGTGATCAAAACACAACACAACGAGCCCTCAATAAACGTTGCGAGAAAACCAGACAAAAGAATCAACCACGATAAAGATGGATCGACGGAAATATTAGAAGCACTGGGAAACATAACAGCAGCAGAGGCGAACAGAAGAGCAAAAGACCGCAAATTGTATGTCCTGGATGCTGAAAGGAAAATGAGGAAGGAATAAAGTAGAAGAAAAATGTAGAAGAATAACAGACACGTGCGTGTTGAATTATGACATTTTCGATAGCCCACTAATTAACATGTACATGTTAAGCTACCACATTATCGATGGTCAACTAATAAACACGTACGTGTAGAGCTACCACATTTTCGATGACCCACTAAAAGACATTTATATGTAGAACTACCCCATGTTCTACGGTATTCTATCAGAGTTGGACGTGTTATATTACCACATTTGCAATGATCTACTTACAGACACGTACGTATTGAGTTATCACATGACAAAAATAATACAGTCAAATCCTAGCTCGCATTGAGACGTACTATAAAATCACACTGAAAATACGAACATATATGTTACGAGAGATATTTTGTTTCATAATTAAATAATTAAAATGAAAACAATGGTTTATCAATTCTAAGCAGCGCATTTCTTCTCCCTTCTTTTCTCTTTTCACTGGTACCTAAAGGATGTCGTGGTATATTATATATGGGTCGTTCTTGAGCTGCTCGAACTGTCTGAATTAGTGATTTTCCTTTGTTGTTACATGTCTCTGTCACTGCATCTATCCATCTTCTTCTGGGTCTTCCTCTTGGTCTTTTTCCATGCATTCTTGAGAAGAACGCCCTTGATGGTGATTGGTGAGGATTCATTCTGACCAGGTGGCCAAACCATTTAAGTTGTTGTTCTATATATTATTGTCAGGGTTTTTTTGTTCCTACCATTTTTCTTGGTATTCTATCTCTTCTTGTGTTGTTTGTTACTTTTCTCAAGCATCGTATCTCACAAGTGTTGATCTTTCTTAATTGTGATTTAGAAAGGGTTCATGTTTGACTTTCATAGCACAAAGTTGGTATGAAAATGTTATTTATTATTTGTTGTTTAGCTGGCACATAAATGTTTTGTTGTCTTTTTCGATGGGAGTCAAATTTAAGTTATAAATTAATTTCAATGCCCGTAGTAAAAAAGAAATTCAAGTGTTCTTGTGTGTAATCTCGAACGGATTAATTTGTGATTTATTTGTGATTTACAGTTTGTGCATTATAAGTATAATTGCCATCCATTGTGCCATTACGATCACGAACGAAAATGCAAAATGAAAGCGGGAAATCTACATCTACAACAGCACCGCATTTAATTTCTGAAATAAAAATTGTTTACCTTTTTCCAGATCAAATATTTTTACATTGAACAATTTATTACGCACTTAGACACTATATATTATATATATTTCCTTTAACATTCTGGAATTAAGATTAAATCGGTTTTTGGATGGAATTATCAAAACAACAACTGGACGATAATTTACTACATCATTCTCCACACTTTTGTCAACTAAGCCTTCTCGGAAGGCATATTTGATCATCAAATGTAATTTATTATTTTAAAGCTTACAGATGCATTTAAAGCTTCCAAACAAGTAAACAAACCCATTATCAATGTCTACGAAATCTAAAAGAAAAGAACAAAGCTAAACAAAAACAAACAATTTTTTTCTTCTACTCTTCACAATCTCTGAAAGATTCGTCATTCCCGACTTTCGACATCGAAATGAAGAAAAACATGGCGAGCAGTTGATTATGAAAAGCAGCGAAGAAATGGTTAGAACAGCGATAGCAGTTGTGTACTTGCATTGGTATTTATATGTTCAAGTGTAAGTGAAATCATTCATCAGATCAAATGTTCCTAAATGCGTGTTTTCGTTTGGTGTTCTTCAACACTTACCCAAAAAATGCCTCTGCTCGAACACGAAATCTATATTTTTCAGTATTATTTTGTCCTGTGTAGTAAAGTTAATATATAGTTAATTTATATTGATATAGACATCAGAACATAGAAATTGAACATAAATGACAGATCAAATGTTTCATGTAATCTAAAATAATCCACTTAGCATTTTCAGCTTTTCATTGGAAATGTATTTGCCTAGTGAACTGTTACCGGTGAACTCTTGCTTCAAGGAGTTGTGTAACAGGTAAAGGTCAGCTCAACCTACCACAGTACTACCATTCACCTCACATGATTATATTAACATTTGCTTAAGACTGTGAAATTGGTTTTTTTTTCTTCAGTTTGTTGTTTGCATTTCCATCTGCTGGCATTATGTGTTAAGAAGCCAGTAAATATTCAAGCTTGGTTAAACAGAAGTAATGGAAATGCAGTTTTTGTTTCTATCAGAATTTTCGTGCTATAATGGCAGATACTCTACAGACATCGGGACAAAATAAAGATAAAAATAAGATACCAATTCACTGTATTATAAAAGATTGAAATATGTGAAGCGATGAGCTCAAACACACTTACAACCATACAATCATATATAAATCATATATCAGATAATATATATTAATACAATATACATATATACATATAATAATATACAACGAGAGAACGAGAGAGAAAGGGAGAGGTAAGAGAAATCTTATAAAATGTTTATAATTTATTACTAGAACCGCGGTTTCTGTGGGCTGGACAAGATCCCTCCAGTAGAACCCGAGAAGTCAAGAAAGACATTGCTACCAGTTTGGTCATCACCTTAAGTAATTGAGCTAATGGGTGCTGTTGACGTGTGGCATTTATAAGATTATCATTATCATTCTTACACGTTCATTAAA
Source organism: Megaustenia siamemsis (assembly GCA_032433765.1). Lineage (NCBI taxonomy): Eukaryota > Metazoa > Mollusca > Gastropoda > Stylommatophora > Ariophantidae > Megaustenia > Megaustenia siamemsis. Next base: position 39,394,914 of record JAVIAB010000092.1, read on the forward strand.
CCTTGATGGTTTGAAGTATGCTGCTAATTTACTTTTAATTTTCACCCAAAATGCGAAACAAACCTTTTACAGCAGGGCAGTGATAGATATTAAGATTGAACAGAATGTCGTAGCAACATGATTCACCTAATTATCATCATGTTGCTTTACTCAGTATTAGGGTGTTGGTGTAATAGTGGGACAAGCTGCGCCTCTCACGACTAGTAGGTGGCCAGCACGGACCACTTTTTGAGAGATCATGTTTTTTTGTGTGTGACCGCCTGCTAATTGAGTTTGAGTACTCACTCCTATTGGAGACAGACTTAATGAGACTCAGTGTTGAAAATGGGCACATGAAAGAATAAATGCGATTTTAAAATCGAATAACACCAGGGCTAAAACTAAGAATAGCAAAATGTTACATCTTAATAAAATTCCTGCATGGTTTAGAAACATGGACATTAGACAAGAATACAGAACAGAGAATTGATGCTTTTGAAATGTGGATTTATAGAAGAATAGGTAGAATTGGACGGAGAGAAAAGAAAACTAACGATGAAGTTTTAAAACAACTAAAAATGAAAAGAAAACTACTAAACACAATTAGAACAAGACAAATGAAATTGTTGGGGCATGTTAAAAGACACACCAGCCTACTAAAAGTAATATTGGAAGGGAAAATACAAGGTAAAAGAGGCAGAGGCAGACCAAGACTTACATGGACGAGTAACATCAAAAGATGGACAAGTCCACCTATGACAGTCTGCACCATCAAAGCAAGAGACAAAGTGGAATGGCGCTCCATGGTAGTCAACCTTCGATGCGGAGACGGCACTCAATGATGATGTTGATGATGATGATGATGATGATGACGATTAAAATCGAAAAAAAAATAAGCCGCAAACCGTTGCACGGACCAAATTTCGAAATAGCAAAGTATCATTCGTAACATGGGCGTCTGATATGTTGCAGCTTAGGTGCGACTGATGGCTATGCCCAACTATTAGTGTCGGGGCAGGGGAAGCTCTAAAGCATTCAGTGGACGTCAGCCTCGGCTGTTCCCCGGGTTTCCTGGCTTTCCTATCTAAGTTCAAACGGCGTTTGACGGTGAGGTTGTCCGATGCATCACCTGGGGTGTGCGTTACCAGGCACGAGCAGGGCAGGTAACAGACTGAAAGTAAATCGCTATGCAGTTCAAGGTTTTGAGAGCCGGTTACCATCAACTATAACACTCTCGCCAGGTCATCGAGAAGAGATTTCAGCACTTCATTGCACTTCTTGTGAAGGTCACACGATGAGACGTCCGAGGGCTGTTCTCGATCACTTTAGGGGTACTTTACTTTTAAGGGAGCCGCGATAGCTCAGTGGTTAGTGAACTGGACTACAACGGACAATGGCTAGGGTACGATCCCAACCGACGGCTTCCGGGTTCACCCAGCCTTAAATGGGTACCGGATATTTTTCTGGGAAAGTAAAGCAGCATGGGCGTAATACTGATCGCATTACCCCAAAAATCATGTGCTGAAGGTCTGTAAAATATAGGGTCACTAACACCATATTTCCCTATACGCCACTTGGCGTGACGGGGGTACTTTACTTTTTTTTTTTATTCGTAACATAGCTCAAAGTAATATATTAACGGATTTTCTGAAATGATTGTATTGGGAACTAGAGAGGTTGTGGGTTTAAATCCCGGCTACACCAGTTGGAATTTTTATTTGTGATTTCTCTCTGCGGCAACCGCCACTGGTTTCAGCAGCGAGGCCCGGATGAAACGTCAATTACTCATCAACGGAAAAAATATGAGTACCTCCGAAGTCGGAGTTATCTGTCTGTGCGGCGAGGGACCCATGTGCACACGGCTGCCAGGAAAAAAATAGATTAACACTCAAAATTAGTTCCTAGTCTCTAGGGACTTCGTCAGAGGTAAAAGCTGGCGAATGAAAAAAAAAATGATTGTATGAGTTCTGACGTGTACTGCTGTATTATATTTACCCGTGATATCATGAAATATAAAGTTCTGATTTGTCATGATTAGAAAAGCTAAAAAGACCAATGAGGAAGTTCTCAAAGAGGCCAACACAAAAAGGGAGCTCTTAAAAAACATCAGAAAGAAGCAATCAACATTTTTGGGCACATCATGAGAAGAGGAAAGTTGGAATACTTGGTTACAACTGCAAAATAAAAGGAAAGAGAGATCGTGGACGACAAAGAGAGAAAATACTGGATAGCTTGGTGTCATGGCATGAAAAACAGTCACCAACAGAACTGATACGACGCACTGTAGATAGAAGATTGTTGAGGGACATGATCACCTACGCCAACCTGTATGACACATGATGATGATGATATTATGAAAGAGACAACAATTCTGGTCAACATTGTGCGGTATTTTTAGTCTTTACGTAAAGACAGGCTGGTGCGGTGGTCACGAACATAATGGACAGCATGAATAGAAAGACAAAATATGCCATACGTGTGTAATACGCATGAATGCACACGTATTATAAGTAATTTTAACGCTGTAATATTTAATATTAATAATAACATTTGTATGTAATTTTAATTTAATTACATGTAATAACACTAAACGTGTAATACGTTGAAATAACATTTATAAGAAAGTAATCGAGTTGATTATGGTGTTATAACGTGTTTGAGTACTGTTAATGGATTTTCTCATGACATAAATAATGAAAAAAACACCAAGTTATTGCGTGTGCCGCAAAATCTTCTGTACTGTTAGTCTACGCTGCATGGAGTCCTCTTTTGGTCGTGTGGGACAATATTTGAAAAAGTGCTTCCGACATCAGACACTTGCACTTTTGCTTGTTTTTATAATAATCAATGTTTGCTAATTTTGTGTTGTATTATCAGGTGAAGGATATTTATCGGAATGGGGCAAATTGCTCTATGGTGTTGTCTTTCAACTTAAAGTAGAAAGCCTACCTTGTTTATTTGTATTTCATTCATATTACTGTTTGTCTTCTGTTTTTTTTTGGATAATAATCAAACTGAACCGGAAATGTGAATTCAAATCCTTTTGTTCTTATCTCAATATGACATTTTAGTTCTAATCTTGAAAGTTTTACAGCGTTTATGGATGAAGATGTCCTGGGCCTAGTACATAGCATTGTTATTTATTAAAAGCTTATATTATATGAAAGTTTGTTTAATTTGTGACACCACACACAAACGTACGATTATTTAGCTAAAGCAAACATGTAAAAGTAAGTAAAGTACCCCGTCACGCCAAGTGGTGTATAAGGAAATATGGTGTTAGTGACCCTATATTTTACAGACCTTCAGCACATGATTTGTGGGGTAATGTGGTCGGTATTATGCCCGTGCTGCATTACTTTCCCAAAAAAAAACAATCCGGTACTCATGTTATGCTGGGTGAACCAGGAAGCCGTCGGTTGGGATCGAACCCTACCCCTTGTCCTTTGTAGCCCAGTTCACTAACCACTGAGCTATCGCTGCTCCCAAAGCAAACATGTATTTATGAACAATATTTAGTAGTTAATGCTTAAGTAAAAAATGGATAAAAGATTAGGAAATGTGACAGTGCAATATTCAATTATATACAAAAATTAAAAAAAAAAACAATTCATTTCATTTTAAGATATTAACAAATAAAAGAGTAAAGTACCCCCGTCACGCCAAGTGTGGTATAGGGAATACGATGTTAGTGACCATACATTTTACAGACTCTCGGCACATGATTTTTGGGGTAATGTGGTCGGTATTACGCCCGTGCCGCTTTACTTTCCCAGAAAAAAGCCGGTACCCATTAAAAACTGGGTGAACCGGAGCCGTCGGTTGGGATCGAACCCTACCTCTTGTCCTTTGTAGTCCAGTTCACTAACCACTGAGCTATCGCGGCTCCCTATTTTAAGATATAGTTACTTCTAATCATTTTGAATATATAATAGAAGATGCATGTGTATGGTATCTTTTTGGAATGACAGAAACAAGGAAATAAAATAAAGAATCAATGACAAACAAGTGCGAGTTACACATTTAAAAACCAAGCAGGACAATCAGTAAGGAATTATGTTAATTCAAATAAAACACATGTTGCTGAGTTTAATCTTACACAGAACATTCAACAGTGAAACATATCTTTGCTAAAGTTGATTTAAATCGGTCAAAGGTAGAATCAATGGATATGGAAATCAACTTCATTAAACCCGTCAGCTTGACAGTCGATGGATCATTCTTGCCGAATCTTCCAAAATGTCCTTCAATCCTGCACACTTAATAGCTACTTTCTGAGATGTAGCGATGTCCATTTTTAAAAGCGAGCAAGTTATTAATTGGTTCTCTGGATCGTTTGATTTTTTTCTCCATTTTCTCATTGGTGATGTCGAAACACAATTTTGTAATTATATACTTTCTTTTACTTTAATTCTTTCGTGCTTTACTGTATTTCAGCGTCGAGAGTACATCAACTATTCAGTTCATTGCTATCGTTTAGTTTTTAACAATATTAACGCATAAAGGTCCAACGAAAAATTACTAGTCTAGTTGGCCTTTGAGGTCAATGAAAAACTAACCCTGAAACAGTTCTCAGTCATTTCGGGGTTATTCTATGGTCATTTTCCTTAAACATCTCCCGTGTAATTATTCTGTGAGATGTGTCCATTATGGTGACGAAGATCACTCATGTTATCATATTGTTAGGTTTATCTTTGTCTGCGAATATGACTGATACACTCGGTGCGGGCTCTGAAAGTCTGATCACCTGTGAGTTTGCCCCAGGTGCTATGGTATTGACTCTAATAATATGGAATATTAATCGATACAAATCATGCCATCCAGGTTTCGTTGCGCATATCAAATTGGTTCGTTAGTATATCGTCTATGATTTATACATTTAACATCTAATCTGCAACACTATTCCTCCTATAATAACATTTCACATACACAACATGGACGTATAAGTCAATCACCCTAAAAACGTTTAATCCAAGAAAACAGCTAATCTGCTGAAAGTTAAGTTTTGCTTAATGTATCTACCTACCTACCTACACACCTACTTAGCCACATACCTACCTACACACCTACCTAGCCACATACCTACCTACCTACACACTTACCTAGCCACATACCTACCTACCTACACACCTGCCTAGCCACATACCTACCTCCCTAAACACCTACCTAGCCACATACCTACCTAGCTACCTACAAACCTACACAGCCACATACCTACCTACCTACACACCTACCTAGCCACATACCTACCTAGCTACCTACAAACCTACACAGCCACATACCTACCTACCTACACACCTATCTAGCCACATACCTACCTACCCACCTACACACCTGCCTAGCCACATATCTACCTACACACCTAACTAGCCACATACCTACCTACCTACCTACAAACCTAACTAGCCACATACCTACCTATCTACCTACACACCTACCTAGCCACATACCTACCTACCTACATTTCTAGACTTCTACTTTGAGACCTTCCTGGTTGCCTTCTTTCATTTTTATGTCTATTATTTATTTTAGTTCATTCTCATTCTTTGCTACTAAGACTCCTTGTCATTAGTGGTGTCGACTTACAAAATAAAATTGTGAAGACTCCTATGCATTGTTATTCGGCTTGATCATCATCTCTTTAAAAGGCTCACCTGGAATCCGCCTATCACTTTGTCAGTTTAATAACACATCTAGCTTCAAATGTTTCTATTGTTATTTAGTTGAGGTTACAACACGTTAAATAAAATATCTACATTCAGATGTTTCTATTGTTATTTTGTTGCGGTTACAACACGTTAAATAAAATATCTACATTCACATGTTTCTATTGTTATTTTGTTGAGGTTACAACGTTTTAAATAAAAGATTTGGCTTCACATGTTTTTATTGTTATGTTGCTTCATTTTAGATTAGGTCAGAATCCAAAAATCACAACATGTCTTCCTTCTGGGAGTGTTTCATAACCGCTCTTTTCTCTCCAATCTTGCCATCCATTATTTCATTAGTTGACCAATATGAAGAGAAGTTGGCTCTGTAAGCTCTTCTCTCTCACTATGTGAGACGATGCTATACATCGTTTTGCGTAATCTGAGGTACTTTTCTATCCACAAATCAGACTTACATCGCTTGTAGCTACATTCTTAAAACAACAATCAGTATCATTGCGTTTTTCTTCCTCATTCTTTATCTTTGTGACTACATTTATTCACAATTTATTTTCTAGACTTCCTTCTCCATGCTCCCTTAAACTGTATACTGCCATTTCTCACTTTTTAAAAAGTTATTCTTGTTTCCTCGATTTCTCCACAATGTAATAATGCTCTCCTGTTTCCATTTCACATCAACAAATATTTTTTTCTGATGTTGTATATAATAAATTTTATATCGTTTTGATCTCTGTTCTAAAACATTGTCATTACTCTATTCAGCCACAAATAATATTTTAAATAGTGTTTTGTAAAACCAAATTTCTGTAGCTTCTATCGCCGACTGTGGAATGATCATCTGAAGCATACACCAAAAATAGCCAATATAGAACACCGAATTTGTATTTGTGTAAATACATTCCTAAATCAATTTATGTCTAATTATGTGGCTAATTAGTTTGAATAGTTTATCCTGTAAATGTCAGATTTAGGCAATATTCTAGTGAAATAAGATTGCGATTTATTCGACAGTTATAAAAAAAAAAAGAATATTTCGGTCTTTCTGTGAAGTATTTTATAGATTGTAGACTTTAATACAGACAAGAATATTACTTTATTTCTATTATAATTGTTTGTATGTGTAATACTTTTTTTGGGTTAAAATATGTGTCGTTGTTAGGAACATTCAAATCAACGGACATTTAGCTAGACAGAGTAATGGCCATCTCAATTCACAATATAGAGCAATATCAAAGCGACAATATATTAACAATATTAGTAATATTTTGCATCAAACCACGCCTTTAATAAGCTGTGTTCTGATTGGTATTTAATCCTTTACAATCATATCACATAACAATTTTTTTTCTAATTGTGCTATATTTTCATCACTGAATGAGTGATTTGGTCTTCATTGACATGAAGCAGGGTTATTCAAACGACCGACTAGCTTCTAGATCATCTCAGCTTTAGATAAGCACTCATGATTATTTTTTTCTAAAAAGAAGTAATAAATCCAGCTTGACCTAGTGCTGACCACGCAACTAAGAATGTGTTGATTGTAAAACAAGATGGCGTTAGCACCATATTCTTCTCCCGCAACAATGTATCCGTAAAACGATTCTTTCAATTTTCTTCTCCTTCTTCTTTCTTTTTTCATCTTCTTTTTATATTTTTCTTTCTCATCTTCTTTTTTCTCTTCTTCATCTTTTACTACTTACTCTTCATCTTTTTTTTCACATCACTAAAATAGAATGCGTTTTGATGTTTCCAACATTTTTGCATTTCAAAAATATGATGCGCTATGATGTTACTTTCCCACTATTATCTAAAATGCCTTACCTATGATGTTTCCAACTCTTTAAGTGTTAACAGGGTTAGTTTCCACTTTACAAGAAAAAGAAACCATGTGCAATACTAGACTATAGACAAACGGATACAGATTTTGTATTGTTTAAGCCTATTTTTATCCTGCTTATTAGCTCTAAAATAGTCTATTTACACCGTGCTCAATCGACATCATGTACAAGTTTAATTTACGTAAACAAACACAGAACATATTTCCTATCTCCCCTGTGACCGTTGACATTTAAAGTTCATGAGATGAGCGTAATTAGGATGAATTTCTTCTATGTTTTCACTTCCTATGTTTTCACACATTTTCGCTTCTTCCATTCTTGCACATTTCTAAGATCGGCTTCTTCATCTCATACAATTAGCTTGTCCTGATTACATTGGCACAACTGTAATTATTCGTTTGCGCAATGTAGTTTGTCACTGATATTTAGTTCTCTTGTTCATTTTCTCATTCTATAAACATAACATACATGTTTAATAAACATAACGTGTATATTATTCCTTACACTTTAATGTATTTGCATTGTGTAGAAAACAAATAAAACTAACATTTTCATTACGTTGTGGTGTAAACATGTATTTGCTACATTTTAAAGAATGATACTTGTCAATCTTTGAAAGGTGTCGTCTTAAAGTTTTAAATAAATACATAAAACCACTTTATGATAGAAATGCAGGGGAAAAGCAAAAGCGGGCAGATTCAAATGAACTGAACAATGTCAAGAGGTGGACTGAAAAATGAATTATCGAGTGTGCAATCAAAGATAAGATGTAGAACTATGTTCGGTGATAATCAACTTTCGATGGAGAGTCAGAGATGGCACATTGTGAGTGTATTAAAATGTGAGTCGTCGACTCGAGAAGATTCTATGATTTATGTAGGTTTTTCTTCATCAGAAACGTGACGTTCAGTTAACATTCACTAAATGAAATTACTGCCAGTTCTATTGTGAGAATATCAATTTGTAATTCTACTTTCAAGATTATATATGAGGCTAACTACAGCGAGCAATAATTTGCCTCTTACATTCTTTCTCTTTATTTTCTCAACATACATAAAGATAAAACATTACATTTTTTTTTTATCTTTACATGCGATTGGAAGTACACTGTTTCAATTTTGGGTATTAAATGTTAGGCGATGTTTTGTGTAGCAGCTTCTCCCATGGCTGATTCTGCCAATACTTTAATGACAACCAATACAATTGAAAATCAACTACTTCCTTCCTCACCCTATCTATTTATTACCTGTTCTGGATTCATTTTATTCCTAGTTCATTACGTAGGCAAGAGGTAATAAACGAATTGAGTTAATTATCTCCCTTTCATTACAAGAATGTGTCAAGATCTGTCAAAGTAATAACCTATATTTTATATTCAATACTTCAACTTACTAAAGGAAGGGTCAAATAAGATGAGAAGTGTGAGAGATGGGGGAGGGAGAGGAGATAAGCAAGTAAAATGAGAAATCAAGAGGAAAATGAGATAAGACTTTTTTAACGATTGGTAATGAGCTTCCAAGGAAAGATAAATGAGTTCCCATTTGAACGACTTGTATCAAGTACTGTATTGTCAATCAATTGCTCACAGTACTGTAATCAAACTTATTTATTGAGTCTTTTTTCCAATTTTTGTTTTTACTAAACGACAGATATATATTTCAAATCGACAGCAAACGATATCCGCTGACACCGGTGTCATTGCTGTTTGATTAGATTAAGAAAATCCCTCACTGACACGAACTAATGCTCAGTAAGAGAGAACTCGATACACAATCAAGGAAGCTGCAAATCTCTAGACCAGTTATACAAAACAGAACAAATCTCTCTCTTTCTCTCTCTCTCTCTCTCTCTCTCTCTCTCTCTCTCTCTCTCTCTCTCTCTCTCTATGTTCATATTTGTTGTCTGGTTCACAATCAGCTAAATAACGACGGCTGTTATCTTGTTAAACTGTGCTCTGCTTCCCGAGATTTCCATCCTATATAGGGCTAATTGCTATAACACAGTTAGTAGAGCTAATATGTCCGTGGAGGGTATTTTCTCTTATTTCATTTCTACCACAAGTAACCTTGATTTACAAGACTTTCTAGAAGCCTGGCTTTATACTAATCACCGATGCATTATTTCTTTATCTTTAGGTCAAAGATTTGTCTGTTTTTCTAACATACATTTATATTAAGGTTACTTTTGGTGGAAAAGAGGAGGGAGGAGTATATATATATATAGGTAATTGGATCTAATATCATCCCGTGGTTAGTAATGTATTCACTAAATAAATTCACATATGTTTGTATACTGAGAACAAGTAAGTGGGTGAAGTGTCAAATGAACTGCTAGTGAACGCACAAATCTCTGATATCATGTAAAAGTCGCAGAGTTTGATAATACATTCGTTGGATATAGTAATAAAACAGAATAAACATGAGAACAGAGAACATTATTTGTTCCACTACATGAATCTTCACATTAGTCTTGGTAAGGATACATAATTTAGCTATTTAAATACTTACGATGAAAATTACTGTCTCTCTTTCTCTCTCTCTCTCTCTCGTTCTCGCTTTCTCACTCACTCTCTTAACATAACAGTCTCTTTCTCTGTTTCATTACTAGCATCACTCGGTCTATTTCGCGTTCCTATAATTCATAATATTCCTATCACTCTCCTTATTACTTTTTTGCTCTCTAAATTTTTCATTTATTTTTCTTATCATACATCACTGTTTCACTATAGATCATACCTCACATTCATATAATATATAAAATTAATGTTTTTTTTCTCCAAAAATATGCATTAAACGTATAATAATTTCAACAGAGTAAATCAAACACCAGAAGAAAACACAACTATAATTTACAAACATTTGGACACATTTTAATATCATATTTACTAATTACTTGTCTCTATCCCGTGCGCTGCACATCGTTCAGGGAAATCAAGTTGACAATTTTTGAAAAAAATTCTTCCAAAGGAATTTACATATGAGACAGATTATATATTATTAAGTCTTCAACACCGGTTGTCTGAGGCCGAACATTTACGTACAAGAAAATATTATTAACAATTTACTGTTCTTCGCTGAAGGAGGGGTGTCAGCAAGGACGCTTATCTGACAAAAGAGTATACTATCTTTTAGAAATAAAACTGAAGATATGGTGATGAACACATTTTGAACAAAATGTTTACTGGCAACCTATTATCAAAATGGGATATACTAATGTAAAGTTGTAAAGTGTTCATCAACTATATTGTATACACACCAAAATGAAAAGATTAAAATGGCTAATAAGTTGAAATGTATTTTATTAATATTTCATCATCATCATCATGTGCCGTACCGGTTGGCGTTGGCGATCATGTTCTTCCACAATCTTCTAACCACAGTGCATCGTATGAGTTCTGTTGTTGACTGTTTTCCATGCCATGACACCAAGCTATCCAGTATTTTCTCTCTTTGTCGTCCGCGATCTCTCTTTCCTTTTATATTGCCAGTTGTAACCAAGTATTCCAACTTTCCTCTTCTCATGATGTGCCCAAAAATGTTGATTGCTTCTTTCTAATGTTTTTAAGAGCTCCCTTTTTGTGTTGGCGTCTTTGAGAACTTTCTCATTGATCTTTTTAGCCGTCCAGGGAACTTTCAACGTTCTTCTGAGAAATCCCATCTCTGTGGCCACTAATCGTCTTTTCATTTGTTTGTCTATTGTCCATGATTCGCTTCCACAGGTCAGAATTGGTTCTATATAGCATCGATGAACTCTCTTTCTCATTTCTATTGACATAGATTTGTTATAAGATATTTTCCATTTTCTGAAATGCTATTTTGGCCTGAGCTATTCTGTTTTTTACTTCTGTGTTGCATCTCCCATCTGATGTTATCACAGTGCCCAAGTATTTCAAATGTTGCACTTCTTTCAGATTTGTCTTGTTTATTTTTATGTTGCATGATGGTGATGATTGTTTCTTCGATGTAACCATTACTTCTGTTTTCTTACTATTCAGACTGAGATCTTTCTTGTTGCTTTCTTTTACTATTATATCTATCATTTCTTGTAGCTCATTCTCTGTCTCTGCTATTAAGACTGTGTGATCCGCATATCGCAAATTATTTATGTTGTGACCGTTGACTTCAATTCCTGTTTTGTCTACTATTGATCTCATATGTTCACTGTAAAGTGAAAACAAATCCGGCGACAGAACACAGCCTTGTCTGACTCCTTGTTTTATAAATTGAAATTATCCTGTTTGGTTGTTAATTCGTATAGCTGATGTTTGTACCCAGTACATGTTCTTTATGATTCGCAGATCCTTGCCATCAATGTTTAATTTCTTCAGAATATTGATTATTTCCACATGCTTTACTTTGTCAAATGCTTTCGTGTAGTCTATAAAGCACATGTATAGATCTTTCTTTACATATATAGATCTTTCTATCAATGTTCTTAAGATGTGTATTGCATTATTGGTGCCCTTTCCTTCCATGAATTGTTCCTCACTTATTTCTGGTTTTGTTTTGTTCCTTACACGTCTCATGATGATCCTTAGTAATATTTTAGTTACTTTTTAAATATTTATTAATATTTAGCTTTTGATAAATAGCTAGTATTTATGACAGAGTTCAGTGAAAGTATCTTATTCCCAAGATGCATTGGTCATAAATTGTTTCAGGTCTATTCATTGACATATATTATTAGTATTGACAATGCTGAAAAAGTTGTCAGTCACATTTTAAAAAAAATTTATATAGACTTTGCAACATTATCACACATATGAGGGTTGCCCAGGGGTTAAAGAATGTGCTGGGAATAAAGACATGTGCAGTCGCTACGTAGTATGCAAATTCGATTTTTTATTTCATACAATATTAAAAAAGAACAAATATTTATTTAAGGGAAATCACTCTCCTTGCCTAAAAGATTGTAAAACAGACAGTTTAAACGCAGTCATTTAAATCCAGTCAGACACTTCCTCACTAATAAATATCAACAGGCAACAGATGGAATCAACGTTAAGGAATAGTGCTCACAAATGTATACGATGCCAATATTGATTTCTCTGTTACTGCTTCTTTGCATATTCTGAGAGCACAGAGTTCGCCCCCGTGCCGCCGGAACCCGAAAGGAGAGTAAAGAGCAGTGGCATTCTAGCCTACCAGGCATGTTGTTGGAAGCGATTTAGGATGGTTGGGTGTAAACAAAAAAGTTAGCCATAATTACTTACTAACATGGACACGACAAATTAGGACCTATCCAAAATAGGCAAGGATTCTCTAAGAGAAATATGCCGCAACCTGGAAAATGACACACAAATTCATTGTCGCCGAGTCAGTGTACAAAAAACTCAACAATTGGCAGCTGGAATGTGCGTACTTTAAATGAGCAAAGAAAAGGTGCACAAGTTGTAACTGCAACGAAAAAATGTAAGGAAAACCTTATAGGAATATATTAAACAAAATGGTTAAAAGTTGAAACGATAAAGCAAAATACTGGAGATATGATTTCGATATAAAAACACCACTAATCAGAAGCTCAACGAAAAGTGAATGTCGTGGGAAGTACAGAAAGCACTCATTAAATAGGAAGCAGCAGAGTCTAGATTAATAAGAACAACACCTACAATGTGAATAAAAAGTAAAATCATCATTGGTTGCCATCTCTGCATCGCAGGTTGGCTACGGTGGGGCCCCATTCCACTATGTTTCTTGCTTTGATAGTATAGGTTGCCTTAGGCTGAATTGTCCATCTTTTGATATTACTCGTCCATGTTAGTCTTTGTCTGCCTCTGCCTCTTTTACCTTGTATTTTCCTTTCCAATATTATTTTAGGCTGGTGTGTCTTTTATCATGCCCCAAATATCGAATTTGTCTTGTTTGAATTGTGTTTAGTAGGTCTCTTTTCATTTTTAGCTGTTGTAAGAATTCATCGTTTGTTTTCTCTTCATTCTATCCAATTCTTCCCATTCTTCTATAAATCCACATTTTAAAGGCTTAAATTTTCTGTTCTGTTTTGTTTTTATCTAGTGTCCATGTTTATGAATCATGCAGAAAGGTTGAGAAGATATATCATTTTGCTATTCATAGTTTTAGCTCTGGTGTTATTTGTTTTGATGTTAGTATATTTTTCAAGGCATTAAAATTACTTTTAGCCATTCCTATTATCTTGTTTATTTCAGTTTTACATTTTCCATCACTGGTTATAGTATGTCCAAGGTTTTTGTCGCTCTGAACTGTCTCCTGGTCTATTCCTTCAACGTTGATATCTACTTGCAGATGATGAGTATTATCATTAGGTGCTAGTATTATTAAAAAGTAACAGAAAATACATATTATCCAACGCTAAGCACCAAATAATGACAGTGAAGATTGTACTTAGAACGAATTCTATAAACAATTACAGTAATAAGATGAATGAATGGGCCAAAGATATTATCTTGACGAGAGACCTAAATGCTGAAGTGAGAACAAATAACTGGGGCATTGAAAAGATCTTGAAGAAAAAAAAAAAACAAGGACTCGGATGAATAAATGAGGACGGAAAATTATTGGTGAATGTATGTGTATTTAACAAAATAACAACGGGAGGGATGATATTCCAATTTTATAGAATGCATCAAACTTCGTCACTATCACCTGACCAGAAATTAAATTGTTCACTTATGCTTCGGATCATCACTTTCTGTCCAAAATTGAAACTGAAATTCAAAAGATATGCAATAATAAATTATTGTAGATGACTTTTTATGTAGGAATTTTAGAGGTAGTAAATTAAAGTACAGTCACAATATCAAAACAAATTCCAGGTGCTTCAACAATTAGAGGATACAATGATTATGGAAAATTAGTTGGAAAAAGCAAAGAATGTATGGAAAGAGATCTATGAAGAAATTCTAGGAAAATGGAATCGTTAGACATGGCGTACAAATGGCGTGCAGCTGATAATGGATAGATCCCTGTCGTTGTAACGGCTGTCAAAGGAAGCATTTATCTGTTGTCAGCGACAAATCCTTGGACTTAATATTAGTGAGCATGCCACACCAATAAAAAAAGCGAGAAGATGCATTAAAAGGGATAAGAGGAAATATATAGATGAACTAGCTAAATAGGCAGAAGAAGCAGCAAATAAAGGGAATATGAAAGAACTGTACAACAGCACAAAGAAAGTGGAAAATACAAACAGATCAATGCCTTTATTAAAGATAAGAAAGGAAATCTGCTTAGTAATATAAGGGAACAAATGGAGGGATGGAAAGACCACTTTGAAGAACTTTTGAACAGACACGGCTCAAATAATCCTTCAGATATACTACCAGCAGAAGAAGAGTTACGAGTTAACTGTGGAAAACCAAGCAAATAAGAAATAATGAAAGTCATCAAACTATAAAAAAAAAATGATAAAGCCACAGGACCAGATGAAATTCCTTCGGAAGCCATCAAAGCAGATACTAACACCTCTACCAAGATGTTACATAATCTATTAGATTAAATTCGGGAGAGAGAAGAAAAACCTAAAGACTGGAAAGAATGTTATATGATCAAACTACCAAAGAAAGGAAGTTTACAGGAGTGCACACATTATAGGGCAATTGTGCTACTATCAGTGCCAGGAAAAATATTAAGCAGAATCATTCTGGAGAGACTAAAAGAGAGAAACATTTGAGAGTGAACAAGCAGGTTTTAGGAAGAACAGATCATGTGCTGATCAAATAACTACACTATGTATAATAGTTGAACAAAGTTTAGAACTAAAATCCCTACTTTATATAGGATTCATAGATTACGAAAAGGCATTTGATAGTTTAGACAGAAGAATGTCATTACGGAATCCCCATAAAGTTTATTAAACTGATAAAAACAATGTATGAAGGAACGAAATGTAATGTGGTGCATGAAGGACAGATTACAGAAGCATTTTAAATAAGAACAGGAGTAAGGCAGGGATGACTTCTGTCTCCATTTCTCTTATTACTGGCCATAGATTGGATTATGGTTGGTTGCATTCGCCCGATGACTAAAGTATTCTAAAGTATTCGTAGACTTTAGAATTCCTCTTCGTCATCCGCCCTTAAAAAGGACGTTAGGATGACGTGTCTGCGTTGTGTTGTGATTTGCAGTATAAACTGTTATATTTGCACCTTTCGGCCCAACACATCCGATTTCAGCACGACATTTTTGAGTACCGGGTTGTCTTCCCTCTTCGATCCCTGTTCGCTTGGACAGACTAGACAGGTTAGTCTGTTACTAGAGGCACCACGGAGAGGTGGAGCAGGGTGGAGCAGCTGTGGGTCGCTGACAACTTCCAGCTTTGGTGCTGGGAGGCACGCCTTTGCCTCCAGATTGGATTATTAAAAAAACTCAAAATAACAGAAATGGGATCCAGTGGTCACTGACTAAACAACTTGATGATTTAGACTTTGCTGATAACATAGATTTCTTATCACACAGCCATCAATAGATGCAGGATAAAATGAGCATACTTGATGAGAGATCACAACAGCTAGGACTGAAGATTAATAGAGATAAGACCAAAATTATTAGAATTAATACAGTTGGTAATAACCAAATAAAACTAGGAGAAATACATCTACTATAGCTTGTTTCATAAGTCGTGCCCAACTTTAAAAATCAATATCTTTAAAACCGCTTTTTGTAATTTTTTTCAAAATTTGCATGTATAGTTATAATGATTAGAACCCAACAGGGAATTAATTTCATTAAAAACAAACATTTGGTTATTATTATTGCTTATTTGATTTATATAAATTTATAACGACCCATTGATGTAGTCAAAACTTAGTGTTTACAGTATTTAAGTTAAAAATAGCGAGTAAAAATCCATACAAGGTAAAATTGACGAGTTTGCACGCTTTCACCGTGGTTTTTTGACACAATTAGACACTTGTAAAAAACACGAGAAATTGTGTGTTCCATTTCCGTTTATTCAGAGGTGCAGACGTGGAACGATAACATTTATCATGAGTCTTAAAACGAAATTCTGCAGTTTACAAAACATTGCAATAAAAATGTATGACTATTTTTGCAAAGAGGCTAAACGAGGAAGATTATTTCATTCTTTAGAAAACCCTGAGAATAGGACAAGACACATTTTGGATTTATCTAAACGGTCATTTAATCGCTGGATTCAAGCACGTGACCGTCAATGTTCAAAATATACAAAATCACAAGGAAGAGCAAAAATGTTGGATAATTTCGACAGTGAACTTATTAGAAGTGAAATTCGCAAAATGTTGGGTATGAATGAAACTGTTACAATAAGAAAATTAAAAGTATCGCTGAAAAAGAACAACAGTATTGAAATATCAAAGTCTACATTATGGAGGAATGTGAGAGCTGCAGGCTTTACATTCAGAAAGTATTCCAATGGACGAAACATCATCTGTGAGAAGCCACATATAGTAGTCATGAGAAGCAAGTACTTACGTGAAGTAAAAGAGGTGCGCAAGCAAGGTTATGATATTGTGTACTTGGATGAAACATGGATCAATGCTCACCACACTAACCAAAGGGAATGGCAGTCATCAGATGGAAAGATTAAGAGATTAATACCTAGCAGCAAAGGACAGCGCTTGATAATTGCTCATGCAATAGTCGACAACATGGACTAATACAGAATGCAGAGCTCATTTTTCTTTCAAAATCCATAGACAATCGGGATTATCACTCTGAGATGAATGGTCACATATTTAGACATTGGAATGAAAATTCTGTTCTCCCATCACTAGATCGACCATCTTGCCTAATAATGGACAATGCAGCGTACCACAACATTGTTGCACTTGAAGATAAAGTCCCGACGTCATCCAGTACAAAAGATGCTATTAAGATATGGTTCACAAAGGAGCACATACAATTTAATAACATGTACTTAAAACCTGAATTACTATCTCTAGTAAAGCAAAAACAGAGGACAAAGACTTTTCAAATAGATAAGATTATCCAAGAGCACGGTCATATAAGTTTGAGGCTGCCACCTTACCATGCTAATTTAAATCCAATAGAACTAATCTGGGCAAAATTAAAAGGACAAGTGGCAGATGAAAATACAACATTCAAAATATGCGATGTAAAGACTCTTGCTAATCTCGCTTTATTAAATATAGACAAAGATTATTGGGCTGAATGTGAAGACCACGTCTTAAAACAGGAAGAGGAATATTGGAAAAATGATGGTTTGTGGAATGTTCAACCCCAAAATCTTTTAGACTCGTCTGATTCAGAATGAAAGTATATAGTCCCCACAATGTTGGCCCCTATATTACCTTAAATTAGTTCAACAAACGGTCCTTTTCAGGACCACACAACTATGAAAATTGGACATACAGGTATACCTTGATATTATTATCGTCCGTCCTCGAACTGAGCAGACAATAATTCTCCTGGTGTTTTGTTTTATCCAGTTATTTCCCCATTACGGCCACGCCTTTACCTAGTGAAAATTAATCGTAGACCAGCAACTACGGTAATTTCTATTCTTTAGGGCTTCACAATTTACAATTTTGACAAACATCAAAGAAATATCGCCGCTTTAAGAAAACTGCAGCTGCAAGATATTTGTTAAATATACATTTAAAGGGTCTTTTGCATTCTAATAACATTTGGAAAATTTCAAAAGTATTTAACAAACGGTTAGAGAGTAATAGCGTTTTGAAGTTGGGCAAATGTTTTGAAGCGAGCTATAGACGTACAATCTAACATATATCTGGGCAGTAATGTAGATAAAGAGTGAGAAACAGAAAATGATACCAAAATAAGGATATCAAAAGCAAGAGGAGCTTTCATTGCACTGGGAAACATATGGAAATCCAAAGAAATTAGGTTAAATACAAAAATAAAAATTTTCAACTCAAATGTAAAGTCGCTCCTATTATATGGCTGTGAAACATGGAGAACAACAAAATTGACAACCACGAAGACACAGACTTTCATTAATGGATGCTTACGCGAAATAAAAGGATGGAAATGGTAGGACAAAATTACTATCATAGAATTTTGGAAATGTACCAGTCAAATACCAGTGGATAAAGAGATACAGCGAAGACGATGGCGCTGAATAGGACACACACTACGGAAGCCAACTAAGAGTATTACACAACAGGCCCTTTTTTGGAATCCCCAGGGGAAAAGACAAAGAGGAAGACCAAGAAATTCTTGGAGAAGACAGTAAGAAGCAGAGATGAAGATGATGGGGAAGACATTGAATGATCTTAAAAGAATGGCAAAAAAAACAGAACGACTTGGAAAGGCATTTGTTGAAGACCTATGCTCCACTGGGAGCTAAAAAGGTAGACGAGAAGAGATGCCACACTAATAATTGCTGTCCCAAAAAATAAAGCCAGGCCTCCACTTTGATGGGGCACTCGAACTGACCGCAGTCCAGTTTGGGGCAAATTTGCAGTCGAAAACAGACAGTTTATACATCCCATCTCTGGTAAGGATCGAGGCCGGTACCATTCAACTAAACTCCACATACATTTGCACTGCAGCACTATCTCAGCACGTGAGCGCCAAAGCCATGCTGATTTTGTGGGCAGGTGAATACGACCGGGTTAGGGCTGTCTCCTCAACCGAAAATCCAAGTCATAAGGTATCACTTTACACTGCAGTTAAAATGCTACTAGTCGTAAACTCGATCCGACTAAATGGTCATCTTGACCTGCCGCACCAACCATAGAAACGCATGAATTGCAAAAGAGTCCATACAGAAAATTAATGATATTGGTTAGTTATTATTTCTGCTCGGAGAAACTAACTTCTAGACATTTGATACTAACCCCTGATTATAGAGGTTAATGCAGTGTGCTATTCTCGTCATAATATGATAGTGGAAGCAGTGCAAAATTTAGAACTCTCTTTTTTGAACTACATGATCAGCGTTCTTTTCTGGATCTACACATTTCAAACTATGTATGTGAAGTAGTAAAATATGTTTCTTACGTTTACCATATAACATATGGATGCGAATCACGGACAATAGTACAACAGACAAGAAAATCACTGGTGTCTGTAGAAATGTGGTTTTACAGAAGAATGTTGAAAGTACTATGGACAGCTAAGAAGAGTAATGAAGATGTTCTGAGAGAGGTCAAAACAAAAAGAGAGCTAATTTCCAATATTAGGAAGAAACAATCATCATTTTTTGGCCATGTAATGAGAAGAGAACAACTGGAATATATTGTAACAACTGGAAAAATTGAGGGACGAAGAGATAGAGGGAAGCAAAGAGAAAAAAATAATAGACAGCTTAAGAGAATGGCTTGGCAGAAGGTCAACAACAAAAATGATAAATAGCTACCGAGATCGAAAGTTGTGGAGAGACATGATCACGTAGGCCCGGTACTTGATGATGATGACGTTTACCATTTCAGAGGAAATGTAGTGATGTTATATAATAAAACATATTGAGGGACGCAAGAGATATTATATAATAAAACATACTGAGGGACGCAAGAGGTATTATATAATAAAATATTGAGGGACAGTTGAGGAGGTATATAGTTCACTCCCCAAGTGATATTATTAAGGAGCATTGACGAGACAGATAGGGTTAATGGTTAAGAAAAGGAAAGTTTCTAATGGGTGGGGTACGAATACTGATTTTATTTTATTATTATTTTTTTTTAATTTACATTCGGTGAATCATGTCGATGATGTTGTGCAAATATAGAGATAGGTCAGCATATTAGTAATGCTAATTGATTAAATTAGCACGGGTATCTGTCTCTCTTTGTGACTAATAAACAAACACTACAAAATAGTATAATATCACTGGTCTCCACATTTTTTCGTGCATGTGACATGCGCTCTTGTGTGTAAGTATTATCGTATTAGGGTCCGCTCGTATTAAAGTATGGTGGATAGTTGTTAATATAGCTCCAACATAAGATAGTGGGAATATTGATTAGATAGTCTAATGAGAAATATATATATATATATATATATATATATATATATATATATATATATATAATAAACTAATGCGGTGTCTGTCTCTTCTTGTGGTTGACATACAATACAAACTAGTCTAAAAAAAACATGCAAAGATTCCCCATGCCTTCTTTGTGACTTGCTTGCGTAATGTCATATCTCTTATAGACAAGATACTAACGACCTCTGACCAATGACCACAAGTGTGAAAGTTACCAATGACCACAAGTGTGAAAGTTACCAATGACCACAAGTGTGAAAGTTACCAATGACCACAAGTGTGAAAGTTACCAATGACCACAAGTGTAAAAGTTACCAATGACCACAAGTGTGAAAGTTACCAATGACCACAAGTGTGAAAGTTACCAATGACCACAAGTTTGAAAGTTGCCAATGACCACAAGTGTGAAAGTTACCAATGACCACAAGTGTGAAAGTTACCAATGACCACAAGTGTGAAAGTTGCCAATGACCACAAGTGTGAAAGTTACCAATGACCACAAGTGTGAAAGTTACCAATGACCACAAATGTGAAAGTTGCCAATGACCACAAGTGTGAAAGTTACCAATGGCCACAAGTGTGAAAGTTACCAATGACCACAAGTGTGAAAGTTGCCAATGACCACAAGTGTGAAAGTTACCAATGACCACAAGTGTGAAAGTTGCCAATGACCTAGACTTTTCAGAAACTGACAAACAATCCAAACTAATCCAAAACTGATCAATGGCCACTGACATTCAGCCACGTTTTGCTCATGACTACCCTACTTTGATGGAGCTTTGGTTATACTGCACTAATATCTATGACCATTGTATGGTGTAAGTACGGTGTAGGGAGATTTTTGGGCGATGATTACTTATGCGGTTGTCGCAGTTACTGGGTTCTTGTACTGGAAATAAAGGGAAGGAGGCAAATAGAGAGAGAGAGATAGAGAGAGAGAGAGAGAGAGAGAGAGAGAGAGAGAGAGAGACATGGACAAGAAATAAATGTTGTAAACGACATGCAAAAGCATTATGAGAGCGTTACATGAGGGAAAGGATGAAGAAAGTGAGATGTTGTCAGAAGAAAGTGAGCTATAATAGATAGAACTAGAGGAAGCCGCGCCAGAATAGAGTGTGAGAGATAGATCCAGAGGAGGGAAAAACATGGAGGAGATGCAGAAAAGAGGAGTTGCTTTTGTCAGATAATAAGAGTTAGAAAGAGAAAGTGCCGAAAAAGAGAACGGGTAAAGCAAAAATGTGATTCGTAAAGGAAGTAAAAGGCAGTGGTAAGTTTGGGTCAGTTGTGGTCAGTGATCAATTTGGGTCACCTTAACATCAGTTTCAGTTAGTGGTCATTTTGGGTCACATGTGGTTAGTGGTCATTTTGGAAGACCTGTGGTCAGTGTTTAGTTTGGTCATCTGTGATCAGAGGTCAGTTTGTGTCACCTATGGTCAATGGTCAATTTTGTCACCTGAGGTCAGTGGTCACTTTTGTTCACCTGTGGTAAATGGTTAGTTTTGGGTGAGTTTCCGTCAGTTGGCAGTTTAGGTCAGTGGTCAGTTTGAGTCAGTGGTGTGTTTGGGTTTCCTATGCTCAGGACGGTCAGTTTCGGTCACCTATGGTCAGTTTGGGTCACCTTTTGTCAGTGGTATGTTTGGGTCAGTCTGGGTCAGTTTGGGTCAGTTTAGATCAGTGGTCAGTTTGGGTCAGTGATCATTTTCGGTCACCTGTGGTCAGTTGTCTATTTGGGTAACCTACAGTCTGTAATATGTTTGGGTCACCTATGGTCAGTGATCAGTTTGGGTCCCCTTTGGTCGGTTGTCTGTTTGGGTCACCTATGGTCAGTGATCATTTTGGATCACCTATTGGCAGTGATAAGTTTGTGCCACCTATGGTCAGTGGTAAATTTGTGTCACCTGTGGTTAGTTATATGTTTGAATTACCAATGGTCAGTAATCAGTTTGGGTCGCCTGTATTCAGTTGTCTATGTGGGTCATCTGTTGTCAGTGATCAGTTTGTGTCACCTGTGGTCAGTGATGAGTTTGGGTCACCTGTGATCAGCAGTCAGTTTGGGTCACTTGTGATCATTTGTCAGTTTGTTGCACCTATTGTCAGTTTGGGTTAGGGGTCATTTTGGGTCAAATGTGGTCAGCGGTCAGTATGGGTCACCTATGGTAAGTGATCAGTTTGGGTCACATGTGGTCAGTGATGCGTTTGGGTCACATGTGGTCAGTGATCAGTTTGAGTCACCTATGGTCAGTGATACACTTGGGTCACCTGTGGTCATTTGTCAGTTTGGTGCACCTATAGTCAGTTTGGGTAAGTGGTCATGTTGGGTCATCTGTGGTCATTTGTCAGTTTGGTGCACCTATAGTCAGTTTGGGTAAGTGGTCATGCTGGGTCACCTGTGGTCATTTGTCAGTTTGGTGCACCTATAGTCAGTTTGGGTAAGTGGTCATGTTGGGTCATCTGTTGTCATTTGTCAGTTTGGTGCACCTATAGTCAGTTTGGGTAAGTGGTCATGTTGGGTCATCTGTGGTCATTTGTCAGTTTGGTGCACCTATAGTCAGTTTGGTTAAGTGGTCATGTTGGGTCAATTGTGGTCATTTGTCAGTTTGGTGCACCTATAGTCAGTTTGGTTAAGTGGTCATGTTGGGTCATCTGTGGTCATTTGTCAGTTTGGTGCACCTATAGTCAGTTTGGGTAAGTGGTCATGTTGGGTCACCTGTGGTAATTTGTCAGTTTGGTGCACCTATAGCCAGTTTGGGTAAGTGGTCATGTTGGGTCATCTGTGGTCATTTATCAGTTTGGTGCACCTATAGTCAGTTTGGGTAAGTGGTCATGGTGGGTCATCTGTGGTCATTTGTCAGTTTGGTGCACCTATAGTCAGTTTGGGTAAGTGGTCATGTTGGGTCATCTGTGGTCATTTGTCAGTTTGGTGCACCTATAGTCAGTTTGGGTAAGTGGTCATGTTGGGTCATCTGTGGTCATTTGTCAGTTTGGTGCACCTATAGTCAGTTTGGGTAAGTGGTCATGTTGGGTCATCTGTGGTCATTTGTCAGTTTGGTGCACCTATAGTCAGTTTGGGTAAGTGGTCATGTTGCGTCATCTGTGGCCATTTGTCAGTTTGGTGCACCTATAGTCAGTTTGGGTAAGTGGTCATGTTGGGTCAATTGTGGTCATTTGTCAGTTTGGTGCACCTATAGTCAGTTTGGGTAAGTGGTCATGTTGGGTCATCTGTGGCCATTTGTCAGTTTGGTGCACCTATAGTCAGTTTGGGTAAGTGGTCATGTTGGGTCACCTGTGGTAATTTGTCAGTTTGGTGCACCTATAGCCAGTTTGGGTAAGTGGTCATGTTGGGTCATCTGTGGTCATTTGTCAGTTTGGTGCACCTATAGTCAGTTTGGGTAAGTGGTCATGGTGGGTCATCTGTGGTCATTTGTCAGTTTGGTGCACCTATAGTCAGTTTGGGTAAGTGGTCATGTTGGGTCATCTGTGGTCATTTATCAGTTTGGTGCACCTATAGTCAGTTTGGGTAAGTGGTCATGTTGGGTCATCTGTGGTCATTTGTCAGTTTGGTGCACCTATAGTCAGTTTGGGTAAGTGGTCATGTTGGGTCATCTGTGGTCAGGTGTCAGTTCGGATCAGTGGCCATTGATAAGAATTGGATGAGTTTGAATCGTTGGTTTCTTTCTGGTGAATTTGGGTCATTGCTCAGTTTTTTATTCACTCGTCGTCATTGGTCAGTTTTTGTTCACTTGTGGTCATTGGTCAGCGGTCGTTATGTATCTTCATTTCTTGCAGACATGACATTACGGAAGCAAGTCATGAAGAAGGCATGGAGAGCCCTTGCCTGTTTTATTTGACTTGGTTGTACTGTATCTTAGCCACTAGACGAGATATGCACCGCATTAGTTTATCATATATATATATATATATATATATATATATATATATATATTTCTCTGCACTTCCGTTGTAAAGCTTGTGCATCTAGGTCAGGTTCTCTCGATCGCTGCAGAAAGTGCATTCGGGATCTGATTAATTTCGGTTTTCCATTGCACTTTTGTGCATTAAAGTAAAAATTATGATCTACTTATTACATCTGCGCCGCTAACGCGAAGTTGTACGCCGTCAACAGTCCCTTTTGTGACAAATCATGTTTTGTGAATGAGACCTTCCACTGTCTAGACTTGATCTGTGCTTTACGTCATATTGGTGCTGTTCATGACCGTTGTTGGAATTCCTTGACACAAGTTATTTCCATGTTACTTATTAATGTAAACTGCTTCGTCAGTCGCAGTTTTATCTCTTTAGGAATTTGCACCGTGTTTTGTTCGTCTTATGTTGCTTTCACTAGAGTAATCAGGAATCTGAAGCGAGCGAAATTGTTGTGAGTAAGACATTTTTGTTGCTACGTCATCGTAATGGCGTATATACCTAGATCGGTCGTACGCTAATCTTAAGGTATGTTGTTTGATGTGCGACGGGGATAATCTGACGATGAACTGTGTGTCTATATGTTCGGAATTGGAGTCAACAACGATGACCTAACATCATCAAGCGCTATAACTTTTTAAAATTAATACGACGATCATCATTTTCAAGAGTACGTGAACTTCCATGGTATATGGTGGACAGGCGGCGGGAACATTGAAGGCTATGCATGAAAAGTGTTCCTTGTTTCAGTTTCCTCATATTCCAAGTCCGGTTTCTTGCAGGAGCTACTGAGTTAAGTGCTCTGTGCACACAGTGAGCTTAGTGCCTCATCCGTTTTGATCATGTTTCGATATTCCAATTGTTTACGATGAATGATGATATCGTATGACAGGGAGCAGTTGGCTGTGTTCACTTTTTGCGCGCTTTTGCCTTATGTCTTTTGGCGTGTGCTGAGACTGTTACGATGGGGACTATAGTTACCTTTCTTTGTTTGAGATATGAGATATTAATTCGGATGATTACGCTGGCACTGGCGGGTGAGCAATTATGGATTTAATTCGTTTGCAGTGATACCGGGCCTTCCATAACCAAATAACCAAATATAAATTTCTCATTAGACCATCTAATCAATATCCCCTACTATATTACATTCGAGCTGCATTAACAAATATCCACCATACATCAGCACTGTTGGACCGTAATATGGTAATACTTTCACACAAAGGGCACGTGTCAAACACGAAAAAATGTTTGGAGACCATTAACTCTTTCCGTACGTTTCGCCGCATAGTGCACCACTCTCAATTTGATTAATGTGAACCATCGTCTATAAACTATATTCTTTTTAGATGTCTTGTATCATCTTGGTATTGTTGAATAATAATATTACCTTGTTCAATTATCTAAACGTTCATATATAATATGTTATATCTTAGATAAATATAATATGTAGATTAATTCTTAAAACAATCAAACATTTTGTCTCTGAAATCCCTTCCGTGGCGTTGATAACAAGCTTAACAAGAACAGTTAATAGTGAAATACTTTGTTGCATTGTCTGTTTTTTAGCCGCAACGAGAGACAGACCCAGTACTATTTTATCATATACTATTACTCATATATGACACAAATATTAATAAGGATCATCATGAGACGTGTAAAGAACAAAATAAAACCAGAAATAAGCGAGGATCAATGTGGATTTGTGGAAGGAAAAAGCACCTATAATGCAATATACATCTTAAGAACATTGATAGAAAGACCTATAGAGGTAACGTATGATCTATATATGTGCTTTACAGACTACACAAAAGCCTTTGACAAAGTAAAGCATGCGGAAATAATCAATTGGCTGGAGAAATTAAACATTGATGGCAAGGATCTGCGATTCATAAAAAAAAACATGTACTGGCAACAAACAGCAGCTATACGAATTAGCAACCAAACAGGATAATCCCAATATATAAAACAAGGAGTCAGACAAGCCTGTGTTCTGTCACCGGATATGTTTTCACTTCACAACAAAAATATTATGAGATCAATAGTAGACAAACAAGGAATTAAAGTAAACGGTCACAACTTAAATAATTTGCGATATGCGGATGACACAGTCTTAATAGCAGAACCAGAGAATGAACTACAAGATAAAAGATAACAACAAGAAAAGTCTCAGTCTGAACAGTACGAAGACAGAAATAAGGCTCATATCGAAGAAACAATCATCACCATCATGCAGCATAAAAATAAACAGGACAAATCTGAAACAAGTGCAAGAGTTAAGTATTTGGGCACAATAATAACATCAGATGGAAAATGTACCACAGAAATAAAACAGAATAGCTCAGGCCAAAATAGCATTTCAGAAAATGAAAAATATCTTATGCAATAGTTGCATGTCAATAGATGTGAGAAAGAGAGTTCATCGGTCCTATATAGAACCAATTCTTACCTATGGAAGCGAATCATGGACATTAGACAAACAAATGAAAAAACAATTAGGGGACAAAAAAGATGGGATTTCTCAGAAGAATGTTGAACATTCTTCATTAGATGTCACCCTGGACATCTAAAAAAGACCAATGAGGAAATTCTCAAAGAGGCCAACACAAAAAGGGAGCTAATAAAAAAAAAAACATCAGAAAGAAACAATCAATATTTTTCGTGCACATCATGTAAGAGGAAAATTGCAATACTTGGTTATAACAGGGAAAAATACAAAGAAAGAGGGAACGCGGACGACAAAGAGAGATAATACTGAATAGCTTGGTGTCATGGCATGGCAAACAGTCAACAACAGAACTGATACGATGGACTGTAAATAGAAGATTGTGGAAGGACATGATCACCTACAGCCAACCGGTATGGCACATGATGATGATGACAACTCATATCCTGACCTATCTCTATACGTATACAACACCATTCACATGACTTACCCATTGCAACATTTTAAATTTTATTTTTATATTAATAAAATAAAATCATTATACATACCCTACCCGTAGATAATTTCATTTTCCTACCCCTTAAATCTCTCCAATTCTCCTTAATAATATCACTTGCCGAGTGGACTATATACCTCCTTTATTGTCTCTCAATGTTTTACTATGTAACTTCTAGCGCCCCTCAGAATTGATATCCAAAAGAAACCTACATTACTACTTATGTAGCATATCTTTTCTGGCAGTTCATACAGAAGTGATGAAGCAAGGAATGTCTGTGGCTTCTTCACTTCCAAATTGCTGAGGCGAAATATGCGTCCATCTGTGTAAGTGAAGTTACTCTTTTCATTCTTTGTTAGAGTGTGTTAGGAAAAATGAAATAAATAATTTAACGTTAAAAATTCTATTGACCTTTCGAGCCGTAGCCGGTCCATAGGGCGTAGATCCAGATACTCCCTCTCTTATCTGAACTTATTGTTCTAGCAGTTTTCAATTCTTTTAAAGATATTTTATCAAATCTCGCCATTTGTCTCTGTTCTGTGCAAGCAACTCTATCTCATTGAGGGAGCCGATTCCTGCTGCTCTTTCCTCTCTCATCAATGTTCTTCTCAGTGTCTCTAGGTCTTCCTCTTTTCCTCTTACCTGTTGTTTCCCACATGATGGCTTGCTTTACTATTCGGTTATTATCTCTTCTCATCACATGTCCAACATATGAAAAAACCTTTTCTTTATTACTGAAGATATTAGTGGCTGATGAGGTGGTTGATTTGTAAAGAAAAGCATACCTTTACAAACCTATAGTACACCAATAGCAAGGTTCATCTTTTCAACACTGAGAACGCCACCCTTCAGATATATATATATACCCCATTCTCTAGCTGCTATTCTCACAGTTGACACTTTAATGGATGCTTGGTTCATAAAGTTTCAGTAAACATATTTAGAGTGTTGATCAGTAACAAATGTTCTAGAGGGACGATTGCACCGTTTGTATCCCACAAACCCAACACTTAAATGTGTTATAAATCTAAACTTACCTTTTACTTCAAAATTCGATTCAAGTAGCGAAAATGCAATTATTCCTTCCCCTCTAAATGCATCAATTTTATCAGTCATGATCTCCATTTAAGAGTTCATACATAAAAGAATGTGAAATATATTTAAGTTTACAGTTAATTAGGTTAAGGATGCTATGGGATGTAAGAGTTAACAGATTGAAGCCTTCCAGACAAGACAATTTTTGAATAGAAAATTTGAAAATCCCGATGAACTTAATCAATATAATTTACCTCATCAGTGTTATTAAGTTTGGCTTGGTTAGGGGACCCAGTTGTGTTCAATTTTATGAATTCTCACAGCAACAACAAAAAAACAGATAAATAAAAAATTAAGAAATTTTTACAATGCGTGTTAAAGGTCCACGTCATAACAAACTTTTCATTGAAATCAGATTACGTACTTTTCTGATTATATGAAAAGAAAAAAAAAACCATTGAAACAACAAAGACACTATGGAACACTCGAGAAGTTGTAGACGTTTTTGAAAGATTCGTGTATTTGCCATTTTCGATTAAAATTTATTGATGTTACTCTGAAGGTTGGGTAACGATATATCGTTATATATATATATATATATATATATATATATATATATATATATATATATATATATATATATATATCCATATATATTGTTGTGGTTAGTGGAATTCAGGATCACTTTATCTTTAGTATTGAGTGTTTCAACTTTGTTTCGCCTAACGCCCATTCATTGCTTCCCCACAATAAATATTTTATTCATTCTCAAGTCTTGCATCTCTGTCTTCAACAGTCTCTTGTCCTGTCGGTATATCGTGTTTCCACTTGCCAAAGTAAAAAAAAGTAAAGCGCTCCGTCACGCCACGTGGCGTATAGGGAATATGGTGTTAGTGACCATAATATTTACAGACCTTCGGCATATGATTTTTGGGAGATGTGGTCAGTATTACGCCCGTGCCGCGTTACTTTCCCAGAAAAAAATCCGGTACCCATATAAAGCTGAGTAGACCCGGAAGCCGTCGGTTGGGATCGAGCCCGGCCTCTTGTCTTTTGTAGTCCAGTTCACTAACCACTGAGCTATCGCGGCTTCCCGTGTAATATGATATATAATATATTTGTGACGTGCCTTCTAACGTGTTAAACAGAATAGACGATAGAAAGAACGAAACATGACACAATGAGTCGTCTTGAAACGTCAGAAGAGCTCCAGATCCAAGAGCTGATCACGAAAAGAAGGCTTGATGGAATAATATAAGAAACACCGTGCAACATAACAGTATGAGAAGCCAACCAAAGAGCAAAACACAGAAAATAATATCTCCCACATCTCTTGATTGTTGGGTATTACGCCCGTGCCGTTTACTTTCCCAGAAAAAAAATTCGGTACCCATTAAAGGCTGGGTGAACCGGAGCCTTCGATTGGGATCGAACCCTACCTCTTGTCCTTTAATTGATTTCATTCGTCATAACCAAATTTCCTTTAACAGAAAATAGTGATTATGTGGTCCTGGTCGATACAGGTGACCGAACAAATTATACATATGTCTATAATAATAAGTAGAAACAGTCAAAATCAAAGCATAGAGATATAAACATGATAAAAAGGCCTATAATAATACAATCAATGCAACTGAAAACAAGCAACGATCATTTTAAAAGTGGAAAGCTCTGTGGACTTTCATGCAAAATGTTATACAATAATGAGTTCATATATTGTTTCAGTAGTCGCCGATGCAATTAAAGTATTAATTTCATTTAGAGTTTAATTTGTCGCTAATTAGCTAGAATCGATTAGCACAATAAAGGTGTCTAAACAACGAAAGAAATGAGATTAATAATAAATTCACAACTGGATTAGTACTAACCACGCTTATCGCATCCAGTGAAAATTGTGATATTTTTTTCATCGATAGTGACTGTTCGTTTATTTATGCTCAATAACTAAGCATTAGATTCGTTAACTTTCAAGTTTGAATTCTCATTTCTTATATCAAATTATAATTTTGAAAATACTCATTTTAGTAGCTTGAAACCATTTTATTAGAATTCTAATCAGAATCGCACTCACTATTGATTTATTAAACCTCGATGATACCTTATAAGCTAAAAGGTTCAGGAAAGATTACGTATATTGAAAGCAGCTACGTATGATAAAGTTTTCTCTGTGGTAAATAGAGAAAGCCATGGAATGAGAGAGAGAGAGTAACAGAGAGAGCCAGAGAATAATTAAATTCGTTTAGAAATGTGCAAATGTCATGTAGTAGTTTTTAATAATCTTGGTATTGACATAACAGGACCACATAATCTATACTTGCCCTGCACGCTACCGAATACAGATTTTATAAGCTTCCTGGCGTCCTCAAAAAGATAACTCCTATAATCTCTTGTCATCGTCTCTTTCTTTACAACCACGCACGATTTCCCGTAATCCTTCAGTAACTTGTTGCGTCTACGAATGAATCCTCCTGTCATCCATGGCTGCTACTAGATACGATTTCTAGAATCAATCTGCCCATTTCTGAATCCACCGGAAAAGGGTTTTCTCTTAGTATAATTTATATCCAATGAAACGACTCTTTATTGGGCCCAATAATAGCATGAGACGTAAGATGCACCACAGATATCAAAAGTAGAATAGCTGAGGCCAAAATATCATTTCAGAAAATGAAAAACGTCTTATGCAAGATATGTATATCAAAAGAAGTGAGAAAGAGAGTTCATTGGTGCTATATAGAACCAATTCTGATCTCTGGAAGAGAATCAGACACAGCAAACAATCAAATGAAAGACGATTAGAGGTCACAGAGATATGATTTACAGAAGAATGTTGAAAGTTTCCTAGACAGCTAAAGAGACCAAGGAAGAAATTATCAAAGAGGCCAACACAAAAAGAGAGCTCCTAAAAAACATCAGAAAGAAACAATCAACATTTTTTTTTCGGCACATCATGAGAAGAAAAAAAGTTGTAATATTTGGTTACAACTGGCAAAATACAAAGAAAGAGAAATCGCGGACGAAAAAGATAGATAATACTAGACAGCTTGGTGTCATGGCATGGAAAATAGTCAACAACAGAACTAACTGATACGATGCACTGTGCATATAATATTGTGGAAAGACATAGTCGCTTGAGGCAACCGGTATGGCACATGATGATGACGAAGCGATTCTAGCCAGAAGGATACATCTTGCACAAAACGATTTCAATCTCGCGTTTTGATATCAGAACTAAAGGTATCACTCATGTCAGAAGTGGAGTTTGTCACCTAAAAATAGTGTTTCAGAAAGCTGTTGAATGTCTGTGAATGTACAGTTATACGAGGCAGAATAAAGGAAAAGGACGGATGGCTGTGGGTAACGCCAGGGCAAGATGAAGTGACAGAATCAAGAAAATTCATCACGTGACAATTGTTCAAGTTGAGGAAACTGTCAGCTGGAATATACTTCTCTCTTTCAACTGAAATGGGTAGTGAGATTAACTTCTGTAGTAAACATCTTGTTTTCTGTGAATCGCAATAGACCACACGTCTTTTCCCTTTAAACACAATTGTTCTATATAAATTTTTCCATCAGTTTTACTCTAAGTGCATTTTTATTTAATGGGGGAAAAGAGGGGTGAGAGGGTGGGGGCGAGGGTTTGCTTTAGAAATTTTTTTTTGTCGCATGCTATTTTTTTTATTTAAGATAAACCCATTCAGAGATGTTAGGTATATTGTAACAATTTAGTCATTTCCCGTTTTCTTATAATTAATATTGCTCCAGTTTAGCAATAGGAAAAAAAACAATGGTTTCTATAAATGAAAATATTAGTATTCCTGGTAGAGAATACAACCTTCAGGCTGCATATTTAATTACTTATCTATTGACTAAACGTCCTTAAATGAACATTGGTTCTGTACAGCACTAATTTGCCCTTGCTCCTTTTCAAAACAAAGCCAAAAATTAATGACGTAAACCATTACACTACTGTAACAATTATTTCTTTTGAAAGCATCATTCTTTGCCTACCAGGTTTCTATTTACTAATGAAACCACATTAGATGTATATACTTATATGAGGTTAGACGAACTCTAAATGTTCTCCGATTCTAAAAAGCTCTCGAAAACCTCGAATCGCCTGAATAAATCTATTCTTCTGAGTAACTCGAATCTCCTGAATACCTCTAATCTAATGAATACCTATAATGGCCTGAATACCTAGAATGGCCTGAATGCCTCGATTCTCATGAATATCTCGAATATTCTTAACACCTCAAATCTCCTGAATATCTCGAATCTCCTGAATAACTCGAATCTCCTGAATAACTCAACTCTCCTGAATAACTCGAATCTCCTGAATAACTCGACTCTCCTGAATAACTCGAATCTCCTGAATAACTCGAATCTCCTGAATAACTCGAACCTTACAAATAAGAAGTTTTAAAATGTTTTTAAAAAGTGAGCAAAAATGAATTCAGCTTAAAATCGAAAGATTTGAATCGGAAAAAATGCCCTTGATGAAAACATATTATAGAAAACAGTTTTCATAAAATTTATCGACATATATTACGAGATAGTGAAATTCACCATTCAGTAAAATGAGGTGCATAATTGCAAATTAAAACATAATTCTTTATGTATATTTACATTTTCAGAGAATAATTTGGCAAACAGTATTTGAGCAACATTTCTCGTGCTTGACATTTTCTTATAACAGCAAATGCTCCAAAAAGGGCAGAGAAGAGGCGATTAAAACATTCAATAAACGCTACAAAAACAGATTAAGAGGAAGACCGAGAAAGAGATGGATAAAGGGAATACTAGAGTCACTAGGAGGAATAACACCAGAGGAGGCCAACAGAAGAGCAAAGAATCGCAGATTGTTTCTCGTCGACGCCAACGGCAGCAGAGGAAGGATATTAGAAGAAGAAGAAGAATACACACGGGATATTGCTAAGGACAAACTGACAGCATGTGCAAATGAGAGTTGATTAGTACTGGAATCGGTTAGTTGTAGATTGGGCAGCGCAGAATAGTTCATTTGTAATAGTGTCGTCTTGTTCTTTATCTCGTATAGTGGCTAGTACTTCAATGATCACAACATACAATATGATATATAATAGACTTGCACATAAGTCTCTCTTCAATGTTCAACTATTAATGTTTATTGGAATGGAACATTGTTCATCAACATCTTCATTTTCTTACAAACTTGTGAGTCTACTTACGACATGTAGAATATATGAAGCACAATGGAACACAATTCTTGGACACTTGTAACACAACTTCTACTGATAACTTCTCTAGTGTCTTAATCATCTATCACTGACTTATGACTGTAACTTGTAGAATTCTAACTATTCTGACTCTGTTTCTAAACTGCTTAACTGCTTCTTGTCTAAAGGTTTCTACTTCTAACCTTCTGACTGTCTCTCATAGCTTAACTCTGTCCTAACTTAACTGCTGGTTCGCTCTCCTAACTTAACTGCTTAAACTCTTCTGCAGGACTTTAAATACTCCTCAACTCTCTCTTCCACCTGGGGCTCAGCAGCCAATCAGCTGCTGCCGAGTGCCCATGCGACCCTATGATCCAAGTATTTGTCACTCAACGTTTACGTGTCCAGTGTCCACCATCTGTGACTCACCTGAACTTTCCCAAATTTGGACAAAACATCCTGTTTCCCCGAAATCTCTACGCCCTATTTGGGATAATATTACTTCATCCTGGTAGCTGGATGACCACTTGACCGTTCCATGACTTTGACAATAACAACTTATTTATCAGCTAGGCCAAAGTCATGGGTTTCACATGCTAAGTGTGTGATCACCCACAATAACAATGAACTTGCATGGCCATTCGTGGAGATTCATGGAAAATCCCCCAACTATTATGTCTAGGTCAAGTCATGACCCTCTCTACTTCGGTGGGTGTCCACTATCCACTCTCTACAACTTGTGAGTGGGGACCATGTGACCTCCCATTGCTTTGTCCAATTACTCTGAACCTCACTCCTTCCTCCAGGTTACTACCCTTCTCCTATAACCTCTACTGTAACTAAACTTCTGACTCACTAGTTATACTGAAATACCATCATCATCATTGAGTGCCGTCTCCGCAACGAAGGTTGGCTACCATGGAGCGCCATTTTGCTCTATCTCTTGCTTTGATGGTGCAGGTTGTCATCGGTTGATTTGTCCATCTTTTGATGTTACTCGTCCATGTTAATCTTGGTCTGCCTCTGCCTCTTTTACCTTGTATTTTCCCCTCCAGGATCACTTTCAGTAGGCTGTTGTGTCTTTTAACATGGCCTAAGAATCGCATTTGTCTTGTTCTAATTGTGTTCAGAAGTTCTCTTTTCATTTTTAGTTGTTTTAAGACTTTGTCATTTGTTTTCTTTTCCTTCCATCCAATTCTACCTATTCTTCTATATATCCACATTTCAAAGGCTTCAATTCTCTGTTCTGTTTTCTTGTCTAATGTCCATGTTTCAGCACCATATAGGAATATTGAGAAGATGTAACATTTTGCTATTCTTAGTTTTAGTTTTGGTGTTATTTGTTTTGATGTTAGTATGTCCTTCATGACATTAAAATTACTTTTTGCCATTCCTATTCTTTTGTTTATTTCAGTTGTACATTTTCCATCACTGGTTATAGTATGTCCAAGGTAGTTATAGTTCTGAACTGTCTCAAGGTCTATTCCTTCAATTTTGATATCCACTTGTGGGTTTTGAGTATTTTCTTTGTTTATGATCATAGTTTTAGTCTTTTTGATATTCATATCTAGTCCATATTTTTTGCTTGTCGTGTTTATTTCATTAAGTAATTGTTGTAGGTCTTTAGGATTTTCTGCTAGTAGTACAGTATCGTCAGCATATCTTAGGTTATTGATTATCTTTCCATTAATTTGTAGGCCTGGCATCTCTATGATGTTTTTAAAGATTTGCTCAGTGTATAGATTGAACAAGCTTGGTGATAGGATGCATCCTTGTCTTACTCCTCTTTTTATATCAATGGGTGTAGAGAACTCTTTGTTATATTTTATTATTGCTGTTTGCTCCCAGTATAGATTGCATATTAGTCGTATATCCATGTCATCTAGATGTATCTCTTTTAGGCATTCTATAAGTTGTTTGTGGTGTACTCTATCAAAAGCTTTGGTGTAGTCTATGAAGCAGGCATATATTGGTTTGTTTACTTCTGTGTATTTTTCGATTAATGTTCTCATGCAGAATATGGCTTCTTTTGTCCCGCTATTTTTCCTAAATCCAAATTGCTGCTCATCTAATTCAGTATTGATTTTATTCTGAATCCTTCCTTGTATAACTTTTAGCAAGATTTTTGTAACATGGCTCATTAGGCTTATTGTTCTAAAGTCACTGCATTCAACTGCACCATTCTTTTTAGGCAATGCAATGAAAGTTGATGTTTTTAGTTCATTTGGTATGTATCCTGTGTGGTATATGTCGTTGCATATGTCTGTAATCACTTCAATGCCAAAATCTTCAAGTGCCTGTATCATCTCTATCTGTATGCTTTCAGGTCCTGCTGCTTTTCCCCTTTTCATTGTTTTTATAGCTTTTTCCACCTCAGATTTTAAGATTTTATAGCCTGATGTACATTTTATAACTGGTTTCTTGTCCCTTTGATCATGAAATAGTTCTGTTATATATTCCTGCCATCTATCTATGATATCCTTATTGTCTGTTAGCATTTTTCCTTTTTTGTCTGCAATGCATCCACCTTCTGTGGCTTTTTATTTTTATTAGTCATTCTCTTTATTTCTGTGTGCATTCCTCTTAGGTCTTGTTTGCTTTCCATAGTTTCTATTTCTCTACATTTTTGGCTGAGCCAGTCTTCTTTTGCCTTTTTGCACATTTTGCGTATCTCATTATCTATTTTATGGTATTGGGCAGTGTTCTTCGCTTGTCTCCTTTCTTCCATTTTTTCTAAGATGGTGTTAGTTATCCATTTTTGTTTTTTGTTCTTTTCTCTTTTGGGTAAGGTGTCGCAGGCTTTTTGTATGCTTTTCTTTATGCATTGCCATTTGGTTGTTACTTTTTCATCAGGATTTTCTCTTCTGTATTGTTCAATTCCTTCCTCTAGCAGCTTCTGGTATGTGTTCTTTACTTGTATTGTATAGGTATCTTTAATATCTTTTTGATTTAAAGCTGTTATGTCGAGTGGGTTTGTTGATGAATCACATTTTTGCTTGTTTCTCTTTAGTTTGATTTTCATTTTAATCATTACAGGATTGTGATCAGAATTAATATCTGCTCCTGGGTAGGTTTTGGCTTTCTTTACGCTGTTACGGAACCTTTCTTTTATCATTATGTAATCTATTTGATTCCTCTTCCTATCTCCAGGGCTTTTCCATGTGTATAGTTTCCTTTTCTCTTGCTCAAAGTAGGTGTTACATATTATCAGCCTGTTTTCTTCACAGAATTGTATTAATCTTTCTCCTCTGTCATTTCTTTTTCCTAAACCATGATTTCCTATAATTGTCTTATATCTACCTTTTCCTACTTTAGCGTTCATGTCACCCATTACAATCAAGATGTCTGAAGATTTCACTTGCTTCATAACTTTATATAGGTCTTCATAGTATGCCTCTATTTGTTCATCTGTGTAGTCTTGAGTAGGTGCATATGTCTGTATTATTGCTATGTCGAATGGTTTTGCTTTCAACTTGAGTAGTATAATCCTATCACTGTATGTCCAGTGGGTACTTATATATTTTTGTAGCTCTCTTTTTATCAGTATTCCTACCCCCCTTTGATGTTCTGTTGTGTTTCCTGAGTATATAAATGTATATTTTTCGTCTTCAATGTACCCACATTCCTTCCATCTAGTCTCTGATATGCCTAAAATATCTATATTTATTCGTTCTGCTTCTTGAACTAGATTTTCCAATTTCCCTTGTTGATATAGAGTCCTAACATTCCAAGTACTTATTTTAAGATCTTTCCTCCGACATAAGTTCGAATTTCTCCGACTCTCCATGGCTTCCTCTGGACTGGTACGTGATGAGGCTCCAATCTCTTTCACGGTGGTCAGCCATGTTCGTCTTTCCATCATTATAGTTAAATCTGCTGGTCGCCACTATATGATACTGCTATCGTCTATTTGAGAAGCGGTAGCTTCCACCAGCTTCACTGTTACATTATCTCCCCCTAATGTCCAGATTTACATACGTAGTATTAAATTTTGTAACATCATAATAAAAATAGTAACAGTATACATATATACATCTTTGAATTCTATGGTCTACTAACTGATAACATGCAATAGCAGATTCTAAGTCATGTGAGTAAAATGTTTCTCTAAATAATTGTCACAATATAACATTCATTCTTTAATAATACATAAGCATCAACACAATCTAGGAGACAATAAGGTACTGAGCAATAAAAATTATTTGTAACAAAAAAATGTAACATTTCCAAGGGACTT
Organism: Megaustenia siamemsis; assembly: GCA_032433765.1. Taxonomy (NCBI): domain Eukaryota; kingdom Metazoa; phylum Mollusca; class Gastropoda; order Stylommatophora; family Ariophantidae; genus Megaustenia; species Megaustenia siamemsis. The sequence continues at coordinate 39,432,666 of JAVIAB010000092.1, forward strand.
AATTTTTCAAAATATGTCCAGTTGTGTCCCCTGATAATAAAAAAATTCAAGTCTTCTTGAGCATTCTAACTACTTCTGATGACTGATTGCCAGCTTCTTGAGGAGAGCTACATTACAGGCATCAGCAGAGCCTCTGTCGACTGGCATCTGTGACTCCAAGATCCAATATCTAAAAATAAACTCATAAGCAAAAAAACCATGTACAACAGTCATTATCATGCATTATTATTACAAGTCTTTATGCTTTAGAACATATCCGCTCAATTCACATAGAACATATATGACAATACGTAGACAATTCACACATCTCCGGAGACTACGGATCACAAACAACACTTAGTTTTGGCAATAATATATCAATATACCTACTTATTTAAGCCTTATCTTTATTTACAACATACCTTCTTTGAGCCTCATTTTAAAACTCAACTTCTTCATGATACTCTCTTTTAGTATCTCCTCTCTACTCTCAATATCAGAATTATCTGGATACAGTCCACTTGACAGCATCTGCTAGTCATTAATTTGACTCAGAATAATCTGCAATTAATCCATTAATCTCTTGTATTCACACAGGACTACTATTTATTCTCAATAAATTCTGGAACTCTCTCTCAAGTTCCATCTTTTTCTATTCCTCATAATGCTCTATTTCTGTGTATGTATCTTCATATCTGTACAAACTTTGTCATTCGACAACAGAATATATATATCGCATCAACCTCTCAGGTTCTCATTACTTCTTCATCTCACTATCTTATATAGCTTCTCTTTTCATGTAACTTTTCTATGAGTTATCACTCAGTTACATGATTAATTTCACAACTTAGAATTCTCCTTGAGGTTCTCTCAATAATTCTCTCATTTCTCTGACTTCTTGTAAGTCTCCTATAATTCCCTCATGTAACCTTTCTATGAGTTATCACTCGGTACATGTTTCACATGAGTCTCTTCCAGACTCCTTTCTCATGATACTTCTCCTAGTATCACCTTTATCACCTAATTTCCTTTTAGGTCTCACTCAACACAGGTTATCACTTTGTCTTTTCTCATTACCTATTATTGGTCAGTTGTTCCTTGGATTACCATCCAACTTCGCCAGTTTAAGAACTCTGACCAACTCGTAGTTACTACCATATGTTTCATCGATACTCCTCTAAACTCTCTAGTTCATCTGAGGTAATCTCTCTCTAATTGTGGTCTCTTGTCTTCTATATTCTCTTGACACTACTTCTCCATATCTATTTATAAATCACATCCTGTGTACATAGTGTATATTATTAATATTAAAATAATTTATTCTTCTAATTAGTGAGTCATTACATCTCACTGTATTATCACATCTCCATGGGATGTTTACCCTTACACTTGCTGGCATGCTCCAGTAACTCGCTCATTCTTCCTAGTCTGCGAGCAAAAAACATGTCTGTTTTTACACGTTCATCATCTTGTCTTTTTCTTTCTTCTATTATCTTCGTCCTTTCTGGGGATCCCAGTGGCCAAAACACTATTCCTGAATTAATATCTTCCTTTAAATCGTTATCTTTACTGACACAAACTGTAGCAACTTGTCTATCCTTTTTCTTCTTTGTCTTTGCTGTACATTTCTTGGAGGATTTCTGTCCTGTCGTATAACCTTGCGAGCCTTCCGATATTGTTACCTTACCGTCTTCTATCGTCGTCCCCCAATACTCTCTACGGATTTCATCATTGTCACTATCATAATCTACTGTGCACTGGTCTGGGTATAGTGGGTGCACATAACGTGGTCGATCTGAATCAGCAGGCCACAAATCAACGTCTGATCTTGATGGAATTTTTCTGGTTCTCACCGACTTTTGCCTCTCCGGATGGACCTTTACTTTCTGTCTAACATCTTCTGTGTCTGTCATCTTTGAAAATTTCTCTTGAAGCTGTAGTTTTTCATGCGTCAGTTGTCCAATATATTCCTCCGCCTCCATTATATCATTTTCTATTTTGTCTACTTCTTTCATCAAGCCTTTGTTCTTCGTCTTTAAGCTATCAACTGTCTCTGTCAACTCTACAATCTTTTTATTATTTTTCTCATTAGTTTGCTTTAGTATCCTAATCTCATGATCTTGTTTATTAATTTCTCATTTAATTCTTCTATTATTTTGTTACTTTCTTTATTCTTCTCAATCCATTTAGTTTCATATTCTTGCCATGTGTCACTGTCACTACCTACACAGGCATCTATATAAGTCTTTAAAACTGTAGTCTCTACTTCAGTCTGTGTACTCCTTGTCTCTTGTTCAGTGTCTGTCTTTCTAATAATCTCTTCTCTAATAATTCTATTTGTTTTTAAACTATATAGTCTATAGTCTGGTTTAGCGTATGTTATTGGATTAGTATATGTATGTTTTTGTAATGGCCTATAAACTTTGACTATAATCTTACTATTATTTATTGTGTGCTCACTATTCAAAATCTTATTTACAATGTTACTATCTCTGTATAGAATTATGGCTCTGTTTGTCTCTTCTTCAGGCCTATCAATTAATTTCACAAATATTATTTCTCCATACGTATTAAAATAATTTCTAATGTGCCTTTCATCAAGGTTTTTCTCTAAATTTGTTATTAATATCTTACAGCTATTAGTAGTTAGAATTTGTTTACAGTCCATGTCTCTTTAATATCTATATAATCAACTATTAGATGAATACTACTACATGCGAAGGACCCTTCAACTGTTGAAAGAACAAAACAAATACAATTTATTATAGGTTATAAAATATAATAAGACTATAAAATATCAGCACTTTATGAACACCTCAGTTCCTGAAATAAATAGAAATTTATTATTATTTAATCTCCCTGTGGAATAACAATGTAGTATAGAAATTATTATTTAATTTCCCTGTGGAATAAAAACAGTTTAACCTTGTAGTATAATATCAGTAATCAATATATATTAAATTATAATTTTATGTAGCCTTCATTCAATATATAAATATACCTATTTTGAAAAAATACAACCAGCATATGAGCATAGAGTTAAAAAAATGGTTTACAATCAATAGTTGCTAGTTGCTGGTATGTCAAATCACCAATAATAGTATTTAAAAATTAATTATTTAACCAAAATACACAACTTAATTAACTATTTAATACATTAATATTTAACTGCTTAATAACTTAATTACTTAACTACTTAATTAAATTTAATAACCAACTACTTAATAAATTCTAATTAATTAATTATTGTTTCTCAGCTGTGCTGACGATCGGTCTTCTTTCCTTCTGGTCACCTACTGTCTAATGTTAATTTATGTCTTAATTTCTAACACACGCGAATTTGCCATTGTAATATTTATCTATTAACACTCTTACTTGTTACTTGACTTGTTTCTCTAAATAAAGACTACACCACTTGAAATTATTAATTATCAATCACAATTCACAATTTTCCTCAATAAATTGCCACATGAGAAAATCCGACACATGTTCGACAATTACAAATGTGTCGGGAGTTATCTGACGATGACGATATTCTGTTGAGAGTTATGCCTCTTCCTGAATACTTTCAAAATAAACACTGTGGTGGGTCACAGTTCAAAGGTCGGACTCATTGATGAACTTTGAATCTCAGGTGGACGAAACAATGATTTGTTGCAACTTGACGCTATGACTTGATACCAACAAAACAGGTAATATTGACTGACAATTTGACAATCTCTTGGCTGGTCAGATTTAATGCTGAATAAAATTTTAGTGCCTCTCTTAGACACTTGACACAGGTAAATTTCAGACTTGTAACAGCGTAATTTGACTATTTGACCTGAAGGACAGGTACTCTTGATTGGTAAAATGACAATCTCAGCTGGCAGGAGTACAACACAGGTAGAATTGTGGTCGTGTTGAACTTTTGACCCGGTAGACGGTACACGGTGATTTCTCCGTGATTTCTAAGTTGAAGACTGGGCAGGCTTTTTATTCTTCCATTAACTTTCTGTCATTAATTTATTTGATTTCTCTCCGCGACAACTCAGGTTCGTGCTGTGTCTCGGACACCAAATGAATAAATGTAATAGTGTCGTCTTGTTCTTTATCTCGTATAGTGGCTAGTACTTCAATGATCACAACATACAATATGATATATAATAGACTTGCACATAAGTCTCTCTTCAATGTTCAACTATTAATGTTTATTGGAATGGAACATTGTTCATCAACATCTTCATTTTCTTACAAACTTGTGAGTCTACTTACGACATGTAGAATATATGAAGCACAATGGAACACAATTCTTGGACACTTGTAACACAACTTCTACTGATAACTTCTCTAGTGTCTTAATCATCTATCACTGACTTATGACTGTAACTTGTAGAATTCTAACTATTCTGACTCTGTTTCTAAACTGCTTAACTGCTTCTTGTCTAAAGGTTTCTACTTCTAACCTTCTGACTGTCTCTCCTAGCTTAACTCTGTCCTAACTTAACTGCTGGTTCGCTCTCCTAACTTAACTGCTTAAACTCTTCTGCAGGACTTTAAATACTCCTCAACTCTCTCTTCCACCTGAGGCTCAGCAGCCAATCAGCTGCTGCCAAGTGCCCATGCGACCCTATGATCCAAGTATTTGTCACTCAACGTTTACGTGTCCAGTGTCCACCATCTGTGGCTCACCTGAACTTTCCCAAATTTGGACAAAACATCCTGTTTCCCCGAAATCTTTACGCCCTATTTGGGATAATATTACTTCATCCTGGTAGCTGGATGACCACTTGACCGTTCCATGACTTTGACAATAACAACCTATTTATCGGCTAGGCCAAAGTCATGGGTTTCACATGCTAAGTGTGTGATCACCCACAATAACAATGAACTTGCATGGACATTCGTGGAGATTCATGGAAAATCCCCCAACTATTATGTCTAGGTCAAGTCATGACCCTCTCTACTTCGGTGGGTGTCCACTATCCACTCTCTACAACTTGTGAGTGGGGACCATGTGACCTCCCATTGCTTTGTCCAATTACTCTGAACCTCACTCCTTCCTCCAGGTTACTACCCTTCTCCTATAACCTCTACTGTAACTAAACTTCTGACTCACTAGTTATACTGAAATACCATCATTATAGTTAAATCTGCTGGTCGCCACTATATGATACTGCTATCGTCTATTTGAGAAGCGGTAGCTTCCACCAGCTTCACTGTTACACATTTGATAGACTACTTGAGTCGTATGCGTCATACAAGGTTTATATACGTCGGCATGAGTTGCCAGAAACATCGAGAACTATGGAGAGCTAGTTTGAGAAATGTCAAGAAAGTAAATCGCACACTACTATGGTTACTACAAAGTTCATAAAGATTCCGCTAGATGGCGCATTGATAACAATGTAGCACTCAGGAAAATCACATCCGGGTAAATTGTCCTGCAGCCTTTTATAATGAATGCAATTATATCCTGAGAGTATTGATCGGAAGAGCTACATAGATAAAAAATGATCTATATATGTGTTTTATAGACTACACAAACAAACATCACAAGAAGAGATAGAATACCAAATGAAACCATAAGAAAAATGGTAGGAACAAAACCCTGTCAAGAATATATAGAACAACAACAACTTAAATGGTTTGGCCACCTGGTCAGAATGAATCCTCACCAATCACCATCAAGGGCGTTCTTCTCGAGAGTGCATGGAAAAAGACCAAGAGGAAAACCCAGAAGAAGATGGATAGATGCAGTGACAGAGACATGTAACAACAAAGGAAAATCACTAATTCAGACAATTCGAGCAGCTCAAGAACGACAAATGATATAAACCACGATACATTTTAGGTATCAGTGAAAAGAGAAAAGAGAAGGAAGAAGAAGATAGACTACACAAAAAGCATTTGACAAAGTAAAACATGTGGAAATAATCAATATGATGGACAAATTAAACATTGACAGCAAGGAGGGGGGGGGGGGGTGAAAATCATAAAAGAACATGTAATGGCAACAAACAGCAGCCATAAATAAGAGTTAGCTAACAAACAGGACAGTTACAATATTTAAAACAAGGAGTCAGATAAGGTTATGTTCTGTCATCGAAATTGTTTTCACTTTGCAGCAAAAATATTATGAGATCAATAGTAGACAAAAAGGAACTGAAGTCAACAGTAACAACATAAATATATTGCGATATGTGTCTTTCACTGTCTTAATTGGAGAATGAACTACAATAAATGGTAGACACAATAGTAAAAGAAAGTAGCAAGGAAGGTCTCAGTTTGATTAGTAAGAAAACATAAATAAGGGCCGTATTGAAGAAACATAATCACCAACGTGCAACATAAAAATAAACGGGACAAATTTAAAACAAGTGCAAATCGTCAAATACTTGGACACATACTATCAGATGGAAGATGTACAACAGAAATAAAAATCAGAATAGTTCAGGCCAAACGGGCATTTCAGAAAATAAAAAATAGAAGTGATAAAGAGAGTTTATCGATTCTACATAGAGCCAGTTCTAACCCATGGAAGCGAATCATGGATAGTAGACAAACAAATGGAAACGATGATTAAAGTCCAAAGAGATGTGATTTCTCAGAAGAATATTGAACGTTCCATGGACAGCTAAAAGGAACAATAAGGACATTCTCAAAGAGGCCAACATAAAAATGGAGCTCCTAAAAACATCAGAAAGAAACAATCAACACTTTTCTGCACATTATGAAGATAGGATAATTCAAATACTTGGCTACAACTGACAAAATACAGGGAAAGAGAGATTGCGGACGATAAAGAGAGAATATACTAGATAGCTTGGTTTCATTACACGGAAAACAGTCAACATAGAATTTATACGATGCACTGTAGATAGAAAATTGTGAAAGGACATGATCGTCTACGCCAATCAGTATGGCACATGATGATAATGATTTTATAATATTCACCAATATGACGTTTCATTTATAAAGTACGAGTAAATGTACAATTGAAGACATTTTAAAATGTTATATTTCTACTTCAGCACAGAAACAAATGTCTCGTATCCACGTATCTGTTATTTTATTGCAACTATATGAGCAACACAAATGGAGATATATTTCCAAATAAACATAATTACTATAAATTATTTACGTCAAAGAACAAATCGAAAATTTGAAGCGGGACACAGTGTTGACGTCATAACTCTCTTTATCTCTCTCTCTCTCTCTCTCTCTCTCTCTCTCTCTTATATATATATATATATATATATATATATATATATATATATATATCAGTGGCGTATTTTCTATGATACCGCAGCTACCGTCGGTAACCTGAACATATTAACGAAATACAAAAAGAAATGATAATTTATTTTATATTTATTTTTTTAAAATTATGTTACAAATCTTCGAATATTCTATTACACATTTCGTAGGCCAATATGATTTATTTGCTTTGATTTGCATTTATTGAACCAAAGTTTTCCTCTGGCCACTATAACATTTATGAATGAAACCGAAACTATATTGAAAAATCTATTAGCCAGCGGTACAATTTTCCTCTAACCGGACCTCTTATTAACGACCTTGACATTCAAAAATTTCCGTCAAAATAATACCGCTAAGCTACCTCTACACTAATGCGGTTTCATGGGTTATTTTTAGCTTTAGCCAATCAGAATCGTCAAAAAGTGAAAGTGAAACTATGTCTGATTACCGGAACTTCCTTGCCTATTTATAGTTACGTTATGCGCATCAACATCTGTAGAAAGAACTTTTTCTGCTCTCAAGAGAATCAAACCATATTGTCGCTCAACTCAGACACAAGAACGGTTATCTGGTTTGGCATTAATGTCCATTGAGTAATCATTCCCTCAGAAACGTAGAAACCAACCCAACTACTTTCAATGACAAAGTCTTCAAGACATTTTCGTCTCAAACAAGACTGATATAATTAACATAAATAAGTAAGTAATTTAAAATGTAGTGGTGTCATTAGAAAATATTACTTTATGTTAGCCTACTGAATATAAAGTATGTTTTTATGTCAGCGGTAGCCCAGATCCGAAAACCACTATACGCCACTGATATATATATATATATATATATATATATATCATTATCATCATCAAGTAATGGGCCTACTGGCGTAGGTGATCATGTCTCCCCACAACTTTCGATCTCGGCAGCTATTTATCATTTCTGTTGTTGACCCTCTGCCAAGCCACTCTCTTAAGCTGTCTGTTATTTTTTCTCTTTGCTTTCCTCTATCTCTTCGTCCCTCAATTTTTTCAGTTGTTACAATATATTACAGTTATTCTCTTATCATTACATGACCGAAAATGATGATTGTCTCTTCCTAATATTGGAAATTGGCTCTCTTTTTGCTTTGACCTCTCTCAGAACATCTTCATTACTTTTCTTAGCTGTCCATTGTACTCTCAACATTCTTCTGTAAAAGAATAAATACTTAATATATACATATATATATAAAGTAAAGGTTGCCTTCTCGCCTTGCTAGGCATATGGGCAATATGGTGTTAGTGACCATATTTTTCTATAACTAGGGCACATTTGTGGGTGATGTGGTCGGTATCACGCCAGACCGCCTTTACTTCCCAGATATATATATATATATATATATATATATATATATATATATAAATATGGATGAGAAAATAGCAAAAATAAACCAATTAAAATGCACTGTGGCATCGGTCAAGAATTTTCAGAAAATGTGAAGATCACGGTTTATGAAGATGTAATTAATTTATAATCTTGCTTTTTTTTAATGGGAAGATAATACATAATGTGTGTTTCAACAAATATAATAGAAATTAAAGAAAGCATGCTAGAGAAGGGAGCTTGAAAATTAGAGAGGAAAATGAAACAACTATGTGAGTGAATGCAAAGAGAGAAAGAAAGAGAAGAATTAATAAAGTACATGAAATAGAATGTGGGATTAAAAAAAAAAAACATATAAAGAGAGGATTTGAGCGAGAGAACAAAAATGTAGTGAATAATGTATAGACAAAAAGAGAGAAATAGGGAGCACCGGGGAGGGAAGTGATACAGAAGCTGTGAGACTGTTGGAGGGAGATGGCATACATTAAAAATAGTTGATAATTAATCACCATCATCAGGTCGCATAAATAAATTAAATTGATCACACATGTATTAATAATAAGTTAAAGTCATCCTTACAGGATGTAAAAGTATACAGGGGGCAGATGTAGCTTCTGATCATCATCTTCTGATAGCTAAACTTAAAATTAAACTAAAAAGGTGTACTACAACGAATAAGGGTAGAACGTATTTCAATGTAGGGTTCCTTAAAGAACAAGGAATTAAAGATAAATTCGCAGGCACAATATCAAACAAATACCAAGTCCTCCAAAAACTAGAATATACAATAAATATAGAAGATCATTGGAAACAGGTAAAAGATATATGGAAAGAGACATGCGAAGAAACACTAGGGAAAAAAGAACGTCAGAATAAGGCATGAATGACAGCAGGGACCCTGGATAAAAATTAAAGAAAGAAAGAGCAAGAAAGCAGACATAAATAAAAGCAAAACGAGAAGTAATAAAGCCAAGACGCAGGAAGCTTACACAGAGGTGAACAAAGAAGTGAGAAGATGCATTAAAAGGGATAAGAGGAAATATATAGATGTACTAGGTAAAGAGGCAGAAGAAGCAGCAAATAAAGGGAATATGAAAGAACTGTACAACAGCACAAAGAAATTAAGTGGAAAATACAAACAGATCAATGCCTTTATTAAAGATAAGAAAGGAAATCTGCTTAGTAATATAAGGGAACAAATGGAGAGATGGAAAGAGCACTTTGAAGAACTTTTGAATAGACCCAGCTCAAATAATCCTCAAGATATACTACCAGCAGAAGAAGAGTTACACGTTAACTGTGGAAAACCAAGCAAAGAAGAAATAATGAAAGCCATCAAACTATTAAAAAATGGTAAAGCCACAGGACCAGATGAAATTCCTTCGGAAGCCATCAAAGCAGATATTAACACCTCTACCAAGATGCTACATAATTTATTAGATAAAATTTGGAAGAGGGAAGAAATACCTAAAGACTGGAAAGAAGGTTATATGATCAAACTACCAAAGAAAGGAAGTTTACAGGAGTGCACAAATTATAGGGGAATTATGCTACTATCAGTGCCAGGAAAAATATTAAGCAGAATAATTCGGGAGAGACTAAAAGAGGCCATAGAGAAACATTTGAGAGATGAACAAGCAGGTTTTAGAAAGAACAGATCATGTGCTGATTAAAAAACTACACTACGTATAATAGTTGAAACAAGTTTAGAACTAAAATACCTACTTTATATTGGATTCATAGATTACGAAAAGGCATTTGATAGTTTAGACAGAAGAATGCTTTGGAAGTTGCTGAGTCATTACGGAATCACCATAAAGTTTATTAAACTGATAAAAACAATGTATGAAGGAACGAAATGTAGTGTGGTGCATGAAGGACATATTACAGAAGCATTTGAAATAAGAACAGAAGTAAGGCAGGGATGTCTTCTGTCTCCATTTCTCTTTCTACTGGCCAATGTTTAGATTATGAAAATATCTCAAAACAACAGAAATGGAATCCAGTGGACACTGACCAAACAACTTGATGATTTAGACATTGCTGATGACATAGCTCTCCTATCGCACACATCAACAAATGCAGGATAAAATGAGCATACTTGATGAGAGATCACGACAGCTAGGACTGAAGATTAATAGAGATAAGACCAAGATTATGAGAATTAATACAGTTGGCAATAACCAAATAAAACTAGGAGAATTACCTCTACTAGACGTACAATCTAACATATATCTGGGCAGTAATATAGATAAAGAGGGAGGAACAGAAAACGATACCAAAATAAGGATATCAAAAGCAAGAGGAGCTTTCATTGCACTGGGAAACATATGGAAATCCAAAGAAATTAGGTTAAATACAAAAATAAAAATTTTCAACTCAAATGTTAAGGCAGTCAGTCCTATTATATGGCTGTGAAACATGGAGAACAACAAAATTGACAATCACGAAGGTACAGACTTTCATTAATGGATGCTTACGCAGGATAAAAGGATGGAAATGGCAGGGACAAAATCACTAACATAGAATTATGGAAATGTACCAGTCAAACACCAGTGGATAAAGAGATACAGCGAAGACGATGGCGCTGGATAGGACACTACGGAAGCCAACTGAGAGTATTTCACAACAGGCCCTTTTTTGGAATCCCCAGGGGAAAAGACAAAGAGGAAGACCAAGGAATTCTTAGAGAAGACAGATAGAAGCAGAGATGAAGATGATGGGGAAGACATGGAATGATCTTAAAATAATTCTAAAAAAACGGAACGACTTGGATAGTTTTTGTTGAAGACCTATGCTCCACTGGGAGCTAAAAAGGTAGAAGAAGAAGATCAGGTCGCACGTCCTTTGCCGAAAGTTGCATTCACCACAGTCCGACTGATAGAATCTATTCTCTATCCAGATCTCCTGCTTCTTTTGTAAATTTGTTCAAGGTCTTCTTGATGTCTTAAAACCACCCTTCCTCATGCATCGCACAGGAGCCATAAAAGTAAAGTACTCCCGTCACATCAAGTGGCGCTTAGGTAATATTGTGTTAGTACCCGTAAATGTTACAGACTCGGCACATGATTTTTGGGGTAAAGTAGTCGGTATTACGCCCGTGCCGCTTTATTTTCCCAGAAAAAAATCCGGTACCCATTAAAGGCTGGGTGAACCGAAAGCCGTTGTTTGGGATCGAACCCTACCTCTTGTCCTTTGTACTCCAGTTCACTAACCAATGAGCTATCGCGGCTCCCTGCCTTATATAATACCTTATATTATTTTTCTTTCCAGCTTGCTCCTTCTTTTGACGTGACCATAGGATTTTAATTTTTTCTATAGAATGATGTCTATGAGCCAGTTTTTTTTCAGTGTTTAAAATTATAATTATTATTAATAAATTGTAAAAAAAACTACCATAATAATTATATTTTATCAATTGAAAGCAAACAAGAAACATCTGCAACGTTTATTTGTAAAATAAAAATGGATTTCTAGTTAAGTGCAGACAAGGTTAAAAAAGAGATGTCATGTCAACTCACCGACCTTCACGACTGGCAATGATAATGTTAAACACTTGTGTCAGTTATCCTTGAGAGCAACGTCCCAGGTATAACCTTTCGACGTTATCGAAACATCACTTTCGTTAAAATACGATGTACTTGAAGATATAATCTAGAAAAGAAATAACATCCAAAAAAAAAGAGAAAAGACTTGGAAGCAGGTGTGTCAGATCATTTAAAGACGTGTCCTAGTACGATCACATATTTACATTTTATATACCTATATATCAGTTCAAGTTCTGACATTATATGTGAGTGTTGATAAAGCATATGTGTGTGTAGTATTCTCCAAGAAAAATGTATGAGAATTCATAGGGATCCGGAAGATGATGAATGCTTCATATCCAAAAACAAAAATAAAGAAGGACAAAAATGTCACACCGTGAACATATAGACAAAACAGGTCTGTTATAAATGAAGTTCATAAATGAATACAAGGGACACGCGTTGACAGCTGACTGAATGTAATTCGCATATGTACGAGATAATTTGCTCCGCGACATGAATGTTAAATTAAGTATTAGCATATATATTTACACTTGTCTGTGCACACACACACACACGCACACACGCACACATTCACTCACACACACTGACGCACACATATAGCCACAAACACACTCACACACACACACACAATATATATAGATATAATATACGTATTTTATTTTTTTTAAACTAACATTACAGCATTTTCCAGTTACTGCGGTCTGCTGAGGTCACTAATAGGACTAGACTTAAAGGCCGCTTGTTCAGTGCAGTCGCCGCACGGTGTTTTTATTTCAGCCTAAAAAAAACAGCATTTGACCCTACCGGGATTCGAATCCATGTTTTCCTGTTTTGGAGCCCAACATGTTATTGATTCAACCACCAACTGTATTATATGTGTATGTTGTTGAGTTATATGTGGGTTATCATCATTGCACTCCGAACACTTCCATTTGTGCTGTGATCTCTTCAGCAAGTCCCGCAGCGTCCAGCGACTGACGACTCCAATTCTGTGTTGGTTGATAAATCCTGTATACACCAACTAAGCCTCTCGTTTTTTGGATGTCAGTACATACATATATATGTGCATAATTACATCAAAGAAGGATCATATGCAGTAGAAGCCTATATTTTTCAATGATCAAATTTACGTTTTATGTGACCGATGTATCATCACCCCACTGTATTATTGAACGATATGACCTACATAGCACCACGCCGTGCCATTATTGGATGATGAGGCTGATAATACATCTCATCGACCTGTTTATGGTTGATGTGGCTGATAAGTACATATATCTCATCGACCTGTTTATGTGTGATGTCGGTGATATAGCTTTACACCGCCCCACTCTTCATGAACAAATTCTGGTACCCATTTTCGAAAGCTTGAATTAACCTCGAAGTCAAGGTGACCGAAAAAAGAAACTGACACATCGGATAACTGAACCGGACCCTTCTGGCTGGTAGCACTAACAACTCAGCTACTGCGACTTATTTGGAAGATGAGAATCAGCAAAAGACAGCAAAATCCATTGAGACCACAATGTTGAGTAACTCATAGACATAGAGTCATGATGATGCTCTGAGTGAAGCCAACACAAATGGAAAACATGTTACAATTATAAAATGAAAAATATCATGGATTTTTTTAGCCATGTGAACAGAAGGAAGGAACATGACTATATAGTGATAGGAGGAAACATTGAAGGAAGACGAGATAGAACGAAAATGAGAGACACAAATAGCAAACAGTTGAGAAAATGATTTTTAGAGAGTTAACTTCATAATCATAAATAACTGTAAAGGTAGAATGTTGTTAATTACCTACATCAGCAGGTATTGTACTTGATAGTGGTCATGATGGTGATGATGATGATGGTGGTGATGATGAGGGTGGTGATGATGAGGGTGATTTTGATGATGGTTTTACTGATAATCATAATGTTGACAGCTGTTATGGCTTATATGAATTTAGTTCAGAATTTAGTTCACCTCCAGTGGTGAAAGTTTGCTGTTACACACACATTACATCGATCAATCCCTTTCGATAAGCACGTTATGTTTGTTTACTGTAAACAGCTACACCTGCTACCATTATCAATCCATTTCTGCCTTCCCAATCTGACATCTCCACTGCGTTCCTACAATGTGTTTTTCGTTACAGAACATGTTCCCCGTTTATTCAATCCCTCGGTACATTTTACTATGAACCCATTGACATTTTACTTGACTCTTCCTTTATGTTCGATACTTGACATCGTAGTGTATACCGTACTCTTTGTTACTTTCTTCTTTGCTTTGAAATGGTAGGTACTGGGTTGTCTTTCTAAAAACTCTAATCTCATTTAATCACGCATTGTTAAGGTTTCCTTAGTGAACGTTTTGACCGATTTTTCGACCCCATCTTGGTCCTTCTATATGTCCATTTATTCATCTATCCATCCAATAATCGACATATCGATCCGTTCGTCAACACAACCATTTATCAACCCATTCTGCTATCCATTGTCCAACAAGAGAATAACTCTAGAGTCAAAACGGGCACTCTACAATACAATCTTCGTCATAACGTTGTGCTACCAATGCCAGTCCTGGACCCAAGATGCAAGAACAATAAGAAAAATAACCTCTACTGAGATTAAATGTGTTAGACGAATGACAGGAAACAGTCTGAGAGATAAGATCAGAAATGAATAACTGACAAAAAGTCTAAGAATAACCCCCGCCATAGAATATATAAAGAAACAACAGATTAAATGGTTTGGCCACGTGACAAGGCAGAAAGATCAAAACAAAACACGAGACCTAAAAACATTGTGAGAATACCAGACCCAAGGGTGACCACGAAAAAGATGGATTGACGGAATATTAGAAGCACTATGAAACATAACAACAGCAGAGGCGAACAGAAAAGCAAAAGATCGCAAATTATATCTCCTCTCGACTCTGAAATGCAAATGAGCAAGGTAGAAGAAGATTCATCTATCTATACATGAATCTATCCATCTATCCTACCTATTGTCTAAACACACTCTATCTGACTGTTTATAAGTGTCAGCCCTCTCGATTGTATATATGTAAGTATACTCGTGTGCTGGTATATATACATACATATATTTATCTAGAGAGAGAGAGATTCTTTCAAACGGGCTGTGATGAAAGCAACATTCTGCAAAGAACATGCGACGTGATAATGATGATGTTATATGTCATCATATATATATGTCTGATGACTTGACATCTACGAATATTAGAAAATTAAGATAATATAGCGAAATTATTGTGTTATAGTACAAGTGATGACTTTGAATGTTAAGCCTTTGAAATGTGGATATATAGAAGAATAGGTATAATTGGATGAAAAGAAAAGAAAACAAACGATGAAATCTTAAAACAACTAAAAATGAAAAGAGAACTACTAAACACAATTCAAACAAGACAAATGCGATTTTTTGGGCCATATTAAAAATACAACAGCCTACTAAAAGTAATCTTGGAGGGGAAAATTCAGGGTAAAAGAGGCAGAGGCAGACCAAGACTAACATGGACGAGTAACATCAAAAGATGGACAAATCAGCCTATGTTATCCTGCACCATCAAAGCAAGAGACAAAGTAGAATGGCGCTCCATGGTAGCCAACCTTCGTTGCGGAGATGGCACTCGATGATGATGATGAAGAGTACAAATGATAATCAAAGTCGTTATATATCAGTTGTATTATTACTTGTAAAGGCATAACACTGTCCTATCCATAAGCTTTTAGATTTCTAAATGTGAAGGTAAATGATTATCATACGTTTAATATATTGAAACTTTGTTAACCTTAGACGAAAGATGTACAAAAGAGGTGAGATGCAGAATGGCTCGGGCAAAAGCAGCTTTCCAAAAAATGAGGAAGATACTATGCAATCCATTTTTGACAATAGAAACAAGAAAAAGAGTTCTTAAATGTTATGTAGAGCCAGTCTTAATATATGGATGCGAATCGTGGAAAATAGGACAACAGACAAGAAAATCACTGGAGTCTGTAGAAATGTGGTTTTACAGAAGAATGTTGAGAGTGCCATGGACATCTAAGAAGAGTAATGAAGATGTTCTGAGAGAGGTCAAAGCAAAAAGAGAGCTAATTTCCAATATTAGGAAGAAACAATCATCATTTTTTGGCCATGTAATGAGAAGAGAACAACTGGAATTTATTGTAACAACTGGAAAAATTGAGGGACGAAAAGATAGAGGGAAGCAAAGAGAAAAAATAACAGACAGCTTAAGAGAATGGCTTGGCAGAAGGTCAACAACAGAAATGATAAATAGCTACCGAGATTGAAATATGTGGAGAGACATGATCACCTATGCCAGTAGGCCCGGTACTTGATGATGATGATGAATGTATTGTGGTAAGCTATTATACTTCACAGCACAAGACGAAAACATTAAGACGTGAGGGATGTACTGTTGTTCTGGCTTGAGATTAACCTTCACTAACTCTATGACATGTCTTCATCTAGTTGTGCCAGTTGAAGAGCATTCCGCTGAAATTGAATCCATGTTCGCTTTACCGATAAGTCACGTGCTAACCACTAAGCTACTTATATCCGTGTAAAATTCTAGATTGCAACAATAAAACTAAATTTAGCTGAAGCAAACAAGTGATATTTCCCATGCCACATGCACGTCACAATATTTGTTACTTGATCAATAGCTCTGCTGTATTCAATGTACTCTAGCTGATCTGTTAGTAAAGGATTTGTCATACTAAACTTTGTCCTTTCTGTTAAATTATTTTCTCTGGTTTCGTTTATCAAGGCCGATACAATGATTTCTGTTAATGCTATGGCATGTTGTTGTTTCCAGCTCTAATGCAATTAAACATCCATCAATGGACTTTCTGCTCGAGTGACTTTCTGCAAATCACGCAATGTTTGAATCTCACCGGTTATCTGATATAATCACTGCTATAACCGTAATGATGGCAGGGAGACATTTAGGACATTCACTATCATCAAGATTTATGCTTGTGGGTGTTGGTGGTCCATCTGTTTTACAATATTTTGTATTTGTATTTTACCATGTCCATTGTTTTTACAGTCTTTCTTGTAATTCTGCTGTAGGCATTTTTTTCTCTGCCTAAATGCAGTTCTCTTAACTGTTTTTGTCTTGTAAAATAGTTATATTCATGTTATTTTTTACGATGTCAGTTTTAACATACCGATAAGTGAAACATGCACTCTATTCTGATTTATTTTAAAATAAAATTCGCCCAATTCAAATGATGTACACAATACTTCTTCTTTCCTTTCTTATTTGCCTTTCAAAGTCAATGGAGATATAATTTACGGTCTTATGTTTCCTAGTATTTCTAATATTCCGTCAATCCTTCATTTTTGTGGTCGGTCTTTGGGCCTAGTGTTCTCGTAACGTTTATTAAAGGCTCGTTGTATTTTGATCTTTCTGCCTTATCACGTGGCCAAACCATTTTATAAGTTATTTTTTAAATATATTCTATGGCGAGGGTTATATTCTTATTTTTTTTTCTTCTCAGTTCTTCATTCTGATCGTATCTCTCAGGCTATTTCATGTCATTCGTTCTAACACATTTCATCTCAGCAGAGGTTATTTTATTTTTGTTCTTGTATCAAGTGTGCAGGACTTGCATTGGTAGCACCACGTTGGGATGAGGAGTGTTTTGCAGAATGCCCGTTTTGACTCTAGAGTTATTTTCTTATTAGACAATAGTGATGACTGCTGTCCAATGATTTGACAAGCTTTGATGCATCTTGAGTCTGTCTCTGCTGTTTGCGAATTGTAGTTTATCACTTGACTTGCTAGGTATTTAAAATCCTCTACTTGCTTTAGTTGTCTGCCATCTATAGTTATGTTGAAATTATGTTTCTTTTTTTTTTTGCGATATTCATGAATTATGTTTTATTGATGTTGATTTTCATGTTGTGTTTTGTGCCTGTGTTGCTAAGACTATTTAAGTGTTCTTTGTAGGTCTACTCTTTTACATGTATTAGTGCATGATCGTCTGCAAATCGAAGCTCGATGATCACATCTGTCTCAGATTGGTTGGCTAACTTGCATGTGTAGTGGATGTTTGTAATGAACAATAGTGTGTATAGTACACACCCTGTCTTGCTCCTGATCCAACCTCGAAGTGGTCTGTGTAACTACTGCTGCTCTGACTGTGCAGTGGATTTTTATGTAGAGTCTTCTAATTAGGTTGGTTAGCTTTTGGCTTACACCATATATTTGTATCTCCCATAGTTGTTCTCTATTTACTCGGTCGATTGCTTTTTTCCTGGTTAATGTACTCATTTTTTTTCAATTGTGTTATGTCGTCTCTTCTGCTAACTGTTTTAGGGTGAATAGATCTCCATTAAGTCCTTTCTTTTTTTCCGAACCCTATTTGAGAATCGCTTAACTGTAGTTCAATTATTGGTCTTAGCATTTTTGCCCTAACTTTGGCGTATGACCTTCCATGTGCCTGAGAAACAATACACCTCAATGGTGAGATATTGTTCACAGTAGTAAGGGAGAGAATTCTGACAAGGGAGAAGAAACTTTAAATAATATTCTAAGCAATTAAAAAATCTACTATCACCATTGATGAATTATTGCTAGTCTTATCGTATTTTACAGGTTTTTGTTACAAAAGTTAAAAAAAAGAAATTACATTAGTTATTAAATGTCAGTACTATTGCTCTCTATATTAGGGCCCTTTTCGTCTTGTCAGACGGTCTAGTGCAGGCTATTGTGTATTTTTTTCTAGGTTTTGTTTTTGTCGAACAGCTTCTCTCGTGGCTAATTCTACCAATGTTTGACAAACACACGCGGCCACAGAATGAAAATGTCAGGCCCACCGATCCACAGGGGTTTCCATCCGTTATCATGAGTCTTTTCTCTTCTAAGTTTTGCCTTTGCACAGTCTCAAATGATGTTATACCATTCCTTATACATGCTCTCCATGATGTGCGATCACTTGCCAGATGTTCCCAGTCATTTTAACATATGGAGAAGTCATTCAGAGATGATTTACAGATATCTCTATATCGTAGTTTAAATCTGCCGATTTGCCAGTTTCAGTGTATTAGTTCACTATATAGTATTTGCTTGGGGATGCGCTTTTTTTTCCATTCGCTGGACGTGCCCCAGCCATCTTAGTCTTCGACATCTGAGCATCGACACGATTGTTGGGGTCTTAGCAGGTTGCAGGACTGTTAAGTTGGTTATTTTGTCCTGTCATTTGATGTGCATTATTCTGCGGAGACATCGCATGTATAAGACATTAAGTCTTTTTTCGTGATTTGAGTATGTTGTCCAGGTTTTAGATCCATATAATAGTGTCCTAAGCACACACGTTTGGTATATTAAGAGTTTGGTCTTTAGTGTTAGTTTCGTGTTGTTCCAAGCCCTTTCTGTGAGTTTGCCGAAAGTCGTAGATGCCTTACCAATTCGGCTGTTTATTTCACCATCAAGAGAAGTGGTTTGCGTAATTTTAGATCCAAGATACGTGAATTTCTGAACTGATTCTAGTGGACAATCTTTTAATGTGATTAATAGAGGTTTGATGTCACCTTGACTTAGTTCTACTGTTTCCTGAACACTAACTGACAGTGAAAAAAGGTCGCATGCTTTGTCCAGGTTGTTGATCAGCGATTGAAATGTGGCTTCACTATGAGTGACTAGGTCTGCATCGTCAGCAAATAACAGTTCTTTAAGTAGGACGACTTTAGTTTTTGCTCTTAGTCGTGCTAAGTTGAACAGTGAGCCATCTGAACTTGTGCGAATTTAAATATCTCCTGAGCTGTTTTCGAAGGCCTAATTTAGAAGGGCAGCAAAAAATGTACCAAAAAGGGTGGGGGCGAGGACACATCCCTGTTTCACTCCATTGTTGCCTTTAAAACTCTCTAATGAACTCCCATGAAAGTAAATTTTATCATAATATGTTTTTCATGAAAGGACATAATCAGCTTAATTAATTTAGGTGGGCAGCCTATGCTTTCTAACAACCCTGAAGAGCTCATCCCTATTTACTGATTCGAAGGCCTTTGTGAGATCCATAGAGGCAATATACAGTGACTTTTTTTCCGGTATTTTTCTTGTAATTGTCTAAGTGTGAAAATCATGTCTATAATTGATCTCCCGGCTCTGAAGCCGCATTGAGACTCGGGAAGAATACGTTCTGCAATTCTGTGCAGGCGTTTTAGTGTTACTCTCGCAAAAACCTTGCCGACTGTGCTAAGGAGAGAGATGCCTCTGTAGTTATTGCAATCACCCCTGTCTCCTTTGTTTTTTGTATAGTGTTATGATCTTAGCATTTCTCATATCATGGGGTATTTCTCGTTGTGTCCAGCATTTGATTAACAGTTTGTATAGATGTTGAAGTAGTACGTTTAAGTTTTCCTTTAGTACCTCTGTGGGAATGTTGTCATTTCCTGCAGCTTTTCCTCTTGAGATGGCATTTATGGCATCAGCAAGTTCGTTCATAGTAGGTTCAGCGCCAGCTCAGACATTGTTTGATATATAGGTATTGACCAGGTTAAATATATAAACAAATATATAATAATAAATAGTCTCTATATTAGACCTAGCTATATAAGACCAAGTTATAAACCAAGTAACGAACATTAAATATCTGGAATCAACATTCTCAGAAGATGATAAAATCGAAGAAAATGGACATCCGCTGCACTATGACAAGCCAAATATTGGGTCAGCTATCCCCGTTACTTCAACACAAAGCCATACTTACTACCACCAAGAAATGTGTTATCAGTATAAAAATGTTCACTTGTATAAAAGATAGAGATGAAATGTCAGAAAAAAGGGCTTGGACTGACCAGAAAAATCAGTATAAGAAATTATATACGAGGAAAAAGTCGGCATTGAATCAATCCTACGGTACATACATCATCACATCATTAAGTGTCATGCTTGCTGGCGTAGGTGATCATGTTTCTCCACAACCTTCTATTTCGACAGTTATTTATCATTTCTGTTGTTCACCTTCTGCCAAGCGATTCTCTTAATTTGTCTGGTATCTTTTTTCTTTGTTTCCCTCTATCTCTTCGTCCCTCAATTTTCCGAGTTGTCACAATATATTGCAGCTGTTCCGTTCTCATTACATGGCCAAAAAATGATTGTTTCTTCCAAATATTGGAAATTAACTTTTTTTTTTGTTCGTGTGGCCTCTTTCAGAACGTTTTCATTACACTTTTAGCTATTCATGGTATTCTCAATATTCGTCTGTAAAACAACATTTCTACAGCCTAAAGTGAATTTCTTGTCTGTTTTTCCACTGTCCATGAATGTATATACGGAAACAAGAAATAAACATTGTTTGTCCATCTAGACAGAATGCCGTGTGATTTGTTCCCATAAAAAACATATATTAAAAGAGGAGAAGGAAGAAGAGCAAGAGGCCATCTCAAAGTAAAATGGACAAACAACATGAAAGAAACGCTACAACAACATCAATTAACAATGATTGAAGCCGCCAAACGGGCGAGAACAAGAACTTTGTATCTCCCTCGATACCAGATTGGATACATGAGGAAGTGAATGAGGAAAAGAAAGACTACAGTTCTCTTAATTATGTTTTAATGTTCTTGTGCTTGATTTTGTGCAATTGTTGATTAAATGTACCATGCTCGCATTATTTGCAGTCCGCACAACTATTTAAGGTTATTGCAGAAACATTATCAAGCTTTCTAGACAATTTTAGATCTATTTTCTCTCAGACAACTCTTTTGACGATGTAGCTGATATCATTTGTCCAACAAGGCATTAGTTTATCGAGGCGCTAAGTTCTGTTTTGATGGAGATGGTAAACTTTGGAAATGATGAGGAATGGATGAGCTTGCAAATGGAAGCATCCACTTTGGACAGGCAATAAGGGATACAATTATGGGTCATTTTTTTCTGACACGAGTGTAGATGGGTTGTGAATGAAGTAAGGAGATAAATTACATTTCATCATAATACTCTCTTCGTTCTCCTGAATTTGTTCATCTTTTTCTCTCTTTCCTTGTTATGTTTGCACTCTATTATGTTTTCAGTCTTAATCTCTCTTGATCTTTGTATTCATCGATTCCTCCTCCTGCTTTCTCCTTCTTCATTTCTCTGGTATGTTTCTTCCCAGAATTTTCCTCTCAACTCTTCTTAACTCAAAAGTTCACAAACACACACCTGTATATATATATATATATATATATATATATATATATATATATACATATATGCAATTTTTTGCTAATTTTTAAAGCTATGCCGTGTGTTTCTGGCATGGATCTGTGTGTTTAATGTGTGTATAGTTTACTTGCTATACCTGATGAAAGTTTTGCCAAAACGTTGTAGTTTGCTTGTCTATTAGTGTAGCCGCTCAATAGAACTTTAAGTTTATTTTATATGTCACGTATTATCCATGAGTTTGTTACTTGCTCTCCGAATCGGCTGTGAGGTGCCTGCCTTTCAGGAACAAATAATTGACGTACAGTAAGGGTTTAAAAAAAAGGTACAATAGACCCAACCAGCAAGATAAGAATTGGTATATTCGCGGTTTTAATTTTGTTGAGAAGCTCTTGTCGCTCTGACGAATATGTTTATCTGTGAGAAACCAGACTCACACTCATCAGTTGTAGAACTGGGGATGCTGTTGAGTGTGTTTATGATCTGCAGTAGTAAGCCAACATTATCTTCACTATCAGGAAGTCACGAAATTCACTTAATGCGTGCCTTTATGAAAATATAAACCTCACAGGCAAAATCCCAACTCTCTATCTCTGAATGTAACATAACCATTCTTGCATTGTTGTTTCTATACAAAACGCTATTTTTCAATCGACGTTTCAAGCTGTTATAAAACACTATATGATCAAGAAAAAGATTAATATTTATTAATTTATTAATTTTAAATTCTTTTCTTAAAAATTACTCCTTTAAAATTCAAATTTACAACTTTTTGTCCAGCTTCAAGATAAGAATGTTCACTATGTTTTTACTGTCTTAAAATAACAACCTAAAGTAGGAGATCTGTTTTTTTTTTTAATTTATAAAACGAGACAACACTCCTCGTTTCAATGTGAAAATCAAAAGAGCGTTGCAATTTTACTTTGCAGCCAGTATTCAGGGAGTGTCGATTACTGGATACCGTAACTAATCTTTTTACACATTTTTTTGGTTACAGTACCAAGCTGTAGATATAATTACAATAGTCTCTGATTCATAACATGCAAGTTTGCAAACGATAGTTGTTAATTACTTTTAATTACGTTAAAAATATACTCTTCGTAGTCGATAGTTACAAGTCTGAGGCACTTCATAAATGCAAACCACAGGAAAACACCAATGTTATAGGGGATTTTAACGCAAAAGTAGGAAAGGAAAGAGTTGAGGAAGTAGTTGGTCATTATGGCTTAGGCGAGAGGAATGAAAGAGGTGTGAAACTTTTTTACTGGGCAAGAACACACAACATAATGATAGGAAACACCTGGTTTAAGCAACATGCAAGACGTCTGCGGACATGGAAAATCCCAGGGGACAACGCACGTATTCAAATTGATTACATAATGATAAGCAATAGATTTAGAAACCGTCTGGTGTGTGTGAAAACTAGACCAGGGCAGATTGCAATAGTGATCATGTACCAGTTGTGGGAAAGCTTAGAGTAAAATTAAAAACAACAAAACGAGCCTCAGTTAACATCAAGTTAAATTTAGATTTACTAAAATCAGACAAGAAACTGCAAGACAAATATAAAATCACAATTCAAAACCGGTACAATGCAATAGAGAAGATACAAAGCATTGATGAACAGAGGGAAATACTAAAAGAATCAATGCAACAAACATCAAAAGAGTTCATACCACCAGTTAAGACAAATTCAAGAAAGAAATGGATGACAGGCGACATTTTCCAGCTAATGGATACAAGAAGAAGAAATAAAGAAAATAAAGATGAGTATTAGAGATTTAATAAAGAAATTATAGTAAAATGCAATGAAGCAAAAGAAGTATGGCTAAAAGAGAGTTGCAAAGAGATTGAAATACAACAAAAAGGAGATGCTAGAGCTATATACAAACAAATTGAGGAAGTAACAGGAAGAAACATGGAATAAAAAAAAATGGATGTCTAAGATCAAAGGAAGGGGAACTGTTGATTGATCAAGAAAACATAAGGGAACTATGGACAGAATACATTAAAGATCTTTATAATGATGAACGAACGGAAGTAAATATAAAGGATAATGGAGAAGGACCAGAAATACTCAGAGAAGAAGTGGAAGACACCTTGCGCAATATGAAAGCAGGCAAATCTCCTGGACCAGATAATATAGCTAAAGAAGAGATTGAAGCCATGGGTGATTTTGGAATAGAAATAATAACAAAAATATTGAATGATATCTACAACACCGGATATATACCAGACGACATGCTCAAATCAATATTCATAGCCTACCAAAGATATCGGGTGCGATTGAATGCGATGATCACCGCACAATAAGCCTTATGAGTCATATTACTAAGATATTAAAAAGAATCATCATGCGAAGAGTGCGAAACAAAATCAGTGCAGAAATTACCGATGAACAATGTGGTTTTGTTAGAGATAAAGGAACAAGCAATGCCATTTATATCATAAGATCTTTAGTAGAAAGAGCCATAGAGGTGAAAACAGTTCAATATCTATGTTTCATAGATTACACCAAGGCATTTGACAAAGTTAAGCACCAAGAAATAATCAACATTTTCGAAAACATAAACGTAGACAGCAAAGATCTAAGAATAATAAAGAATATGTACTGGCAACAAACAGCGGCCATAAGAGCTGGAAACCAAATGGGAATGTTTCAACAAATAAAACAGGGTGTTAGACAAGGTTGTGTGCTGTCACCAGATTTGTTTAATATTTATAGTGAGATTATTTTAAGATCCATAAGGGACATGTCTGGAATAACAATTGGAGGTCATAATATAAATAATCTAAGGTATGCTGATGATACAATCTTAATTGCTATGAGTGAAAATGAGTTACAAGTAATGTTGGACATTATAGTGAAAGAAAGCAAAAATAAAGGACTCAGCCTTAATAGCAAAAAGACAGACTTAATGGTAACAACAAAGAAAAAGACATCACCTCAGTGCAAAATAAAGACAAGTGGAACAATATTAAAACAGGTAAATGAATTTAAATATTTGGGAACTTTGTTAACCTCAGAGGGAAGATGTACAAAAGAGGTGAGATGCAGAATGGCTCAGGCAAAAGCAGCTTTCCAAAAAATGAGGAAGATACTATGCAATCCATTTTTGACAATAGAAACAAGAAAAAGAGTTCTTAAATGTTATGTAGAGCCAGTCTTAATATATGGATGCGAATCATGGAAAATAGGACAACAGACAAGAAAATCACTGGAGTCTGTAGAAATGTGGTTTTACAGAAGAATGATGAGATTACCATGGACAGCTAGGAAGAGTAATGAAGATGTTTTGAGGGAGGTCAAAGCAAAAAGAGAGCTAATTTCCAATATTAGGAAGAAACAATCATCATTTTTAGCCATGTAATGAAAAGAGAACAACTGGAATATATTGTAACAACTGGAAAAATTGAGGGACGAAGAGGGGCCAGTAGGCCCGGTACTAGATGATGATGATGATAAGTTACAAGTCACCATGGCACATGTTTACTGATTCCCTGTTGTTGGTCAATGGATTATTACTATAATTTTGCCAAATATGTCCAGTCATTAACATTATTTCATTTATGTATTTGTCTCCAGTTTATTAATTCAAGTTATTCTTAAGCAAAAATTATGAAACAAAAGGTGAATGTCAACCTTGATAGACGAAAGTTCTAATTTTCTTGAAGTAGAATAAGCTAAGGCTAAATATAAAGAACATCATAAAGTAAAATCTTAAAGAGGTGAAGAGGATATTTGAGAACTTAAGTGGTTATTCTTTACGTCCTTACCTCACTGTATCAAATTGTTCCTTGCTTTAGCAGCAAACGGAACGAAATTCCCGTTCCAGGGACAAAATGAGGACGGGTGGAGGGAGAAAGATAAAATGCTAGAACTATGCTGCAAGTTAGACTGAAAGTAGGTCAGTTTCTATTTCCATCTGATAGCAACACCCTCCTAACACGTATGCCCTCCACAACATTTTAAATGAAGCCTCGCATGATGATATGATAATGTTAAGTTACTTATCACTTACCCATTTTCCATGAAACTCAGATTTACCTAGAAACGTAGATTTACCTCAGACATTGCAATGACCATTAAGTCCACATTAAATTGGTAACTAATCAAATATGCCAGTCGGAATTGTTAACAACAAGAAGACGCTAATTTGCTGCAGAAAACATGAATCAGACACTCATGACGCTTGCTATACTTAGACAGTTGCAATCAGCACGACTCCAGCTTAATTTTGTGCAAGAGATTGGCATCTGGAACCGGTTGGGACGGATAGAAAAGTGAAACAAAAATGGTACAGGAAAGGAATCAAATGTAACAATGGTATAAATAATTGGTACAGATATCATGTAGCAATACTGTCCTTATGGGGAGGGAGAGTTGTGGAGAACCTCTACTATTTTTGGGGAAAGCTTTTGATAAGATCAAGTCTGTGTTCTACATCAGTCCAAATGCAAGCTACCTATGTATTTTTTTTAGTTTGTTCGGCTAGATACATTTGGAACACTGACGGTCCAAAATAGAGAAATATTATAATAAAGGAAATAATAATTATAGAGAAAAACATACATTCAGAATGTGAAAGAAAGGTATAAGACTTTGACCCGACGCATAATTTCTCAGATATAAAATCTGTCATGGTGTCCGATTGACAAATCTGAATTTAAAAATTAACACAATAACCGCTAGGATGAGCACTAACCACATCGTCGATCACAGTCTGTTGAAACATACATTCTTTCTGCCATTTCTTTGGAGCTATGTTGCTGTGCTTTCTGAATGGGATTTCTGTGTTTAATGTGTATAGTTTGATGTACCTGCTGAAGGCTTTTGCCGAAACGTTGTAGTAGTTTGTGTTGTCTTTCAATGTTAGTCAAGTCTAATACAATTTTATGTTTATTTTATATGTTGAAATATCTCAATATTTATATTGACTATCTATTTAACACTACTAGTTCCAGAGCTGCTACAGATTACTCGTTGTGTCTGAATAGCAGTAAACAAAAAAAAACTATCTTTACTACACATAGTACCATTGTTGGTGTATGGTGGGGGAGGGGGGGCAGGCAATGATAGAACCAGAGGGATAAAGGCCGTTTGGTCAAGAAGTCGCCATGACGTGTGACACTCAAGATTTTTATTTCACCCCCTTTTTTTTTATTTCAAAAAATCATTTCTGTCTACCGCGTCTTCAAACACCGTACGCCGGCTTTCCGCCAGCGGAACAGTGGTTTTAGCCGCACGGCCAGGCGCACCCTGAATAACAATGAACGTTTAATAACATTCATTATTGCACTTTTGACACACTGATTATACATCTCCAGAGTTTCTAAAGCTCTTTTTTTAAATCTCAAACACAGTCGATGCACCAAAACCATAAGTGTCATTCAGCTTTTGCGTGTAAACACATCGATTGATTTCTATTTTGTACCCCCTGTATCTGGACTTCCGTTTGCGCTTTACACCAACACTGACACTAGCAGTGTTTTTGAAAATGCAGATGGTGCAAAAAATGTGAGTTAGGAATTTCCCAAAAATCCTTTGAGCTGCAGTAGCCAATGATAACGCGCATGTGTCCTCTGTAACATCAGTTTGGCTGGCATATGAACAAGGTCATATGTACGCTCCTAGGTATGTCAGGGCTAGTAGAGGTACCCGACCATAAATGATAGGAATCGACACAAAGTAAATGGTTGTTTAATGTACGCAAAATCGATCGTACAATTACTGCTTTTCCTTTATCACACAGTTCACCTAATGCTGGTAACAGATAGTCATAGAACTATTTTTATATAGTAGTGAAGTAACTATGGATAATTTTCACTATTGATTACATAGAGACGCCAGTTACATTGACGCTACAGAGAAACAACAGATAAACTGGTTTGATCAAAATAAGATAGAACAAAATACGACGCAACGAGCCTTCAAAACTTTGCTACGAGAACACCAGACCCAAGTACCACGCACACAAAGGATGAATTGATGAAATAAGCTTATTAGAAACCCTAGGAAACATAACAATAGACAAGACCAAACGCAGTGTAAACCACAGGATACATTTTCTCCTCGACGATAAAATAAAATAAATAAAGAAGAAGAGGAAGAATCCCGAGGCCTGTTATTGTTGATCCTGCTGCAGATGTTGTTGACGAACATTTATACGTATTTTCATTCCTCTTATATAATCATTTTACTAGTAGTTGAAATATAAAATTAAAATAAATATAACGCAAAAGTAAACAGACACACGAGCTAATGGAAAGTAAATCATCAAGTCCCGAGTATTTAAATTCGTATTGTTTAGAGCAGTGGTTCAAATATAATGCTAGACTCGTTAATAATGAATTCTGTGCGTGTGATCGGAGAATGAACGATTTTCATCTCTTGTTCCGAATGGAATTAGTTCTCTAGTAGCACGGCATTTTACGTCATGCTGGACCGATTACTGTTGATATTTGAGTTACGTTTTTCTTGTTATTTCTGCACATTTCGGTAATATAATCTGAACAAAAATGCACGGCTTTGTGACAACCAACTCGAGCCACAAATTTATGCTAGAAACAATTCCCATTGACACAGCGGCAAATCCGCCCATTCGCCACTTTAATAGCTTCCATCGAAGACAGAAATCTTCCATCTGAAGTGCAGACGATTGTGCAGTCAATCGTTGTGTGTTTTCTTTCCTATGCCTCCACTGTGTATTGTTTCAGAACTGTGATTATCTTTTTTTTTTCATTTGACTCATTCTCACCATCTCTGTGTTCCAAACTGTGATTTGAACATTTTAAAACGTATACTGTTACCATACTCTTCCACAAAAGTTGTGGAGTACATCAAAAAGAGTGATTGTTAGGGGTCCCCCTTGGAATGTGCAACGTGGTGCACTATATGAGTCTTTGAATCCAACATATCCTACTTCGTCACGGCATTCTAGGACCGGATTTGCATTTCACCTTTTTTATGCCCTATCATTTGGCCATGGTATTGATAGCAAGCATATTTTCGAGACTACCATGAGTTTATTGGGTAGAATTTTGGTCAGTACTTATTATCTCCTCTTAGCATCAGCAGATCGCTGCATGCATTCAGATTATTATTTACTGCTCAACCTCTTTGATCCTAGAGGTCTACTATTATACTAATTGAAAGAATGTACACATTTGCTTTAATTATTTGTGAAATATTGCAGCAAAAATAAGAATATAAAACTCTAACAAACAAATATACATTACCTCGTCTACGACGTAATGTTAGCGAGTACACTGCCTGGAATAAAATCGTCTGTACGTTATCATTACATTGCATAAACTTTGTTTTCTAATATATTGTGCTATTCCGTCCAACATCTTTCATTTATACTTATTTTATATTCTGCACATGCTCCATCTTTCTGTTATTAATAAAAGTTTGCTTCATGTTTCTAGACTTAATTTTGTTGTTGGCAATGTTCGTTTTAGTTTTAACTTGATGTTATTATTTTGTGCCAAATTAGTATCTGGTTTTGCATCCTCTTCGTGCTAGGCATGTTGTCTTTCTGAAAACCCAAATCTGCTGTTGAATGTTGACAGTTCTTTGATCATTGGCCACGCTTTGAGTCACTCCGAACACACACATGGTGTAAAATAAATCATTCCTTTTAGGGAAATTGGAACATACACATGGTATGGCCGCGCTTCTACATGTTTATGGTATGTTACAGTAGGTTTTATTTGTGACATGAGCGAAAGTAAAGAAAAAGATTTTTTTGCATACATGGCAATTGCGATCATTAGAACTACATTTTTAAAAGATAGAAAGTATATTCAAAATGTTTGCAGTGTCATCATCTCCATTAAACAAAGGTTCATACAATTTAGTTTGGATTGATGATTCACGGCGCATTTTTGTCACATTTATAGAGCTTACATTATAAATGTTATTTTAAAGCTGATAAAATATGAGAGCTCATGTTGTACTTCTATAAATGTGTTCAACAAATGCATTATTGAAAGATAGAAGTGCACGAAATATTGGTTGAACAATCATCGGCGCATCCGCCAATAAATGGACGAGAACATGACTTTATCATCAGTGAATGGCGTGATGCATTAAGCACATTTCAACACGTCATTGACTTTTGTGTTAAATTTTCTTCTTCCGGGTGAACGTTTCTTTATTTCCCCAATAAGAATCAAATCGTTTTTCTTTTTTTTTCTTTTTATGTCTTGCTCTGTATAACAGGGTTCACTTACTCTCCATATGCCTCTGGTGTTTTCTTTTCTTTCCAAAAGCTGATTTACTTCATCATCATCATTGAGTGCCGTCTCCGCAACGAAGGTTGGCTACCATGGAGCGCCATTTTGCTCTATCTCTTGCTTTGATGGTGCAGGTTGTCATCGGTTGATTTGTCCATCGTTTGTCTCGTCCATGTTAATCTTGGTCTGCCTCTGCCTCTTTTACCTTGTATTTTCCCCTCCAGGATCACTTTCAGTAGGCTGTTGTGTCTTTTAACATGGCATAAGAATCGCATTTGTCTTGTTCTAATTGTGTTCAGAAGTTCTCTTTTAATTTTTAGTTGTTTTAAGACTTTGTCATTTGTTTTCTTTTCCTTCCATCCAATTCTACCTATTCTTCTATATATCCACATTTCAAAGGCTTCAATTCTCTGTTCTGTTTTCTTGTCTAATGTCCATGTTTCAGCACCATATAGGAATATTGAGAAGATGTAACATTTTGCTATTCTTAGTTTTAGCTCTGGTGTTATTTGTTTTGATGTTAGTATGTCCTTCATGACATTAAAATTACTTTTTGCCATTCCTATTCTTTTGTTTATTTCAGTTGTACATTTTCCATCACTGGTTATAGTATGTCCAAGGTAGTTATAGTTCTGAACTGTCTCAAGGTCTATTCCTTCAATTTTGATATCCACTTGTGGGTTTTGGGTATTTTCTTTGTTTATGATCATAGTTTTAGTCTTTTTGATATTCATATCTAGTCCATATTTTTTGCTTGTCGTGTTTATTTCATTAAGTAATTGTTGTAGGTCTTTAGGATTTTCTGCTAGTAGTACAGTATCGTCAGCATATCTTAGGTTATTGATTATCTTTCCATTAATTTGTAGGCCTGGCATCTCTATGATGTTTTTAAAAATTTGCTCAGTGTATAGATTGAACAAGCTTGGTGATAGGATGCATCCTTGTCTTACTCCTCTTTTTATATCAATGGGTGTAGAGAACTCTTTGTTATATTTTATTATTGCTGTTTGCTCCCAGTATAGATTGCATATTAGTCGTATATCCATGTCATCTAGATGTATCTCTTTTAGGCATTCTATAAGTTGTTTGTGGTGTACTCTATCAAAAGCTTTGGTGTAGTCTATGAAGCAGGCATATATTGGTTTGTTTACTTCTGTGTATTTTTCGATTAATGTTCTCATGCAGAATATGGCTTCTTTTGTCCCGCTATTTTTCCTAAATTCAAATTGCTGCTCATCTAATTCAATATTGATTTTATTCTGAATCCTTCCTTGTATAACTTTCAGCAAGATTTTTGTAACATGGCTCATTAGGCTTATTGTTCTAAAGTCACTGCATTCAACTGCACCATTCTTTTTAGGCAATGCAATGAAAGTTGATGTTTTTAGTTCATTTGGTATGTATCCTGTGTGGTATATGTCGTTGTATATGTCTGTAATCACTTCAATGCCAAAATCTTCAAGTGCCTGTATCATCTCTATCTGTATGCTTTCAGGTCCTGCTGCTTTTCCCCTTTTCATTGTTTTTATAGCTTTTTCCACCTCAGATTTTAAGATTTTATAGCCTGATGTACATTTTATAACTGGTTTCTTGTCCCTTTGATCATGAAATAGTTCTGTTATATATTCCTGCCATCTATCTATGATATCCTTATTGTCTGTTTACTTCAGTTCTATTTTAATACTTGTGTATGTGCTTAATTCTTTATCCTCTGTGGTAGGTCATCGTTATTGATTTTGGAAATAATTTTCTTATCTAGCATGGTCTAGTGCTAATCATTTTCTTAATTTCTTTTGTTTTCAATCTGAAACAACCACTTAGTGTGCTTACGAAGTTGAATTTTATGAAGTTGAAAAAAATTCTTTTCAGTTATCGTTCATTCTATTTCATTTGTCTGGCCCCCTTTTCCCGATTATTAACTGTGTCCAGGGGAATACACTAAGGAATACCTTGGTTAATCCTAATAAAGCATCATTTTCATGGGTCTCCCTTAACAATCATATCGTTAATCCGACCACACCGGTAGCACGAATGGAAGCTGATGAGGTGACCAGGGACAAGTTGATGACATACCCCGGAGTTAAGTTTGATCGCAGCCTGTGTTTTCGGGACCACGTCGACCATGTGATAACAAAATCCAGCAAAGGATTAGCCACCTTGAAGGTCATGGTAACTGCCAACATCGAGCAGAGGCTACTTACTCTTCTGTTCTAGGGATTAGTCCTCGCAACAATCGAGCATGCCCTGGCAATTCTTACTGTTAGTACGACTCAAATTGATAGGCTGGAGAAAATACAAAATGAAGTCATGCGCATTATCTTGGGATGTATAAGGAACACCCCATGTGCAGCAATGAGGTATCTTCCTGACTTTCCAATCATGGATGACAGAATCAAGATCTGGAGAGCACGAGCATACCTGAAAATTAATACAGATAATGAGCATCCATTGCACCACGTGCTCAACACAGGGAAAGGTGCCAGGCTAAAAAGAGACAAATCATTCAAGGGGACTTTCTCGTGTATTGTCACACTCGACATGAAAAGTAGTGAGCAGAACACGGTCGTGGTTAATGCTGAGGTCAACGGTCTCATCTGCGATAACACCGATGAGAAAGATGCAGTCATCTATACAGACGGATCTGTAAGACGACACCCAAGAAGTGCATGGGCATTTGCAGGCAGAATAGCCAAAGAAGACAGTGGTGCATACGTCATGACCACGAGTAGCATGACAATGGAGGTGATGACAGTGACCAAGGCATTCAACTGGTTAGAGTCACAAGACTACACCCACACATGTATACTAAGTGATTCGATGAGCATGATAAAAAAATGGAGGCGGGCTCTATACGCATGCAATGGGTAGAGTCGTTGCAGAATTCAAAAATACGTAAGGTCACCTTTGTCTATGTCCCTGGACATGCGGGAGTACAGGAACATGAAAGAGCGGACAGGTTGGCTAGCTGCGCTGTCGTTGAGGACGGGCAACCGATGGATCGGGCGGACATCATCAATGCCCTCCGAGATGTGGGATGAGCACATGACTTCGACAAACACAGATCCACGTCACTTCTTCGGATGATGGAAATGAGAGTTAAGATGGGCACAGCCAGAAATGAGAAACTAAGTGGCCGTGTAAGAAGACTTATCAACCAACATAGAACTGGAGTCGTCAGTCGCTGGACACTGCAGGAATTGCTGAGGAGGGGATCTGAGCACCAATGTACATGTTTGGAGTGCAATGATGATGACCAGCAAATAACTCAATAACACTTCTCCGGACGTAGTAAAAACTGTGATACATTAACTAAACACAACGAATGTGCCTTTCTAGGTTATGATTAATAGGTCGTCGATTGGAACATTTCTTGACTACCTTTTAGCAAATTATTCAGGCTAACGTTCCTTAAATAATAAACGTAACGCGCGTGTGATTTATATTTGCTTAACTATTTCAGGTCTCGTTTTTTAGTCTCTTTTAGGCTCTATGATGTGAATAACACCTTGTGATTTTATCTAAAATTAAAAATGCCAGTGCGCCGCAGAAGTATCTCTACTGTTTTTGTTTGAAAACGTCTAGTTTGTTCCTACACACTCCTGTGATATCTACTGAGAGAGATTCAAAAACAAAGAAAACATCAGGTAATATTCACTTCAACTTCTTCAACTGCAATTACTTCAACAAGAGTCTATGGTAAGAAATATGCTAAAAGAAGAAAATATGAAGGAAAAAAAACGTCTTTGGTTGGGTAGCGACTGACGTTGCACCGATTCTGCAGCTTCGGTGAAGTATACTGGTCTTGAGCATCCAATTGTCTGGTAGTGCTTCTTTAGCAGAATATTATTTACTGTTAATTTTTAGCTTTCATTACCACCCGTGATATATGAAACATTTAATCTGGATAAAATGATACCAATTTCGAATCTATCATAAAATAATTATATTGAGATCATATTTAGGTAATAAGTAATAAATGAATGGAACGACCATGTTAGAAAAATACATTGATCTCGGTTCTCTGTGCGTTTACTAAAAATTGATTTGCAAATGAGTACTTGACAAGTTAGGAAGGATAATGACACAAAAGTACAGCATGAGTCTCCAAAAGAATAGCGTATCTAGTAGCATTAGTGCGTTTGTATGTTTCAGCTAAGGACACCCGCTCTCATGGTCACATCACTTTAGGAAGCATAGTCTAGTGCTCGTTCCCCAAGCGTCGTCCACTCCATTGCCTGGAGTCAAGTACTCATTTTTTTTTAACTGAGTCGAAAAGATAACGTGCTTATAAAGTGGTGTTCCGTATAAAAAAAGCAATCACCAGATGGCTTTCTCTAATCCGTCTTCATATATTCAAATGCATACTATAAAAAATAAATAGGATGAGGCTCCATATACAACTTAACATATTGTAACATTGTATCCCTGGTAAAATGTGATATCTTACATGTGTGCACACTATTCCATGTCGAACGCCTCTTAATACATTATAAAGCAAAGACAAAACAGCTCGCAATGTTGTTTTAAAGAAAAAATGAAGTCAGTAACAAACGATGTGGCTTAAAATAGAGAGCTACAGCTATCCACAACGCGCGATGGCAGAAGAGAAAGAAGTAACAAATAAAAGCGCCAGCATTTTAAAAAATTGATCTTTATGCATTATTTACAAGAAAACTTGTCGAAAATTCAGACCTTGAACATCCATCCATCTTCATTAAAGTGAATCAATAAAACAGAGCTAACAGAAAATTGATCTTGCACCATAAACTTTTAATTGATGTTCTCCGCATTCTGAAAACATGTCTTCACGTCTCTTAAGTGTATCTTTAAAACAAAACAGGTTTACATAAGAGACAGTTTGGGTCGCTATGGATACCATTAATTACTTGAAATAACATTGATAATGACATAAGAAAAATAGACGACAAATACATTTTAAAAAGAATCTGATGCTGACTGATGGATGATAGCGCAGAATTGTAATAAATACACACAACAAAGTC
The DNA here is from genome assembly GCA_032433765.1 of Megaustenia siamemsis. Lineage (NCBI taxonomy): Eukaryota > Metazoa > Mollusca > Gastropoda > Stylommatophora > Ariophantidae > Megaustenia > Megaustenia siamemsis. The sequence continues at coordinate 39,468,208 of JAVIAB010000092.1, forward strand.
TCAGAGGAACACGGCATGGCATCGAGCATTGAAAAAAAAAAACTAAATGTCAACCTCTAACAATTGTAATATAAATTAAATAATATCTTCAGAATCGCGTTCAGTGACAATTTTACAAACAAGAAGCTCATCGCAAATAACATAGTTTAAATTAAAAATCATATCGCAAAGACAAAAACCATAAACTTCGTTGATACAGGCATGCCACAAGAAGCAACTAGTTAGTGAAGACAATCCTTTATGGAATAATGAAAAATTAAATTTGGAAAGCGAATATAAGAGAGAGAGAGAGAGAGAGAGAGAGAGAGAGAGAGAGAGAGAGAGTAGAACACTGGTTAATAGTACACAATCATAAATATGGAGGACATGTGAAATAAACCATATACAAACACACAATAAGACTGAAAGATGAAAGATCATGAGCAATGCACTTTCACGGTTTACCAATGGCATCCAGTGAAATAGGAGATCCAGTATACGCAAACAAAAACTGGAAACGGAGTGACCAAAAGTAACCATTAAAAAAACTAACAGAAAAAAGGGGCAAAGGGTAAGGATTTCGAAAGTTAGAATGTTATTCGTATTTGAACATATTTATCGAACTAATAACAGTAGCCTATTAACACACAACGCAAGAAACAAGTGAATGATGAAGAATATATATATATATTTATAATAATAGAGAATAGGCACTAAATAAAGTCGAATTTGCTAAAATATGACAGCAAATGCACATAATTTAAAGTTAAAGTAGGACTTCAAAATGTCTAGAATATTAAATTGAAATATTAAAACAATAAATAAAACAGGTCAATGCTCTGTAATAAAATTAAAATCATTTACTAAAACTTAGTCACTAGGTGTGTTCATGTCTCATTATGGCCGGTGAAGAGGGAGAGAAAGGTGACTTCTATAAACACACTAAACAATTGTAATTCTAGTTTTCTGACTCCCTCCCTCCCTATCCTTCTCTCTCTCTATCTTTCTCTCTCTCTCTCTCGCTATATATATATATATATATATATATATATATATATATATATATATATATATATGATATACCAGAGATGGAAAATGTAAAACTGAAATAAAAAAACAAATAGGAATGGCAAAACATAATCTTAATGTCATAAAAATATACTAACATCAAAACAAATAACACCAGGGCTAAAGTTAAGAATAGCAAAATATTATCTCTTCTTAACATTCCTGCATGGTGCAGAAACATGGTCATTAGACAAGAAAACAGAACAGAAGATTTATATCTTTGAAATGTGAATTTATAGATGAATAGAAATAATTTGGTGAAAGAAAAAGAAAAACGATGAAGTCTTGAAACAATTAAACTATGAAAAAAGAACTACTATACACAATTCAAACAAGACAAATGAGATTTGGGGGCATGTTAAAAGACACAACAGCCACCTAAAACTAATCTTGGAAGGGAAACTACAAGGTAAAAGAGGCAGAGGCAGACCAATACTAGACTGGACGAGTGGTAACAAAAGATGGACAAGTTATCCTATGACAACTTGCACCATCAAAGGATGAGGCAGGACGGGATGACATTCCATGGTAGGCTACCTTGGATGCGGAGACGGCCCTCAATGATGATGTGATATATATATATATATATATATATATATATATATATATATATATATATATATATATATATATATATCTATTGACCTTTCGAGCCGTAACCGGCCCATAGGGCGTAGACCAAGATACACCTTCTCCTATATGCATTTTTGTTCTAGCAGTTTTCTTTTAAAGATATTTTATTAAATCTCGCCATCTGTCTCTGTTCTGTGCAAGCAGTTCTATCTCATTGAGGGAGCCGATTCCTGCTGCTCTTGCCTCTCTCATCAATGTTCTTCTCAGTGTCTCCCTGGGTCTTCCTCTTTTTCTTTTACCTGTTGTTTCCCATATGAGGGCTTGCTTTGCTATTCGATTATTATCTCTTCTCATCACATGTCCAACGTATGACCATCGTCTTTTCTTTATTACTGAAGATATTAGTGGTTGATTGGCGATTTCTCTAATTTCCTCGTTTGTTTTGAATTCGTTCCATTCTATACCAAGTATTTTCCTTAGACATTTATTTTCGAATGCGTTCAACTTTGTTTCTATATCTCTTGTTGTTTTCCAGCTTTCACACGCATACGTAAGGGTTGATAGTACATTTGATTTGAAAAGTTTTGTGTTTGTGCTAATGAGTTTTGATTTCCACAACTTTTCAAGGCTTCTGAAAGACATTGCTGCTTTAGCCAGTCTGATTCTAATTTCTTTGCTCGTATCCCCTTCTCGATCAATGTGACTTCCAAGATAGATAAAGTGATCGATCTCTTCTACTGGTTTGTTTTCCATGTATATTTTGTCACTTGTTGGAATTAAACTTTTCATGACTTTAGTCTTTTCATGATTGACCTCAAGCCCAATTTTGCTGGCTATTGATGATAGTTCATTTGTGTTTTCCTGCATCGTTTTTATCTGACTGCTGATGAGAACTATGTCATCAGCAAAGTCGAGGTCCTCCAAATGGTCTCCTTGTATCCATTCGATGCCTTTATTACCAGTGCAGCATTTCTTCATTATGAAGTCCATAACAATTCCAAATAACAAGGGCGATAAAATACATCCTTGTTTAACCCCAGTTTCTATTGGGAAACATTCGCTCAGTCCTTCCTCTGGTCGAACTGCACATGTGTAACCATCATACATGTCTTTGATAATATTTATGATTTTTGATGGTAAACCATATTGCTTCAGAATTTTCCACAAAGAATCTCTATGAATACTATCAAATGCTTTTTTGAAGTCGATGAAGTTAAGTACAAAAGGTTTTTGCTTTTCAATATGTTCCTCCAATATAAGTCGTAGAGTGAAAATGTGGTCAAGACAGCTTCTCCCTTTTCTAAACCCAGCCTGTTCTTCACGCATTACTGTATCTATTGAATCCTTTATTCTATTTAGGATGATTTTACAGAATAACTTTGAGGCAACTGACAAAAGTGTCACGCCTCTCCAGTTGTTACAATCTCTAAGATTGCCCTTTTTTGGGATCTTAACAATGATTCCTTTTTTCCATTTATGAGGCGTCTTCTCTGTTTTCCAAATGATGTTGAACATTTTTTGGAGATGTATTAAATTATGGCTATCAATTGCCTTGAGGATCTCAGCTGTTAACTTATCCTCTCCAGCAGCCTTGTTATTGGTCATTAGCTTTAAGGTGGTTTCTATTTCACTCAAGGTGAAGTCATCTAAATTTACATCTAATTCTGCTGCTGGTGTTTCAGCTTCAAAATCTATTAAACTGTGAGGTAGTGGACGGTTAAGAATTTCTTTGAAGTGTTCTGCCCAACGGGCTTTTATGTCTGCGCTTGTTGTTAGCATTAATCCAGATTTGTCTAGAATTGTTGTTCCACTGGATGTATAGGTGTTTGTCAGCATCTTTTGTACTGTATAGAGAGTTCTGCTGTCTCCTATATATATAGCAAATATTATTAAAATTGTATATATATATATATACAATTATAATTATATTACCTCTTAATATTACTGTTTGAAGGTTTTGGTTCACTTTCCAAATTGTCTAGATCAACATGTTTACTGCTTTCATTTTTCAAGATAAGTAGGTTTTCACTTTGGTCGTCGACATTATAACCATCTTAAGAGACTGTTGCTTCTACACGGTTCTTGGATGACTTAATTAAAGATAAACTTTCTTCTTTTCCATTTCTTTCTCATGTGGCTTTCAGCGTCAAGGGATATTTATTTTACAGTCTCTTGCTTTTCAGTTGGCTTTTTAAAATATAGTGGTTAAAAATGACGCAAAGAGATAAAAAACAAAGCCAGAAAATGTTTGAAAACATATGTGCAAAATGCTATCGATTATATAGGAGCACAAACAATAAAATAAATTCATTGAAGACATTTACAGAGGATAATAATTTTGTCATTGTTTCTTTGCACATGTTCAGTTTGAACTTAGAAACATCGTTCAAATCAGAGTCACAAATCTATGGAATTGTTAGCGTTCGATCTCCAAGTATTGGAAGTTGGAGCCATTCGAAGTATGAGACTGCACTGTATGAGGAAATAGTAACAGACGGCACCCGTCTACGCCTTAAAACTAAAATAAAAATATAGTGCTAGTATCCTAGATATATTTTAATTAGCTTCTTTAAAAAAACATTGACATAATACTCAAATCAATTTCTTTAAAATTAAGCGATGAAGTATTCATTATATTCTCAAAGCAACGAAATTTAACATTTAAAACATATTTCATTTAACTTGCTCCAAAAACAAAGAATTACAAGATTAAGGGGCATATTCAACATTTTTTTTCTCTAAATCAAAAGTCAACAAGTATTCTTATTAGAATCTCTTTAAAAAACAAGCTCAACGAGAGACATATTATATATTAGGTTCAATAAAACAAAAAAAGCTCAACAAGAGACATATTATATATTAGGTTCAATAAAACAAAAAAAGCTCAATGAGAGTCATATTATATATTAGGTTCAATAAAATAAAATACAAAAATTATAGGATGCTAGAGATTGAAAATAGACGATCTCAACAGTCTCTTGACAACAAAGAATTATTGCTTAATAAAATAAGTGAGAGACACATTGACCATGTAATTTGCCTCCCAATTTTAAAGCAAAATTCACATAAATGAATTCACTAAGACATAAATAAGACAAACAATTAGTTAAATAGGTGTTATTCAAATTTATGATTTAGCATCAGTCCGCGGAAATGAGCAAGTGTACAAACCCCACACAAAGAAGTTGAAGTGGCGTGAACTTTAAAAGTGTTTGTTTTTTGTAATCTACTAATTATGTTTTGGATGATCCGGCATTGTAGCAAAAACGTTTTCTATTAAACGACCAATGAAATTGAAATATTGTTTCTAATAATGTGTTGACACTAAGGAAATATTAGTCTGACGTATACTTCATACCGATGTTTCAGTAGCGAAGATTCAATACCATGAGCCTAAAACTCATTGGTCTATTCTGACCTCTAGGGTCATTTCAATTCCCTCTAGTCAAGCCAATGTAGCTGAGCAGGTATTTTTGATCTCCGTCAACGTCTCAAGGCGTCTATACTTAGAGATCAGCGATGCCCACCTTGTTTATATATTGGGCCCATCTGACTAATAGCCTTGGGTACGCGGGCAGCAAGTTACTATTGCGATAAGAAGAATAATAATAATAGTGATAATAAGAATAATGCAAATAGTGTTCATAGTAATATTACGCTAATTAAAATTGAAGCACAAAAAAACTTAAACTTGAAAAAGTAAGTGTCGTTACTTACTAAATAAAAAATGTGACATTCTAATTCGTTAAGGCTGGCTGGTGAAATTTAGCGAATTGAAAGTAAGTCGAGGGTGTATTGGCACCCGATGGACAGACAATGCCTTGAGATTCTTCTCTACAGTCTACAGCGAACGTCTTCCATTTACTTCAGCTTGTATCAGAGTTCTCCGTGAAATAGTAAGCGGGAAATAAAGATAGTTTACTATTCATCATCATCAAGTAACGAGCCTGCTGGCGTAGGTGGTCAAGTCTATATAACCGTATATCAATAGTATACTATGTATTGTTATGCTTTCTAACATTTAATTTAAAGATATGTTGGGACATTTATTCGAGAAAACTCTATATTCTTTACAATTTTAACAGAGATGAACACAAAGAAAGGTAATTTTAATTTACATAAATATTCAGAAAATCATTATATTCAGTTAACAAATAAACAACAACAAAGAATGAAAAGAAGAAAAAGGTTAATTAATTTTTAAAAAAAAATATAGTATCACTATTTGCTAATTTAAAAAAAAAACAAATGCCTTTAAACGCCCTGCAAGAGGAAATGTGAAAATACTGACGTGAAGTGATTCCGAATGACACATTTGTAAGACAATTATGTTTGAATTACAGAAGTGACTTCCACAGGTGGGTCTTTGTCAACTGATGAAATAAAATATCATATAAAACAGTTAATGTGTGAGCATTTTAACTTCAAATAGATACCACAGTAAGATAACACATAAACGTTACTTATACTTTTAATATAATGGTCATTAGATTATTTTCTCATGAGGCACCTTAATAATTTAAGTTTTGTTTATGTATAGCCGAAGTTTTCCGATGAGCTACTAAAAATCTAATACAGCGACCTTCACAAATATAGCTACTTTTCGCACATTGCAGTTATAGTATATGAAGTCATGAAAACGTCAATGTTATTGCTAACTATAACAAATTATAATGTACACTTTAATATAACTTTGGTGTAATTATGTTTGCTTTACCCCATCCAGCATTGTTTAATTGTGTCTTTCGGTTTTCTAATGTGTTCCTTCAGACTGTTGAATCTATTTCTTTTTTCACAAGTGAGGTATAATTAATAAATGTCCAAATAATGATTTATTATTAATAATTGTCAACATCTTGGATATTCATTTCCTCAAAATGAACGATGTGCTACCGTTCGTTCGTTCGCTTTCGTCAGCTTTGACCTCTGACGAAGTCCCACCCACTCAATTTTGTGGGACTGAATTTTGCGTGTAAAGTCTGTTTTATCCCATTACAGGATGCCCCTCGCCATGCAGGCAGATTTACTCCGACTTCAGAGTTACTAATTTTTAGGGAATTAGTAAAACCCAGGTGTCCTCGCCAGGGTACGAACCCCGGCTGTTGCCGTGGTAAGCCAACCGCCTATCGATTGCGCTAACCGGACACCCCACGATGTGCTACCAAAACGGTAAGGCCACTTGAGGTTTTCACCTGAACTTGGCATCAGCCTAATGCCTCACGTTCTAGTTTTGCAGACATGAATAGGATCTTACTAGAATGCGAGCAAGAAAAACCAGTTATTAATTATGTCTGGCTTGTATTGCATGTAAGACAAGGCGTATAACAAAAAATTATGGGAGTTAGAAATGCTTTGTCACACATTTTACACTTTTGAGTTATTAATATCTTGCAAAGCTTTTTTTTTTTAAAGTTTGTTTATCATTTTTAAAACTTAGGTAAAGTATGTTTACCTAGTGGTTCACATGTCGTTCTGTCTGACATAAATCATCAAAATAAACTATAGTGAAAAGAAAAACACAACAAGTGAAATGGTGCTGCTTTGTCGTTCTCTCTTCTCTCTCTCTCTCTCTCTCTCTCTCTCTCTCTCTCTCTCTCTCTCTCTCTTTCTCTCTCTAAATACAAAGAAGTAAAAAATGGAATATATTACGACGTTTCTTAATTTAACCATCTGCTTTTCAGTATGGATTAGTTGTAAACCTTCTTACGGTTCATTGAAGTCTTGTTTGTAATACTCGGTCTGCCTTAATATTATTATCATGTTTTAAATAAAGTACGAAAGAATTTTAACATTAACTAGCCTTGTTTTCATACTTAATCTATATGTATTTTATCACTAGATAGTACATGAGCATTATATTATCAATGAAAATCACTAAAAAAATATTTGAGATAATGCAGATTTAAATATTCGAACAGCTTAGGGGGTTAGGGGTGAAAAGGAAGGATGGGAGATGATCGAAGTGAGAGACGGAAGAGTGGGGAGATAAATAAAGATTGAGAAATGCATTGCCCGACAGGCTCTTGAGAATAAATGGAAAACCTAACGGAACGAAACAAGATTGTATTTTCGTAGAAGTAGCCGTTTAGAGGTCATAGAATTTTACAGAAGGATGTGAGCGAAGGAGATCAAACATGGCATCTAATTACTTGCAAATAAGAGGATACTTAGACGTGCACCTTCTGAACATGAGAGCATATAGGGCAAGTCCATTAACAAGTGCAATCTGGGATCATATTCAAAGATGATAAATGTCTTAGTATAACGCTATACATCTTTTTCTACCTTAAGGCACAACTGGGCAATTGTGATTTAGCAATTTGTACATAGGTTTCAATGATGTAAGCATGAGACTTCCACAAGCTATGTATGTATAAAATATGTCGGTTTTTAAACGGTGTTGTACATAACACACAGTAAAATTACATATTAAACACAATAAAAAAGATAAAAAAATTAAACCAATCGAGAAATTTTTGGGAAAAAAATATAAAACTACTTTTGTAAATAGAACGGCTTCCGGTTCACCGGCGATCCCAACCGACGGCTCTGGTTCACCCAGTCTGTAATGGGTACCGGATTTTTTTCTGGGAAAGTAAAGCGGCACGGGCGTAATACCGACCACATTACCCCAAAAATCATGTGCCGAAGGTCTGTAAAAAATGTATGGTCACTAACATCATATTCCCTATACGCCACCTTGGCGTGACGGGGGTACTTTACTTTACTTTTTTTTTTGTAAATAGAAAACATTTGAGAAATATGATTTGTAAAAAGCCTTAATGATAAGGTTAACTAGTTGTGCTTACATTTGGTTGTTATTGTATTTGGGTTTTCAGCTGTTTTGAAACAACAAATTTTCTATTAGATGCTGATCACTATATTTCTTTTTTATCGTTATCCGCATGCAGTGATAAAGGAACTAACACAATTCATGACAAATCTTAAAAAAAGAAAAAACATAATACATTAAAGTCATCATCATGGAGTGCTGTCTCCGCATCGAAGGTTGGCTCCAATCTGGCCCCATTCCGCTCTATCTCTTACTTTGATAGTGAAGGTTGTCATCGGCTGACTTGTCCATCTTGTGATGTTACTTATCAATTGTAAACTTGATCTGCCTCTGCCTCTTTTACCTTGTATTTTCCATTCCAAGATTACTTTTAGTAGGCTGTTATGTCTTTTAGCATGCCCCAAAAATCTTATTTGTCTTGTTTGAATTATATTTAGCAGTTCTCTGTTCAATCGTAGTTGTTATTTAGACGTCATCGTTTGTTTCTTTTCTTTCCATCCAATTCTTAATATGCATCTATAAATATAAATCCACATTTCAAAGGCTTCAATTTTCTGCTCTGTTATCTTGACTAATGTCCATGTTTCTGAACCATACGGAATGATAAGAAGATGTAACATTTTGCTACTGTTAGTTTTAGCCGCTGTGTTATATGTTTTTATGCTTGTATATTTTTCATGGCATTACAATTACAGTAGATTTGTACAGAAATAAAAACAAAACAGTGATTGAAAAAGGAATGTTGGACCTTAAAACATATTAGAACTTTATTTAATGTTTATTTTGATAAATGCAAAGAAAGTTAAAAATAACAGGCTTGAATTTATACAGAAGTATAATGCACGTCTTCCGTTGAAACTAAACAAAATAAATATTATTTCTGCTGTCGACTGATTTAGAAAGGTTCCTGATTTTGTAATGGGGAAAAAAAAATAAAATAATTCACGTTACATTTCTGAAGAGTGTCGTGAGATTAAATAGAAAACTAAGAATAAAGTGGTCGTGTTTAGCTCATTCGACACGTAGTGTACATGTTACAGGGTTTTATCCCATCTGGTAACTGACTTCTTGCAATAAGAAGCTTCTTCTCTTCCTCCTCTTTCCTTCCTCATCTGCCTTTCAGCGTCGAGGGGAGATATGATTTGCGGTCTTTTGCTCTTCTGCTCGCCTCTGCTGCTGTTATGTTTCCTAGTGCTTCTAATATTCCATCGACCCATCTTTTACGTGGTCGACCCTTGGGTCTGGTGTTCTCACAACGTTTGTTGAAGGCTCGTTGTGTTGTGTTTTGTTCTTTCTGCCTTGTCACGTGGCCAAACCATTTTATCTGTTGTTTCCTTATATATTCTATGGCGGGGGCTATTCCTAGCTTTTTTCTCAGTTCTTCATTTCTGATCTTATCTCTCAGACTGTTTCCTGTCATTCGTCTAACACATTTCATCTCTGTAGGGGTTATTTTTTCTTATTGTTCTTGCATCTAGGGTCCAGGTCTGGCATTGGTAGCATAACATTGGGATGAAGATTGTATTGTATAGTGCTCGTTTTGCCTCCAGAGTTATTTCCTTGTTGGACAATAGTGGTGATAACTGTCCGATGATTTGACAAGCTTTGTTGCATCTTGATTCCATCTCTGCTGTTTGGGAATTACCGTTTGTCATTAGACTTCCTAGGTATTTGAATTCCTCTACTTGTTTTAGTTGCTTGCCTTCAATAGTTATGTTGATGTTCTGTTTATTTTTGGCAACATTCATGACTTCTGTTTTGTTGATGTTGATTTTCATGTTGTATTTTGTGCCTGAGATGTTCAGTTTGTTTAAGTGTTCTTGTAGGTCTTCTATTGTTTCATGTATTAGTGTCTGATCGTCTGCAAATAGAAGCTCGTTGATCTCCTCTGTCACTGATGGGTTGGTTAGCTTGCATATATGATCCATGTATGTAATAAACAGTAGGGGGGGGGGATAATACGCACCTGTCTTACACCTGATCTAACTTCGAAGTGGACTGTGTAGCCTGCTGCTGTCCTGACGCTGCAGCTGCTGTTGACGCAATAAGAAGCAATAGAAATATATAGTCCTGTTTTAGCATCGAACAATCTACTTCATGTGTACCATATTTGTAGGGAGAGCCAGTGATTAGTGTGAGCATGAAATGAAATCAATCAAATCTCTTGTACTCAATCATCATCATCTAGCTCATCTCCGCTAGATCATGGTCCCCGTGACAGCTACCCTGAAGTTTTTTTCTGTCCTGAGCGAGATGTTCAGCAACTACAGCAGTCAATCCCAGCACGTGCAAGATAACATTTATCCATTCGGCATGTATATATAGGGAGCCGCGATAGCTCAGTGGTTAGTGATCTGGACTACAAAGGACAAGAGGTAGGGTTCATTCTCAACCGACGGCTTCCAGGCTCACCCAGCCTTTAATGGGTACCAGATTTTTTTTCTGGCAAAGTAAAGCGGCACTGGCGTAATACCGACCGCATTACCCCATAAATCATGTGCTGAAGGTCTGTAAAATCTATGGTCATTAATACTATATTCCTTATACGCCACTTGGCGTGACGGGGGTACTTTACTTTTTTTTTAATACATACATATATATATATATATATATATATATATATATGTGTATATATATCATATATAATCATTATCTGCCATACCGGATAGCGTAGGCGATCATGTCCTTCCACAATTTTCTATCTTCTGTGCATTGTATCAATTCTGTTGTTTACTTTTTCCCATGCCATGACACCAAGCTATCCAGTATTTTCTCTCTTTGTCGCCCGCACTATCACTTCCCGGTATTTTGCCATTTGTGTCCAAGTATTCCAGCTTTCATATTCTCATGATGTGTCCGAAAAATATTGATTGTTTCTTCCTGATGTTTTTTTGGAGCTCCCTTTTTGTGTTGGCCTCTTTTTTTTTTTTTAGCCTCTTTGAGAATTTCCTCGTTGGTCTTTTTATCTGTCCATGGAACTTTTACCATCTTCTGAGAAACCCCATCCATGTGACCTTTAATCGTCTTTTTATTTGTGTGTTTACTGTCCATGTTTCGCTTCTATAGGTCACAATTGGCTCTATATAGCACCGATGAACTCTCTTTCTCACTTCTATTGACATAGATTTGTTGCATTAAACTTGTGGCTTGAGCTATTCTGCTTTTTATTTCTGTGGTAAATCTTCCATCACATATATCTATTCAAATAGAGACCTATCATATTGCTTTCCTTTACTGTTATGTCCATCATTTTTTGTAGCTCATTCTCTGTTTTTGCTATTAAGACTGTAAGTAAAGTAAAGTACCCCCGTCACGCCAAATGGCGTATAGGGAAATATGGTGTTAGTGACCCTATATTTTACAGACCTTCAGCACATGATTTTTGGGGTAATGTGGTCAGTATTACGCCCGTGCTGCTTTACTTTCCCAGAAAAAAATCCGGTACTCATTTAAGGCTGGGTGAACCCGGAAGCCGTCGGTTGGGATCGAACCCTACCCCTTGTCCGTGGTAGTCCAGTTCACAAACCACTGAGCTATCGCGGCTCCCATTAAGACTGTATATATATATATATATATATATATATATATATATATATAGATATATATATATATATATATATATATATATATACACATACATATGTATATATATGAACATGATCTCAGGCTTCTCAGTATATCGAGGAGAAGACCGAGGCACCTTAAGGTGTGTCTACATTTGCATGATGATGATACAAAGGTAACAAAACCTATCATAACATAAAACAGCATAAATAACATCCAAACCTTGATGAAGCAAAGCTTTACAGTAAACATGACCTACAATCGTGGACACAAAAAAAACACATTCTCAACCCCATTCAAAAGCAAGCAATACAACTGACAAAAATAAAGCGAAGAAACGATACTATCTTCTAATCTTCATTTCACTTCCTGACTCCCACTCAAGTCAAAATCACATCAACAGTCTAATTCTTGACGATCTAAGGATCCGACGATAAGGTGATAAGAAGTTATAACATCGACGGTCCCTGATTCCTACCCTACGTTTGCAGTACCGACAGTTCAAAGGAGTGGAGTTCCCAGCCCGACGTATCGTTATCACCTGTTATCAGCTACCGACCCGCCCCATCATACTGAGTTACTCCTGGATAAGAAGCAACTATGTTTGTATATTAAGGGCGACACCCAGGGTATAAGACATTTGAGACTACTGCCACATCAAAGAGGACATCAATATGTTAAAGCTAGGACAGTCGTGTGGGACCGAGTATGAACAGTAGATTCGATCAGAAGTGTTATCAGAATAAGTTTAGTTATTATATGCCAAATATAGTGAAAACATTCAAGTTCAATGCAAGCAGTCTACGCCTGGAGGTCATGTCCCAAGAAGCTAAAGTAATGAAAGACATGTTCGATAGGAGTCCAGAGCCGTATCTAGGGATTTCAGCGCTTTGGGACAAAGTCAGTTCTCACGCCCCCTTCTGGACCCCTCATGGCAAGGTGTGAGCCCTCTCAAAGTATAAAATTATTTTTAACTGGCAATTTGACTGGGTGACTCTACATCATGTGAACCCTGAACGTAGGAGACTGGATGCAGAAGAAAGAATTAACGAATTTAAAACTGGTAGTTGCATATTCTTGCGCTTCAAATTGGTAGCGCACGATTGCTAATTATTACTTTAGAAATATAATTTGTCTATTCTTTGATCATCGTTAGATGTTGAAAACAGAGTAATGTAATTTGTTTCTTCTTCGTTTTTCGACTTCCTGATACGAGGAATTGTCATGTTAATTTCACAGTCTAAAATTATTGTAAGATTGGGCCAACTTCAAATCTTGGGACGTTTCTCTTTTTCGGTTCAAAGCATCTGATCTCATAATTTTATAAGATGTGTCTTTCATGATAACTGTGGTATAACTGTTGGTCAGTAGGCGGTATGAGTTCAGAGCTTTTACCCTTGTCCAAGGTGAACTACACATGACTTACAGGTCTCACGTACCCGGGACATTTTTTTTTAAAAGTCCAATCATCGAAAAATGTTCCTATAAAGCAGTTTAGAAAGACAGTCTAGAAAGTCTTTTAAATCGCATCAAGTGCACTGCTGTCCAGTGCAAAATAGGAAAAAATTGTACATAGAAATTGTAAACATTTAATAGACAACGAACCATGCCATGAACCCAATGTTAACACAAACTAGAATATGTGCTGGTTTCTTGTTATCTCGAATATGTCTTTTGTCCTTTATTGAAAACTGAACCGAGAGAATTATTTATTTAATCTGGTCTTATCCTCAAAATCGAAGAAATCTAGTATTAGTTGTTTTACTGAATTTTCACAAAACTGGGGGTAGAGTGATCTAGAGGTAAAACGTTGGTATATCGATAGGAAGGTCTCGAGTTTGAATCCCGCCGTGTGGTGGTAGAAAGTTTCCACTTCGACTTCGGGGTTTTACCCTGCCCTGGTCTTATTGTAGTCAGATCCAATGTCTAGCCCTCTCGTAAAACGGGAAACACAGAAGGTCATGTGTGCGCACGCTCTTGTAAAAATCACCCTTTCCAGTTAACATCTAAAAGATTAGGATAAAGCCACTGCTCCTGGAAAAAAATGTTAAGCACATCTACCCAGATCTAAAATCGTAATCATCACGGCTCTAACGTAAACAACGCACGCACGCCACGTAACGGCGAACTCAAGTAAAAAAAAGAAAAGAAAAACGAAATTGTAGACAAACCGGAAAACCTTATTCACACATAATTAAGGCTTATATTTTCCTTAACTCAGCATTTTCGCAAGCCTAAATCTAAGATTGTCAGTACTGCATTAGAAATATTCGATGCATACAAGAAAGACACAAATATTGGAAATACGTCACCATATTTTGCACACATAATCTAGAACGAAAAAAAGCGACGTGCACAAAATGTAAACTCCTAAACAAATAAATTACTGCGTGAACAATTATTCTTCATATATTGTACAAATAACAGAGACACCTGAAAGGTACCAATATCTACTCACAGCTGCTAAAGAACGTGGATAACACGAATAGTTGAGGATCGTGCAACTTCCATTTGATGTGAGTTCTATTTTGATTTCAACATTCTTATAAACTGTTTTGTGATAGGTGAATGGGCAAAGCTGGTGCGGTCTACAGAGAGGTGAATGGGCAAAGCTGGTGCGGTCTACAGATAGGTGAATGGGCAAAGCTGGTGCGGTCTACAGATAGGTGAATGGGCAAAGCCGGTGCGGTCTACAGATAGGTGAATGGGCAAAGCCGGTGCGGTCTACAAATAGGTGAATGGGCAAAGCTGGTGCGGTCTACAGATAGGTGAATGGGCAAAGCTGGTGCGGTCTACAGATAGGTGAATGGGCAAAGCCGGTGCGGTCTACAGATAGGTGAATGGGCAAAGCTGGTGCGGTCTACAAATAGGTGAATGGGCAAAGCTGGTGCGGTCTACAGATAGGTGAATGGGCAAAGCCGGTGCGGTCTACAAATAGGTAAATGGACACAGTGCAGTCTACAGTTAAGTCAATGGGCAAAGACAGTGCGATCTACATATAGATGGATAGGCAAAAATGTTCAGTCTACAGATCGGTGAAAGGGCAAAGAATGGGAGGTCTACAGATAAGTGAATGGGCAAAGAAAGTGCCGTCCACAGATACGTGATTGGGCAAAGAAAGTGCAGTCCACAGATACGTGAATGGGCGAAGAAAAGAATGCAATGATGATGAGATAGAAAGACAACAAAGAATGGACAAACCCTAACTTCTGCAGCTCACAACGACTAGAACAGGAACAATTGAGCTTTCAGTTGTCCTTGTTGTTCCGACAATCACGATGGTTATATTTTATAAAGAAATGAGATGGAAATGTAGGAAACAGGCAAACAATTGCAGTGTTGCGATAAAGCTGGGAGCAAGAACCAAGCGGTAGAGCGTAACGCACACTCCTACAAGTATGATGACAGCTTCACAAAAAAAGAACAAACAAAATCATGAATTTCAGTCAGCATGCGACAAATCTTCAGAAAACGAGAACAACACAAACGGACAACGGAGAAGATTAATTTTACAACATGTTCCAGAATGAGCGAAACTAGCAGATCGATGAAAATGTAAAACAAAAGGATAATAAGGGAATTGAAATTAAAAGACACAACGAAAGAGAAATGTGCTTTAAAAAATACATACTACAAGACTTAGCTTAAAATCTACACAGCAGCACTCAATTTTCATGTAGACCATATGCGGATGGGATGAGAAGTGAGCGGGGGGGGGGGGAAAAAACAAATCAAGCCCTGTGATTGGACGAAAAGTCTGGTAAGAGTTGGTGGGAAGGAGAAATTCATTTTAAAAAATAATTAATTCAAACAAAATATTTCCTTGGCAGAAACATGATGTGTGTTTATCGTAGCGTCTCATAGATACATATTATAGTCTTTATGAAATTGTACTTTTTAAACTTTCAAGTAAATTTCGAGATTTAGAAATAATTAAACTAATCCAACAAGAATTATAAAAACACACACACACATACAGGTATGAGGGTCAACTGATATTATGCAGCACGAGCAAGGAATAATGTTTTTACCATCTGACATCCATTTTCCACAAGACCAATATTTTCTAATTTAACAAGCCCGAAACAGAAACAAAGAGCAATTTATTTCAGAACAGCGAAACAGATCTCGGCCATTTTGACACGAATCGTGGGAAGTGGGGGAACTTGTCAGTTGTCTGGCACGACATCAACAGACGTAGAGGTCACTGAGTGCATTGTTTACCTGAGGTCAAGGGGAAAAACAGAATGAGAATTTAGTTAGTTGTGTTGGTTTTGCTTTGTGTTGGCAGCTTTCTAACTCTAGCCAAGTTTTGAGGGACTGATTTTTGCGTTAATATCACCGTTGCTTATTGTTCACACCGGTAGCCACGTGTTCTAGTGTCCCTAGCCATGCAGGCAGATATTCTCCCACTTCAGAGATACGCTCATATTTTTATCGCCGAGAATTTTGACGTTCTGCGTAATTTGTTTTCCTATCAGTTATATCTAAGCAGCGACCATTTTTGAACCTACTCTTTTATATTTCCAACTGCCAATGGTTTTATCACGTACACAGAATGTACACGTTAACTTCTGCTTTTCGTCGTCATCAGATAGGGCCGGTCGTTGGATCTCACTACTGAGAGATCAGGGGAGGGTAAAACCACTAAGAATTGTCCACTGTCAATAGTGAGAATCGAACCCAGGACTTCTTGTCCAGAGGGCAACGTCATACATCAAGACCACCCATCTCTTACAAACCCCGCTTATTTGTTCAAGAAGAGTTTATCTGTTCAGACCGACACAGTTTCGTGAATTACTCTGTCCTTGCAAGTGGTTACCATAGATTGTGGAAACGCAGGGCGGCCGGGGGTAGTACCACATACAGCACCCACAAATGTGCAGTTGGTTGTCGAGAAATGCAATCATTTACATCATATTCCTCATATTTATAACTACCTGGAAGAGACACATTTAAGACACTGTGACCGCATGTTAGCACACTGGGTCGGCGTAAATACGATGATTTGGCTTTGTACATTTACATTGTTGGAATGAGTGAAGGAGAACGGGTTTTAATTATGAATTATTTTATTTATAAATTATAGTGGTTCGCTTCATGAAGAAATGTCGATTCAGGACAAAAGTATTAACATTAGAACATACTATCTCGGAAACATTGAAGTCCTCACAATTTAGTGTTGTGGATAATACTGTCAACAAATTACAAATAAATAACTATATGTTATTTTAGAGGGAAGCAAAGAGAAAAGATACCAGACAGCCTAAGAGAATGGCCTAGAAGAAGGTCAACAACAGAAATGATAAATAGCTGTCGAGATTTAAAGTTGTGGAAAGACATGATCAGTAATTCGAATGCAGTGTTCTTCTAGGGTAATTGCTTACTTTAGTATTCTATACGAATGTCGTTAAAAGATGTGGGAAGTTGCATTTTCCTTTCAGAGCAAAGTGCATGGAGATGACTGCTGTTAGCTCCTGCAGCTGCAGGATTTATGTAACATTAACTATCCAGTTGGTTATTTGGAACTGTTTTGCAATATTTGCTCATCTCTGGGCCAAGTTATCATCTGCATATAAGTGAGCAGATAACGCTTGTGCAGCGACAGCTGACTGTTACCACGACCAACTATTAATGGTTCGTTCCCTGACAAATTCGTTGCTATCTTCACAGTAGTAAAAGACAACGCTGTATCTTGCTCATGTAGTTGTGAAAGGTAAATTAACTCGAGAACAAAAAACCCCAATTATTTCAGACTCAAGACCTTCAGTTAAAGTTGTCATCTGGATCCTTTCTCAGGTTCTTGTAATATATTATCTAAATGTAATAAAATTAGAGTTCTCATTATGGCTTCAGGTACATGAATGTTGTAGTTTTATCGACCAAATTTTTAAGTGTGGATTTACGCATTTATGGATGACATAGTTAATATTAAATCTGGCTGCTCTTATATTACTAGACAATTTCGGTACCTGTTTAAGGGCTGGCTGAACCTAGCAGCCGACGATCTGAATCAAACCGGAGCTCTTTTGCTCTTTGTATCTAAATCTGCTCTCAACTGCGACTCCCAAGTTACGTTGTAGAACTTATAGTAATCCTTCACAAAGAAGAGCTACTTGCTACCACTATTTTTGAAGAGCTATTTTTTTTTCAGACATAACCTATTATCTATTTGTTAAATAACAATTATAGTTATTTTAAACGATAAATATATATATATATATATATATATATATATATATATATGTATATATATATATATATATATATATAACGACTAGGAACATCTGGCAAGTGATCTCAGATCATGGAGAGCATGTATAAGTAGTGGTATAACATCTTTTTAGACTGTGATAAGGCAAAACTAAGAAGAGAAAAGACTCATGAAAAAGGATGGAAACCCCTGTGGATCAGTGTACTTGACTTGCTCATTCTAAGGCCATGTGTGTTTGTCAAGCATTGGTCGAATTGAGAGAAGATGTTCGACAAAATAAAATCTTTAAAAAAAAAATAAAATACACAATAGCCTCCACTAGACCGTCTGAAAGACGAAAAGGGCCGTACATATATATATATCATCAAGTACCGGGCCTACTGGCGTAGGTGGTAAGTCTCTCCACAACTTTCGATCTCGGCAGCTATTTATCATTTCTGTTGTTGACCTTCTGCCAAAATATTCTTTTAAGCTGTCTGTTATTTTTTCTCTTTGCTTCCCTCTATCTCTTCGTCCCTCAATTTTTCCAGTTGTTACAATATATTCCAGTTGTTCTCTTCTCATTACATGGTCAAAAAATGATGCTTGTTTCTTCCTAATATTGGAAATTAACTCTCTTTTTGCTTTGACCTCTCTCATAACATCTTCATTACTTTTCTTAGCTGTCCATGGTACTCTTAACATTCTTCTGTAAAACCATATTTCTACAGACTCCAGTGATTTTCTTGTCTGTTGTTCCGTTGTCCATGATTCGCATCCATATGTTAAGACTGGCTCTACATAACATTTAAGAACTCTTTTTCTTGTTTCTATTGTCAAAAATGGATTGCATAGTATCTTCCTCATTTTTTGGAAAGCTGCTTTTGCCTGAGCCATTCTACATCTCACCTCTTTTGTACATCTTCCCTCTGAGGTTAACAAAGTTCCCAAATATTTAAATTAATTTACCTGTTTTAATATTGTTCCACTTGTCTTTATTTTGCACTGATGTGATGTCTTTTTCTTTGTTGTTACCATTACCTCTGTCTTTTTGCTGTTAAGGCTGAGTCCTTTATTTTTGCTTTCTTTCACTATAATGTCCAACATTTCTTGTAACTCATTTTCACTCTTAGCGATTAAGACTGTATCATCAGCATACATTAGATTATTTATATTATGACATCCAATTGTTATTCCAGGCATGTCCCTTATGGATCTTAAAATAATCTCACTATAAATATTAAACAAATCTGCTGACAGAACACAACTTTGACTAACACCCTGTTTTATTTGTTGAAACATTCCCAATTGGTTTCCAGTTCTTATGGCCGCTGTTTGTTGCCAGCACATGTTATATATATATATATATGCACACATATAAATGAATCTACATTAAAAGAAAAATGTATTTGCCGACAGTGATTAGAAATTAATGAGTAAAAATTACGAATCAGCGCAAATATAATGAAAGTGAATACGAAAAATATTTGTTAAATGAATAATGTAAGACGACTTGTCTTAGCGTTGACCTGTTAAGGGCTCAGAAAATGTGAGACGCTTTCGAAATAGAACAAACACGAGTTTGTAAAGAAAGAGATAATGTGAAATAAACCAGAGGATGTCATGGAAACTGATTTCAGTTTCCTCAGAAGCTTTAAATGATACTCATTGCGTTTGAGATGATAATGTATAGACGACAACAATAGAGCGTAAAATGTTATGCACCAATATATTACTCTCATTGATTTCGATGAACACGTTAAAGTATTTCGTTTGGCACATAAAGATAACTAACTGAAGGAAAGGAATAAATGTAACAATAAAGTTATCAATAATAGCACTAAGTTTCTTGTTCCAGGTGGACATAGCTGCAATAGAATGGTGGTGGATCAACGTGCAGACCGATGATATCAAATGAATAATTCAATGAATTGATGACAAAATTAATGACTACAGACATGAATATGAACTTCGACTGTTAAGCACATCATTTATCAGAGACTTGTTGATCGGAGTGTTATGTCTATAAAAACAAATCCTCACAATTAGACATTGATTTCGGACTTACCTCATCATCATCATCGAGTGCCGTCTCCGCAACGAAGGTTGGCTACCATGGAGCGCCATTCTGCTCTATCTCTTGCTTTGATGGTGCAGGTTGTCATAGGCTGATTTGTCCATCTTTTGATGTTACTCGTCCATGTTAGTCTTGGTCAGCCTCTGCCTCTTTTACCTTGTATTTTCCCTCCAGGATTACTTTTAGTAGGCTGTTGTGTCTTTTAGCATGGCCCAAAAATCGCATTTGTCTTATTTGAATTGTGATTAGTAGTTCTCTTTTCATTTTTAGTTGTTTTAAGACTTCATCGTTTGTTTTCTTTCCCTTCTATCCAATTCTACCTATTCTTCTATATATCCAGATTTCAAAGGCTTCAATTCTCTGTTCCGTTTTCTTGTCTAATGTCCATATTTCTGCACCATATAGGAATATTGAGAAGATGTAACATTTTGCTATTCTTAGTCATAGCCCTGGTGTTATTTGTTTTGATGTTAGTATGTTCTTCATGGCATTAAAATTACTTTTTGCCATTTCTATTCTTTTGTTTATTTCAGTTGTACATTTTCCATCCCTGGTTATAGTATGTCCAAGTTAGTTGTAGTTCTGAACTGTCTCCAGGTCTATTCCTTCTATTTTGATATCCACTTACCTGGTCCAAGCAATAACCAGTTATGCCATTTTGCCTTTTAAATAGCGGGTATAATCACTGAAGTATTGGCCAGACAGTTTATATTTGTGTTTCGTCTCCTCAATTTATACTTTTTGATCACACTAAGTTCTGTGTTGTGACTATTTTTGGAGCAATAATTGAAATAAAACAGTTGCCTTGTTAGCTTTAAATCCCTGGACCTCTAGGAATGTTCTGGTTTCAAATTTCGACATAGGCGTGGGAATTTCTCTATTTCGAATCAGTGGATGTTTTTTTTTTTGGTATGTACTATCTATCATCTGGTCTCTAGTTAGTGAGATCCGATGTTTAGTCGTCGTGGATAGCTATGACAACCAACAAGTCCAGTGTGCACTCTGCGTGCGTTAAAGAATCCTAAGTAGTATTTTTTTAATCAGAAAAAGACAAGGCCACATGTGACTGCTGCAGGCAAAATTTGCTTGGAGATAAAAATCTTCTCCATTTTCAAGAACTTCGCAAGAGATACAGAGCTTGTGTGTCTGAGCTGAAAGCTTTCGCTAGTGTGTGTGGCAGTGCTGCACTTTGGGAGGAGAGGTACTGTTGAGGCGATCAGAGTATCATCTATCTTCTGCTACTTAAACTTAAAAAGGTTGCCATTTAAAATGAAGCTCAAATTGGTTGCTATATCTTGCCCGCCAGGTAAGTTTAATGCCATTGAACTTATTTCAAACGAAATCTAGCGCAAATTCGTTAATAAGGAATACCTTGTTTACAGGTGGTGACAAGTTTAAAAATAAACGTTTATTAATCTTCCTGACTATAATACTCTCATTGATTTCTATATTATCCTGACTATATTACTCTCATTGATTTCTATATTATCCTGACTATATTACTCTCATTGATTTCTATATTATCCTGACTATATTACTCTTGGGTAGCGATTGTTTATAAAGGTAGTGACCTATCTTTACCAGCATGGTGCTGTTTTCCTTAATTAAGGTATACATTTATTTGTATTATTAACTATTTTAATTTTGTTAGCTTTTGATTGTGTTAGTATCTTTGATTGTTTTATTAATTTTGATAGTGTTATTTACTTTTATGATGCGATTAACATTTATGATGTTATTAAAATTGTTATAACTCCGTTGAACACATTATAAAATAACTAATGCCAGTCGTTTATTGCTTTAAAAATGAACATCTTTGCCACTCACTGTCTCCATCCTGCAGTTGTCAGAAATGGTGATAATATCACACGATTAGTCATTATGGAGATGTCTGGAGATTGAGAGAATGTAATATTAAAGTCTCAGATGGCAGGAACGTAGCTGTTGAGTATTTTAAAGTGTTCTTCGGAAGTCAAGGACATGCAAGCACCTAGAGAAGGGGTCCAATCAGATTTGAGAGACCAGGAAGGAAACAAATCCGTCACTGTTATCTGTAGATAGCCTTGAGCGAAGGTTTTGATAGAAATACAATTAGAGCCGCTTGCGGTGATAAACTGTGTGAGGTATAGATGCGGAGCGCAGTAAATCGGAGACCCTTATTCCCTGATCCAAGTTGAGGGATTTTGCTCTAAGTGAATGGAGAATCGTGGGGAGTTGACAGAGAAGTGTAATAAGAAACAAGAAAGAAACACTGGAGATGTTTAAATGTGTATTAAGTAAATGGGCGGTGCGTTAACTGTCTTCAGTGGCGGTTAATGCTGCATTTTATACACGGGACTACATGCACTCTTTAAAATGTCAAACTTGGTTTAAGCATAGCTAGCTATAGATTCAAAGATAGATACAAAGCCCCCGCAGGCAGAAAATAAAACTGGAAAACGCTCCTGCTAGCGTAACGTTATCAGTTATAGGAGCTATAGCCGGTCTTTGTTACGTAAACTATGGAATCTCCTCCCGCACAGTCCAGGGCCAAGTATATAGATGGCCCATGGGCAGGAAACAAATTTGGAAAACACCTTAAATAGCGTGACTTCTTGAACTATACAAGCTATAGACGATTGACGTCACTCCACCCACAACTCCAACCCCCCCCCCTTTTCCGTTTTTTTTTTTGCACTCAAGCAAGCTGACAACGTTCCATCGAAACGACCGCAACCAGGGAACAAACTTCATGGCATTGGCACAGAATTCTTAGTGTGGAACCTTCGGTTGACGTATAAAACAGATCTACTCTAGAGAGCTGGCAATATTCTACCTCCGACGCAAATCCTATTGGACTACAAACTATATTCCTCTATCATGTTATCGGAAGTCCTTAAAGAAGATAAGTGTGAGAAACGCTTGCTCAACGTGAGACTTCAGATAATCAGATTACATATTGTTGTACAGCTGTGAATAAAGAGTTTTCTATTTTCAAATGCATTGAGTTCTAAAAATAAAATGAAACACAAAGTCTGCAGGTACTTTATACAACAATTATTACACGAAATGCATTTAGGCACACACTAGTGCTAATAATGAGAATTCACACTCATATAGTAACACAAACATGTATAGCAGTAGATAACTTACAAGACAACCTCTGACAGAGAACAATAACTTTTTGGAGACTCCATGTAGCAAGACGTGGCATTGATGGGCACGGTTTCAAAGTCTGCTTCGGTCTGTCTATTGATCCTTGATGCCAGTTGTTTGTGGATTGTTCTGCTTATCGTAGAAATACCCGTTTCCTTGTATATTTATGTATAATCCTCGTATCAGAAGTTTCCTTCCACAATAAATATTCAATTATTTGTTATCATTGTCCTCAGTCTAACCACGGGAAGGTGGTCTCGAGCTGCAACTAATATAAGAAATGTGCTGTCCCTATCTTCTTCTTTTCTTTCTTCATCTTTTCTCTTTTCACTGATACCTAAAAAGTGTCGTGGTTTATATCATTTGTCGTTCTTGAGCTGCTCGAACTGTCTGAATTAGTGATTTTCCTTTGTTGTTACATGTCTCTGTGACTGGATCTATCCATCTTCTTCTGGGTCTTTCTCTTGAAGAGGCTCTCCCTATAAGACTCATTATTTTGTTAGTCTGTACGCAAGAATTAAAGACGTAGAAAAGATTCACTAATTGCTATTCAAACAACACAATATCCAACAACATTTCTCATACATGAATTTCTCAAAAACCTCTACGAAAATCTATATCTTTCAAATAAAAAGTTTACTGACCTTATCTAGAACTTCACCAAACTATAAAGACTTGCTCCATACACTTTAGTTGCATATGTTAATGAATGATTATTGGTGCGTTTACCACTAACATTGTAAATACGAAACAGAACTAATTAGAAGGTGAATGGATGGAACAATGATCTACATTTTGAGAGCTTGTTGAGGTTAGGGGTAGAAAAGGGGTCCGGAGGCTTCGGTAGCCTAGTTGGGAAAACCACCTAACTGGGCTACCGACGTTCTGACAGCTCGTGTTCGATTCCTGCTGGAAGCAGTGTGAATTTTACTTTTGGAAAAAAATACCCATTTCAGTCGAGCCAGCCGCTGTCAGTAATGGGTACCAGGGTAGCACTCTGGGAAGGTGAGGTATGCCGCCTCGCATCGTGATTTTAGATGTTTGAAGCGACACTATACAGAAGTCTCCGAACACTTCTGGATAGACGGCCGAGCACATATGGGTGGAAAATCGCGTGCAAATACACCAATTCAAATCTTGTATTTTACTTTTATATTAGCCTAGCCGATTCGGAGTGCTTGGTGTGGGAAAAGCAAATGTATCTACAATCAACAACTTACATGTAAAGTCTGCATACCCTTTGAAAAATACCTGGACGAGTGGAAGAACTGCTATGGTGGAGGGGGCAATTACAATGAAACTGACTCCATGAATAGAATAGAATAGAATAGAATAGAATAGAATAGAATAGAATAGAATAGAATAGAATAGAACAAAAATAATAAGTCTGTTTAACCATTCCCTCTAGAGAAGGGGACCATGTTCATAAGTCAATAACAAACTAAATAAACATAATAGAACGAGTGATGGGAAAATGCGAGAGATGAGACAAACTTTATCTCAGCTTTAAAAGAATTTGTCTGCAACACCAGCCTTATTATGGAAGCCCTCGACGAACTTGGTATAACCTTGGCAATATGCAAATTATTGGAGTCCCCTTGTTGAGAGCATTCGCCTCATTTTATCTGGGATGTGTGTGTGTGTATGTGTGCGCGCGCGCGCGTGTGTGTGTGTGTGTTTGTTTAATCGGAATTCGTTTCTTGTTCCGAGAAAACGCTTGGATCAAACTGACCATAAACATTTTAGTTTTATCTACAAGCAGTGTCCGAAATATTTATTTTACATGAAAAAAAAAACAACAATAAAATTAGTTTATAACTCAATAATTCACCATGTATGCTGGCTCAGGTGATCATGCCTCTCTACAAATGTATGACTCTAATTACTTTGTTAATATTTCTACCAAGCCGTTTCCTTATCTGCTAGTTTTCCTTCCATTATTAAACTAGAAATGATCACCACCACATGTATCCCAATTTTGGAATGTGCTGATGGGAATTGAAGGCCAAGGGGGTGTTCTTTTGAACTGAAGAATAGACGTCACATGTTCTGATCATGCTAGAAATAAATTATTGAGACGAAATTAAGAGTTTAACGTGGGGTCTTTGTTGTGAATTAAGGAAAAAAATTAATGTCCTTCATGACAAAATTCATAGGTGAGTGAACTATGACAAACATCACGCAAGGATTTTTCTGAATGTCGTAAAAATACATGTTTCCATGTATATGTTTGTTTTTATGGAGTTTCCGTCTTTTATAAATATTCGATTATTTATTATCTTCACTCTAACTAGTAAAAAAGTAAAGTACCCCCCGTCATGCCAAGTGGCGTATAAGGAAATATGGTGATGTGGCCCTATATTTTACAGACCTTCAGCCCATGATTTTTGGGGTAATATGGTCGGTATTACGCCCGTGCTGCTTTACTTTCCCAGAAAAATATCCGGTACCCATTTAAGGCTGGGTGAACCCGGAAGCCGTCGGTTGGGATCGACACCCTACCTTCACTCTACTAATAACGGGAAACTACTACACGTGTTGCCATGTCTCTCGATATGCATTTTCATCACTCGTATTTCAGCTTAATTGTGTGTGGCTTGAATTTGATAATAGTAAACGCTGAATACAAATGTTTCGACACACATTCATTCATGAAATGGTGTAATATAATGCTCTAGTCACGTGACGATGACGTGATTGTATGCCCTCTCAGAAAGTGATTTCTCGGGGAGGGTAACATGCTGGCAGTATGTTAAGTTAATGTGTCTGGTGGCAAGGCGCGGCACCGATAAGCACGGGTTCAAATTCGTAGTCTGACTGTCTATTCTCCACTGTATTTCTGTTCTTTGTGGATTTTACTGTGTGCCGTAAAAAGAATAAACTCGTATATATTTATATATTAATAAGAAACTGGTGTTTTTACAAGAAATATATGGCTAGGAAAAGCAATATTTTTAAAATAGTATAGATTATAATGTTCTATGTTTATAGAATGAGAGAAAAAGACTGAGTTTTAGAGTGGTATATTAATACTGTGAAAGAAAAGACTTAATTGTTTTAGTGTGCTATATGTATTTATGAGCAACTAAATGATTTGAAACAGCGAGATTATTTAATGTTGTCGATATAACCGTCTATTGGATATTGCGCTACATCGGTTACAGCTCATGCTCAAAGATACCGATCTTGTATTTGAGATATATATAGATATATATTGTACCCCTCATTGTCTACAAACATAAGTTAATTAATTAGTGGTCTTCTTAGAAACGGGTTTGTGAAAATCAGTGGTCACCCATTTCATGGAAAAAAAAAATGGATGATTTAAGAACGTACAATTAAGAGGAAAAAACTTATACATTTTACATTAATTTCTAATTTTCTCTTTTTTGTCTGTCCACACACAGGAGAAAGGTTTTCATGAAGTAACTACTTGTATCTATAGTTCGCAATATCCAATATCATGAACATATGTGTACAGAGAGAAGAGCAAGAAACCGCCAACTATACCTCCCATCGTCGCCGAAAAGCAAATGATGAAGCAAAGAAAGAAAGCTGTGTACAGTCCTACTATTTCTTCATGGCCTATGTTCCTATTTGTGTTATTTGAGCAACTGTAGTTGTGCTACCAATGTTATACTATAATGCCAGTCCTGGGCCCTAGATGCAAAAACAATAAGAAAATTAACCTCTACTGAGATTAAATGTGTCACACGAATGAAAGGAACAGCCTGAGAGATAAGATAAAAAATGAAGAGCTGAGAAAAAAGCTAGGAACAATCCCCGCCATAAAATATATAAAGAAACAACAGATAGAACGGTTTGGCCACTTGACAAGGCAGAAAGATCAAAACACAACACAACAATTTTTCAATGAACGATGCGAGAACACCAGACCCAAGGACCGATCACGAAAAAGATGGGTTGGCGAAATATTAGAAACACTAGGAAACATAACATCAGCAGAAGCGAACATAAGAGCAAAAGACCTCCAATCGACGCTGAAAAACAAATGAAGTAGTTGAAGTTAATCATATTCACTAAATATTTTTAACATCCTTCTTGTCCATGATGTTGCCATATGTGCATTTATTATTTTTTTATTCCCAGAGTAATAATACCCTGGTACCCATTTCTGCCAGGAGCTGGGTCTACTACTGGGGTATATTTTTCCAACTACGAGTACAATTTTCACCGCTTCCAGCGGGAATAGAACACGGGTTGTCCAAACGTCGGTAGCTAAGTAGAGTGATTTAATCCCAACTGGGCTACCGATTTGGCCCCCCCTTTTTTTTTTACTATATGTATAACAATTGTCCACATGCATATTCTATATAATAATGAGTGTTTTTAAAGACACGACATTTTTGGAGGTTTTTTCTTAGATATTATGTTATCGTTTTCATAACCAAACACTTTCGTGTGTGCCAGTAAAGTACACTATTGGTATGCTGGAAGATGATCTCTGTGCTCGGACTAAATTATCTTGTGGAATATGATTTTAAAAAAATTCGCTTCCAGATCAATCGACTTCATCGATTAACACAAAGCGGAACATAAATTACCCAGTGGCGTGCAGAGAATTACCCATTGGCGTGCCGAGAGCTTTTAACGCCGGGGAAGTCCAGGAAACTAGTTCGGTTGTCCACGCCAGATAAAATTTGCACTCATGATGTTAAAAAAAATACAGAAACCAGTTGAAAAGATTAAATCCAGCAATTTAAAAAAAGACACACAAAACATTATACATTTATATATCGTTAATGTCCGCACGAAAAAACGTATCGATATTACGCTTAATACAATACGTCATTGATATATATATATATATATATACGTATATCATATACATCACCGGACTCTCACAATTTATAACATTACGAAATTATAATTTATAATTACAACTATTAAAGTCCATCACTTTACAAGACTACTCTACACCAACATTACTATATAACAAGATTACTCTATAACAACATTACTCTACAACATTACTCTATAACAACATTACTCTACAACAACATTACTCTATAACATTACTCTATAACAACATTACTGTACATCATTACTCTATAACAACATTACTCTACAACATTACTATATAACAATATTACTGTACATCATTACTCCATAACATTACTCTATAACAACATTACTCTACAACATT
This sequence comes from Megaustenia siamemsis, assembly GCA_032433765.1. NCBI lineage: Eukaryota > Metazoa > Mollusca > Gastropoda > Stylommatophora > Ariophantidae > Megaustenia > Megaustenia siamemsis. Next base: position 39,496,757 of record JAVIAB010000092.1, read on the forward strand.
ACTATATAACAACATTACTCTATAACAACATTACTCTATAACAACATTACTCTACAACATTACTCTACAACATTACTCTATAACAATATTACTCTACAACATTACTCTATAACATTACTCTATAACAACATTACTCTACAACATTACTCTACAACATTACTCTATAACAACATTACTCTACAACATTACTCTATAACAAAATTACTCTACAACATTACTCCATAACAACATTACTGTACAACATTACTCTACAATATTACTCTATAACAACATTACTCTACAATGTTACTCTATAACAACATTACTCTACAACATTACTCTACAACATTACTCTTCAACAATACTCTACAACATTACTCTACAACATTACTCTATAACAACATTACGATTAGCACAGTATAAACCAATTCTGAGGCGGCTGAGTTGTCACATCGTCCGGGCTCAACTCCTAAATTATTCTCGGTAGAGTTGTGCCGATCGACAGATCACCAGGGTTTACTCAACGTATAACAAATAAGTACCAACTGATTTTCTTGGAGACAAATAATTATAAATAAATATTATTATAGCGGGAAACTTCCGAGGCGATAATCAGCGAATCAATTCAGAGGAAGAGGTATGTTTACAGCACTCGGAAAAAAATGACAAATAATCAACAGAAAACAAACAAACAAAGAACAATTATGTGGACAGAAGTTTCGTAATTTTCTTGGAGGTGTCGGCTGCCTGGCTTGATACCACAATACCCAAAAAGTTACCATTGTTATTGGACAAATTTGGCCACTAGCATCATATTTCACATACGTCTTGCATGGTGTTGAGGAAACATTTACTTGACCTTTTTACAGCATATAACAATGTTATGCTTCAGAAATTTTTTTTTACACTTTTTTTTATTTAAATGTAGTTCGCTTAAGAGTATCAATAGCTATGAAATAAATTGTTTCTTTATTAAAATATAAAGAAAAGGAGAACAAAAAACGTTATTGTTAACAATCATTATATTTTGGACATGCAATGAGAAGGGAACAGCGGGAATATATTGTAACAACTGGAAAAATTGAGGGAAGAAGATATAGAGGGAAGCAAAGAGAAAAGATACCAGACAGCTTAAAAGAGAGGTTTGGCAGAAGATCAACAACAGAAATAATAAATAACTGTCGAGATCAAAGGTTGTGGAGAGACATCACCATCTACGCCAGCAGGCACATTATAAGTGTGTGTTTTGTTTGTGTATTTCTCATATATTTCAGTGTCATTGACACTTTTATAACCATTATTTCCTGAGGTGTCCAAGAAAACTGTTTCTTTTCCATGATTTTTTACTGAACAGAAACTATAAAGACAGTAATATATACATATAGTTATTCCATAGTATCAGTGAGTAAAAGATCCAATTTCACGTGTCTGTTTGTGAAAGCTAAAGACAAAGGAGAATTAAGAAAATTAAAAATAATCATGCTTGCATTTGTTGAATGAAAGGATGTTTTGAATAACTTACTAAATGAAAACACGTGTTCTTTTAGTCGTATTTCAATTTCTTCTACAGCAATTGTGTTTCTCTTCTTTGTGTGTGTGTGTGTGTGTGTGTGTGCGTGTGTGTGTGTGCGTGCGTGCGTGCGTGTGTGTGAGTTTGTGTGTGTGTGTGTGTGTGGCTAATTGCTACATTTAATATCATCAACTTGTATAAGTTTAGGCTTTCTATCAAAAAGGAAACGCCAGGGACAGGAAACGACTGCCCTCATTGTCTTTTGTTGCCGGAACACCGTCACTTAATTACACATCTTTTGACGTGTGCTGTGTTTGTTATGATGATGACTGCAGCTGCCTTTCTTTGTTTTGATATTCGATAACATGTTAACTGGGATGATTCCACTGACACGGGCGGTTGAGTAATTATGGATTTTCATTCGTTATGCAGTGATACCGTGGCCGTCGAATAACTATCACACCGTCACTTAATTATTCACTGATGAAGAAGGAGAAATGGAAAAAAAAAGAGAGAAAAAATGATATGGTTAAAGCTTTATGTAATTAATGGTTGACACAAATTTGAACAACGTTTCGGCTCAATTAGCCTTCAGCAGGAACAACAAACTCCACGCACAGATATGTAAGTAAATAAAATTAGCCCGAAATAGAAAACTAATAATGAAGTATCAAAAAAAGAAATTTCGAGCTAGAATAAGAAATAAATATTGAAATAGACTTCCCTGCATATTGTGCTGTGGCCAGAAGGAGAATGAACGAGGGCTAGTCTGTTCAGGATACACGGTGTAGTTGACCAGCTAGTAGGTGGATTGTCCTCTTCCTCTTCTGCGATCATGGCTCATTCAGACAATGATATATATATATATATATATATATATATAGATATACTGCTACACCCATACAATATAGGTGTGTATATATACATATATAATCTCTGTAGTCATAGTTTCTGAAAATTTGCACCAGAAATATGTCGGGAAGAGTATAGGGCCTGGCATGATGTCGACCACATCGCCTGAAAATGTATACTTTGGTCTAGGATAATGATGAGACTTCACATATAACCCATACCTCCAAACTCGTAGAAGAAACGTTTACTTGCTTGTTATGGTTATGGTTAGTCGAAGGCCGCTATATCACTGCAAGCGAATTAAAATCCATAATTGCTCAAACGCCAGTGCTTGTGAAATCATCCGAATCAAAACTCATCTCATTGAAGGATCCAAACAAAGAAAGGCAGCTGCAGTCCCCATCATAGCAGCTACAGAAGAAATAATACCAAGCGGCACCGAAAGTGAACACAGCTATACTGTCCTTCGTCATATAATATCATAAATTCATCATAACCAAAAAGGAATATCGAAACACGATCCGGATGAAAAAGACAGCTCTCGGTGTACACAGAGCACTAAACTCAGTAGTTCCGGTATGAAGCCGGACTTGGAAATTGAGGAAACTGCAACAGAGGAAAATTTTTCAGACTGATGCTCAATTTTTCCAGGCGCCTATCCGCCATATTGACCGGAGGTCCTTACTTGCTTACTTAATTGTACATTGAAATACAGCTAGAGGACCTAAATAGATATTATGTCCTTATATAAACAAGAAAGTTGAAAGTGTATGAGGAACTGTTCGCCGTCATCAACTTAAAAATCGGTTGTTTTTTTATTTTCAAAATGGAAAGACAAAAAAATAATAAGTCATGCTAGAAATAGGGAGCCGCGATAGCTCAGTGGTTAGTGAACTGGACTACCACGGACAAGGGGTAGGGTTCGATCCCAATCGACGGCTTCCGAGTTCACCCAGCCTTAAATGGGTACCGGATTTTTTTCTGGGAAAGTAAACCAGCACGGGCGTAATACCGACCACATTACCCCAAAAATCATGTGCTGAAGGTCTGTAAAATATAGGGTCACTAACACCATATTTCCCTATACGACACTTGGTGTGACGGGGTACTTTACTTTTTTTTTTACTTTTATACTAAAAATATAAAAATCAGTTCAAGATTAATATTAACATTAAAGTGCAGTGACGAAAATGGTCGTTTTTAATGATAAACATAAATACCATCCACAGATGTGATTGATAAAAAAAAAACAATAACAGCAAACTAAAAAAAAAAAAAAAATCAAAATTCAGGAGAAAATAATTATTTAAGTATCATATTATTCTCGTTAATAAACAGCGAAATAAAAGAAACTTTTTAACATTAATGATAGCATTGACTTGAAGTTTAATAACTTAGAAAAATAAATATATAGTTACAAATCATCGTAATAAATTTGGTAGCGGAACTGCTTAGGTGTAGCGGAACTGCTCTTCACATCTTTCAGTAAGTAGTTTTTTTTTCATCGTTTCTATTTTTTAAACATTCTTTTTCACTGTGTCAAGTCAGCGCAAGGGAGCCGTGATAGCTCAGTGGTTAGTGAACTGGACCACGAAGGACAAGAGGCCGGATTCGACCCTGACTGACCGCTGCCAGGTTCACCCAGCCTTAAGTGGGTACCGGATTTTTTTCTGCTAAAGTAAAGCGGCGCGGGTTAATACAGACCACATTACCCAAAAAATCATGTGGCGTAATCAAGTCTGTAAAAATTATGGTGACTAACACCATATTCCCTATACGTCACTTGGTGTGACGGGGCTCTATTACTTTTTTTTTCTTTCAAATCAGCGCAAGTATCTTACCTCATTCACTTTCTTACTCATTCTAATGCTCTATAATTTTCCTTATCTTCATATCTTTCTATCTCTTACAAGTTAATTTCTTTGTTTTAAAATTTATTTCTTAACTCTCTCGCTCTCTCTCTTTCTCTCCATCATGTTACGATAACAAGATTATAGCTCTACTGTGATGTCTGTAGCAATATTTTTATGCCCACTAATCAATATTGGCAAGTAGTAAATTATTATTTTTTTCCCGCTGTCCATGGAATTTGTAGAATTTTTCAGCAAAATCACATTTCCGCAACCGTAAACGCCTTATCTTCTCGTTTTCGCTTGTGTATTAATTGTGCATGGCTTGCAGTCATATATCAACGTGATTTAATACAACTAAAAATTAAACAAAATGCTAGCTGCGCACTTTTGAAATGCTGTCTTTGTAAAGTCGTTTCTGTTATTTATTATTATTGTGCAACATATTCCATCTCATAGAATATAGGCTATCTTCAGAAAAGTGCGCGGAAATTCTTCTTTCAAGGATAGTTAAAAGAAACATTCTTTAATTCTGCCAAGATAGTAAATCACGCAAATGTCACCAACACCACAATGACATGTAAAACATGAAATCAACCCACAAAAATGGGCGTCATTTGTTGAGAAGTTTCAGAAGGCATATTATCACAGGAAGAAGCAGAAAAGTTCACCGTAAATCCTTCCAACGATCAAGATATGTGTGTGTACATTTCTGGGAAAATAATGTTACAAGAATAAAATTATTTTTGTTCCCTCGGCCGGTCCGATGAACAGTTCGGTGGTATAGATATTTATTGGAACCCCGGCTTTTAATTCGTTTCTCTACTCTTACTTAGCTGAATCCTTACAACTTTTTCTGTGTAAAATGTGACCGGGTATTCGCACGTTGCTTCATACATCATTCTGCATATTCTCTTGGTCCGAGAGCATAATTCATTAGGTTTCCCGGGTCTGACTTGCATGAATAATGATGTATATATGATTGATGTTTGTTGTATTAAAATTACAATTCGCTGAAGAAGTTCAAGGACTCAACAGGAAGGAGCAAAAAGTAGGAAAACGAACTTTCTTTGACGTAGAAGGAGGACATGAAAAAGTGGAGCATTTCTACTTCAAAAATATAAAGAATTTTGTGTTACCAATGAGAGAATAAAAAGAGCTTGATGGTATCGTAACTTTGTTTCCAGTATAAATTTTTCAATTGTTCAATGACAACCTTGAGTTCGTTCATTTTTATTTTTTTTAAATTAGAAAACAGATTTCGGTGCTCGGATTTTCAGACTTGAAGTCATTAATTTCAAATGCAAGAGTTTTCTAAAATAAAAGCATTTTTCTCAATTTCAAGCAACTGCTGGTGTGTAAAGAAATTTTAAAAAAGAAAGGAACAGAATGGACGCTAGAATGGTTACTATATATTTTTATTGTATGTGACTACCCTTTCAAATATTAATATCCCTTCTCTATCCCCTTTCACTTAATATACGTAGGGAGGTCAAAAAGTAATGCACACCAATTGTTTTCACGGAAACTATTCGGGCAAAATGTGTGAAATTTTCACAGATTGTAGCTGAACATCCCCTTTACACTACCTATCTTTCAACATAATCTCCGTCCAAGCGTATTGCCTTACGCCAACGCGAAACTAGGTCATGAATGCCTCGTTTGTACCAAGTTTTGTCCTGCTGGCGTAGCCATTTTTTTTTAACTGCACGGATCACATCCTCATCATTGTCAAAGTGTGTCCCACGCAGGAATTTTTTTAGTGGTCCAAACAGATGGAAATCTGAGGGAGCCAGATCAGGGCTGTAAAGAGGATGGGGCAGTACAGTCCAACCAAATTTGTTGATTGCTTCCCGTGTTACCAGACTTGTGTGAGGGCGTGCATTGTCATGTTGAAGCAACAAATCTGCAGATGGCTTATTAGGCCGAACTCTGTGGAACCGATTTTTGAGTTTTGTCAGTGTATTGATGTAAGCTGTCGAGTTGATTGTCTCACCTCTTGTCATTACATCAACAAGAATCACACCATCAATGTCCCAGAAGACAGTGATCATCACCTTTCCGGCTGATGGAGATGTTTTGAATTTTTTTCTTTTTGGTGACTGCGGATGATGCCATTCCATTGACTGCATTTTTGTTTCAGGCTCATAATAATGTGCCCACGTTTCGTCACCGGTAACAATTTTTGACAAAAACATTTCTCCTTCAACACCGAAACGCTCCAACAATTCAGAACAGAATGTTTTCCTTTGAACTCTGTGATCATTTGTTAGGCACCGAGGAACCCATCGAGCGCAAATCTTTGAATATCCGAGAGTTTTAAAAATTGCGATTGCACTTCCCTTGCTGACTGTAAGCTGCAATGCCAATTGCTGACTAGTGATACGCCTATCCTTACGAATAATGGCATCAGACCGGTTTAACATGTCTGTGCTGGTAGCCGAGGCAACACGTCCAGAACGCGGTAAATCATGCAGCTCCACTCGTACACTTTCTGCAGCTTTAATTCTCTGAACCCAGCGACTAACTGTGCTCCTATCGACTGCAGAACATTTGTACACTGCACACAGTCGTTTATGAATGTTTGCCACAATTTCTTTTTCCGCAACCAGAAATTATACGACAATTCGCTGTTTGTAACGGACATTGTTGACAAGCTCCATTGTAACGGTTCATAGATTGCGTAATATTTATCAGAATGCTGTGCAATTTGGTGCACATAATTGGAACATGTCATATTCCAAGTGTGCAAAATTTCATATTGCTATCTTTATTATTAGCCGAGAAAAAATTGGTGTGCATTACTTTTTGACCTCCCCTGTAATAACTGTTACGTACTTAATAATCAAAGTGCAGATATATTTTCGTTTTCAGCATTTTCTGTTCATGTAGTTCAGGTTTATATTTATAATTGTACGATATTAATCTATTAATGTGTGATTTATTAAGATTTAAATTAACAATCAAGCAGTTGCTGCGGATAAATAATATATATTTGAAATAAAAAAGAATTTGGATAATTACGGCTGTAGTGTACCTAACAAACTAATTTATTCAGCTGTCTGCTAAATTTACGCTGATTTCTTCCATGTTTTTACCTTAAAATGTGAAAATGTCAAAAAATACTTTAAGTATTTCATATTCTTTCCTTAGCTTAATTATTTCCTCCTGTTTATAATAAGCTCTCTTCTTATTATGACGTCGGTGAACATCATCGTTTCTCTGTTCATCTGTCCATAGTAATCTTAACATGCTTCTGTAAATAAATTGTATGTGGTCTCAATAGATTATATAGCTGTCTGTTTTCCCATTGCACTACATTAGCACTTAAGAGCACTCAATTAATAAAAAGAATTGCAACAACGAATTCAAATACTCAGTGCACTGATTGCCACACTCAATTATAATACTCAATTATGTTAGCACTGGCTAAAATGGGGTTCTTGAAGAAAGAGTCAGCAGGGAAATACATCTTGATTGCTTCATTAAGTGTGTTAAGTCAGCATTACACAAAATGAAAAATAATTTACTCCGACAAGTATCAATCAAAAAAGCAAGACAAAATGTTCTTTAATGTTATATGGAACCTACACGATGCCTCGTGAAAGTGATTGCAGGATTTATTGAGTAGGGAAGAAAATCACTGAAAGAGACAAAAGTCTAGATCTACAGAAAATGCATTAAAAAAAATAGTGAAGACTTTGTTCAATGAAGCCAGTCCACAAAGAGAATTGTTGTTGTTGTTGTTGCGTTCGCCAGCTTTCGCCAGAATTTTTGAAGCGGATTATAAATTGTTACATTATTTGGTCACGTGATAGTGAAAAAGTAAACCTGAATATATTGTAATATAAAAGATAGAGTTAATGAGAAACAGGGGAAAACAATAAGGTACAATATATAGTGCAGTGCCGTAGTCTGCTGTAGAAAGAGATTAATAACGATATTGATAAGAAATAACGAAAATAAGAAAACAATATGTTTGCATCCAAGCGATGGTATGAACCCTGTTTATAAAGATTATTGTATTTAAAATGTTAGCTCTTACTAAAGTTAAGGTTCCCATCACGTCTTGCTAGACGTATAGGGTGTATGACAAGATATTTTCTAGTATTTCTTATAAAGATTAATTGTGTTTCTTATAAACATGATAATTTTCAGTAATATTTGCAGAGAAAAATGTACAAAATGTTGCTAGTAACGATGAAGGGAAATCTTGATACCATTAGAAGACATACATAGACAAACTTAGTTGGTGGTACATTTCGTTTCTGCTTTATACTTTGGATGCAAAATCTGAACTTGATTATCCCACTTGTTTCCCACCCTAGAGCCATTTCCAGTCAACTATTTGTTCAGGAAGGAAGAGATAATTATGTTTGTGATAACGGAAGGATGAATGACCGCTTAATGAGTTATCGTTCTCTCCCAACATGGAACAAAGCTTGCATCTCGCGATACAAGATTTCCTTGCTATGTGTAAGAAAATAGTAAAGTTTTCCAAAATTGTTGTAAAACAATTGGTAAGCTAATATAAAATGTACGCTATATTTCTTAATATTGTCTTAGTTAACGATTCTACAAATGCTTCCTCTTCACTCAGAAATCGGATCTGTCTATACAATATTGACGCTAGGGAAGATGCTCAGTACAACAGTATCCAGCATAAGACACTAATATATTACCAAACTATTGACAAATCAAAATTGCTCGCTACCAGCAAGAGGTATGAATTCTACAATGAACATGTTTGGTCAACTACAGATGTATTTTATATACACGTATTTTATTATCAAACTTTTAAGCAAAGGAACAAATATATAATTGTAGGCGTGTATCTTATTTTTCTTGGGGTCTACGAGAGCGGGAGACGTGGAGTACGTGTTGCGATTGGAGAATAAAAGAAATACTGCCCAGTTCATTCCGTAGAAAATGTACAGGTCGTTCACACACAAAAAAACACAAGCAAACATAAGTTATGTATCATTGGCTGGAAATGATGAAGCACATACACAAAGAAATAAAAATGCAAAATAGTACCGTCTTAAAGATTAACTCTAGTTAACAATCAACTTTGCAATAGCAAAGACTAGAAGATAGTGAAACGTTCAAAGTTATTATTGTCATGAAATTAGCTTACCCCTATTACCGCACGCGATAAACTTTTCAAACTTAAATTAAACAAACCTCGATATGACATCATCTTTTACTTTAACAAGTTATTCTAAGATTTAATGCTTTCACGTGTCAGGTTTTTACGTCACGTACAAAGAGGGTCATCAAAAAGGCAACGTAATTATAACAGTACACGGTTCAAAGACACTTTGTGAAGCTCTTACAAAATATATCACAAACCGCATTCTTATATCATTTGGAATTAGAATTCACTCTTTATTTCTTTTTTTATATGACCCAGTCCGCCTGCGCAGAGACCGAAATATCTCAGTTGAAAGGCAACAAAATAGCTTCCGCAACGATCCTTTTTACAAGTAAAATTATAAACATACAGAGACAATATTTAAGAAATTACAAAAGAAACTCTCTCTAGCTCTCTCTCTCTCTCTCTCTCTCTATATATATATATATATATATATATATATATATATGCCTATATGTTATAATTATTATATATAATAGAATGCAGCTAACTACACTTATGGACATATATTATAGGGATCTAAAACATGATAACCGCCGAACTAGGATGAAGAAAACTAACCATGTCTGAAAATAATGAACCCACATACACGTGTTTATTTCCCAATTGACAAGGGAAATTCAATGAAAGGCGGTTGATGGAAATAAAAATAACAGACATTATCAAGTTACAATATTTGCACTGGCATCAATATGTTGATTCTGTTGCTGTCTTAACCGGCAGAGCAATCAGAACTGTTATCTTTGTTGATAGCGCGGAGGTGGCTCTCTCGTTCGGTCAATCCTTCCGTAGGTTAAGAAAGTCATACTTATAGAGAAGCATACGTTGAAGCCGATTGTTATTAGGCCCAGATGTGTATGTATCTATCCAGTTCTTACCTATTTTTTTTTAAATTTATTAGTGCGGTTTAGCTCATCAACAAGAGCACTCCATTGTTTTCCCTTTTTTTCTGTTTTCTTTTACTAATTTCCTCCAAATGTATTATTTTTATGTGTTGTTTTTCAAGGTCTCATATGTCTCTCGAATGTCATGTGTGTATTTGTCTTCATTGTTACTTCCCCTGTATATTTCAGGCAGCAGAGGACGGTGGTTTGGAACTTGAGAAGGGCATGGCGGGATGAGTTGTCGCTTTACATGTATACAAAATATATTGTAAATAAAAAAAAGTAAAGAGCCCCGTCACGCCAAGTAGCGTTTAGGGAATATGGTGTTAGAGACCATAAATTTTACAAACCTTCAGCACATGATTTTTGGGGTAATGTGGTCGGTATTACGCCCGTGCCGCTTTACTTTCCCAGAAAAAAATCCGGTACCCATTAAATGCTGGGTGAACCGGAGCCGTCGGTTGGGATGAACCCTACCTCTTGTCCTTTGTAGTCCAGTTCACTAACCACTGAGCTATCGCGGCTGCCATATAAAATATATAGACTACTACAATTAGCCTCAAAGCCTATTATTTATACTATTGTATTACTTTTTTCTTATTTCGCAACGCCAGTAACTAAGAGCTTTTCTTTGATGCGTCCAGATAACCAATTTTGTTGATCACGCCAAGTAGATTCAAATGTTCATCCTGCAATATGTGGCTGCATCTTCTGTCAAGTCATTTCGTCCTGAGAAAGGAGTATATCATTTTTTTTAAAAATAAGAACAATAATGCCTGGAGTCATCTGCCACATAAATTCTTTCTTGCAACTCATACACAGTTTTTTCTGTCTGTGGGGGCGATCAACACACTTAACCTGACAGCTGACTTCATGTGAGAGTCTGGAATCCTGCTCTGTTTGAGCCCTGATCGCAGAGAGAGAGAGAGAGAGAGAGAGAGAGAGAGAGAGAGAGAGATACGCTGTTTGCTTCTGTTCGAACGTCTAAGTTGATCATTAGCCTAATATACATTGCAACAATAAGATTACGGCATTTTACGCTATTTAAAACAGTTCGTTCAGTTGTTGCCCTATATTATCATAATTATAATTACATCATGCTTGGTATGTTAAATATGTGTTTTGTAAGTTATGACCACACATGGTTTTGCTACTACAAAACATTTAACATTCTTACAGTATTGTTCATTTTGTTTTTATATAAAGATCCACTCATGTGATCGGAGGGTTTGTTTTGTTTACCTCCTGTCCTGCCTAAATTTGTATATATTGCGATACAGAAAACCATGTTATTATTTAAACGACTGTTATCGTGGCAACCAGGAAGTAGTTTGTGAAATGTGCTCCCTATTGTTCTCATACACATTGCAAAGTGTGTGTATATATATATATATATATATATATATATATATATATATATATATATACGACGATTAAGTAAGTTTATTTTCAGGGACAATTAAGCCTATTATAACGGTACGAATTACCTGAGCTGTGTATCACGACTGATTGAGATAGGTGGCTGGTTGGTTGTTACTTACATTTTGTGTAACGTATTATGATAAAATATTAGAGAAATCGTGACCTCTGTTGCATCCTCTGAATAACCAGCACAGGTTCCAGATGAGAACTTGTTCAGCAATGCTTGTAGTTGGCCTTCGAATGGTGTGTCCTATCCATCCCCGCAGTCTTTTAATTTCTTCTGTTGTGGGAAAACTTTGCTATCGTTCATCAATTACAATAATGTACAGCACAGCACAGATCAGAGCATTAAAAAAAATGACATATCAGATCACCGAAATTATGGTCGACGAAAAGAAATGCAGCGAGAGGGAACAGTTCCTGGCGGTTCGTATTGTGATGGGCTACGTCATTGGGATTCACCTGCCGAGTGAAGCTATGGCGTTGAACACAAGGCCAGACATGGAGATGTAGACTTTTGGACACGTAATGGCATTGTCACAACATCACTTTCTCAGATTTGTCTATCCAACAGGACCATATTAGCCGCGAATTGCTTAACAAACCTTTTTTTCTATATCAATTGCTATGAACGTGGACATACTTGATTTATTTACTCAATGCATTTTATGTCGTTTGAACTGAGTGTTGAAGAGATAAATAGTCACAATTGTTGTTTTGTGATGGTATTAACGATTGTCGTTTGATATGGTTGTTGTTACATGTTACGGTACTTGATGCATTCAGCGCTGTGCAATTTTAACGCGTGGATGAAGAACTAAGACGGATGGATGAAAGCAATTCATATAAAGATATCATCTTTAGTTCTGTACATGAAAGTGGCAAAGACTGTCTAGATGTAGTGTTTAAAATATAATTCTGCCTTATTAATTATGTGTCTCGCGCATAAATTTCAAAAGACGACTTACACTGCGTTTTACTCTATTTCATATTATAGTCATTTGAAAAGCCGGACGTGAAGAACCACTGTAAGAAAACAGCATCAAAAGAAAAACATTGACAATTAATATAAAGAAATCAAAAACATAAATTAATGATTAGAATGTTACGAAAAAATTTCTCAAAAATATGTCCCTATGTCTAAAATACAGAGATAAAGGACGTGAAAAGAAAGACGGGAAAAATAGGATACAACTTTGATGAAATGTACAATTTGAAAAATAAAGATAGTGTAAATTTGTTAGAGTTCATAAGACAAGTAGTATCAGGCACACAGCATAAAACAGCAGGTGCAGGGGCTTGACAGTGATTAAGATTATCCTAGAAACATTACAGCCAAATGTTTTCATCCAATGCAGTCAGACACCCGATCAGGAAGAATGTTGATATTTTTGGAAAGGTCGTTGTCTTGATCAGGGAACTCAACAGCTGAGCACAGAGCTAAAGGGCTAAGTGCTCCCACCTGTCCAGAATAAATATGGCTCAGGAAAGCTTTCGAGATTTCAAAGTTTGATTTGATCTACAAATGGCAGTCTGAATGGGGCAACTGGTTAACGAACTGACAATCTGTTCATTTCATTGACAGATCGGATAACGCTCTTGACAGCGTGTGAGCAAAGGTCGCAAGATAAAACGAGAAGTATTGGAGCACAAAGCAGTTATGAAAAGTGCAAACAGAATAGCTGGTTAAAATATATGTGGAGTATGAGACAATGGACTGATAGAATGCAGGACAGGCAGAGGACTGAAGTGAAAGCAAAAATGATTGGTATTGAAATAGACTAACATAATGAGGAACTGTATTAGCACATACGATCGATAGACATTAGACAGCACACACAATAAGGAACATATCTTGCCACTTGAATTACTTTACACATTAATTCACGTATGTTTCCATTTGTGACAATTTGCTGAAGTTGACAATTACTTTCTAAAATAACATGTTTATTCTATAAAATGATAAATGTGTTGTCAATAGAGGATAGAACACTGAATAGTATGATATTACTTGAGAATGAGAGAGAGAGAGAGAGAGAGAGAGAGAAAGAGAGAGTATGTGTGTTCAAACTATAGCGAAATAATCGCTGGTCAAAGTAACCATCACAGAATTACATGTTGTTCTTAAATTAAATGGAGACAGAAGAAATGTTTCGACAAAGTGGCTGTCATTTGAATTTTTTATAATTAAAAAAAAAAAACTTTTATCAAATAAAATTGGCGAGAAATTGATCACTTACTTTCAATTTCAAATGTGGTCTTTTGAAATCTGCACATAATTTTAGTTATTGAAACAAACAATCCACTACTGATTTGAGGATATCGTTTTCCTTTTTTGATTTCCCCTGACAAGTAAATAACACAGAAGCCAGAATCCGAAAAGATCTATGACGTGTTTTTTTTTTAAACAAAGTCGAAAAACATTTCCTCAGTGTTTTAAAGTCATTGACCATCCATTATGGTTTGCCTTTAGTACACATCCGCGCACCTACAATTCTACACCATATTATACTTAACAGTTTATTTTTCTGACAGTTCTTGTGATGACCTCTGGATTACTTTCAGTGAGTGCGACATATTTAGCTGCAGAGTTTACCAGTTGTCCATATGTTTATTTCGTTCCATTGCACTTTTTGAACACTTTTGGGAGATTAATTTTTCTTATATAAGAACATCTATTCCTTTTTAAAATCTTGCACGTTAAAGGATGATATAAGTCTTGATAGTTTTTTTTTCTGGTGTTCTCTATTAATCAGAGCCATAAACATTTTTTTTTCATATTTAAATCTCAGATCTCACATACGCTTAACGTAGACTGTGTGTCTGGTGATTGGATTTATAAACAGTATTATTTTTTAATGGGATCCTGGATTCAGGTTTTCTTTGCGGGTTTGTTAAATGTATCCCTCTCAGGTGTTGTTATGGCTCTCAGACAAGTTGCTGCAAGTTTATGATTCACGATTTTGACCTCTGTATGGTTTCATTAATTTAGCGTCACGTTCGATTAGTTGGGAATGTTTTCCCAATAATCTTAGATCGTAACGTTTCTCAGTAGATAACGAGTTCACTCCGAAATCTATGACGTCTAACTTGTCTAACTGTAGAAATAATGGCAGTAGTCATATTTCTTACTGTCTTTCTCTGGACAAAATTGAACGAAGTCTCCATCACAAACATCCAATAACTGTCCTTATATTCGATAACAACCAATCTAACCTCAGACACAGACATCTTCTGTCAGAACTCTCTACACCACAAGCTTTAATTTCGTTCTCTGGCATTCTTATTGCGTACTCTGAGATTAGTAATCGCGAATAGTAAACCATAGGCGAGGTCTCTGTACAGAATACGACTGTCAATACATATATGAAAAGTGATTGCTTGTTTACAGCCACCGATATATTCTAGATGGGTTTATTGCTCACATATAATATAACGTGCTAGACAATTTCATTCACTACATATACAGAAGAAATATGTAAATCGGGCTCCAGAGCTCTCATTTCAATAATTCGTTCATATGGCGATATTATGTATAGTTTATGTTTTTAAGCAATTTTCTTGTATAAAAAAGTAAAGTAAAGTACCCCCGTCACGCCAAGTGGCGTATAGGGAAATATGGTGTTGGTGACCCTATATTTTACAGACCTTCTGCACATGATTTTTTGGGTAATGTTGTCGGTATTACGCCCGTGCTGTTTTACTTTCCCAGAAAAAAATCCGGTACCCATTTAAGGCTGGGTGAACCTGGAAGCCGTCGGTTGGGATCGAACCCTACCCCTTGTTCTTTGTAGTCCAGTTCACTAACCACTGAGCTATCGTGGCTAATTTTTTTTTTTTTTTGTTGTATAAAAAGTAAAATAAAAGTAAAGAGCCCTGTCACGCCAAGTGGCGTATAGGGAATATAATGTTGGTGACCATACATTATACAGACCTTCAGCACATGATTTTTGGGGTAAAGTGATCGGTATTACGCCCGAGTCGCTTTACTTTGCCAGAAAGAAAATCTGGTACCCATTTAAGGCTGGGTGAATGAACCCGGAAGCCGTCGGTTGGGATCGAACCCTACCTCTTGTCCTTTGTTGTCTAGTTTACTAACCACTGAGATATCGCGGCTCCCGAATTTTCGGGTTCAACTAATGTTATGAATCTAGAGCTAAAACATTTGATGTAAGCAGTTATCCCACTATAGTAACAGTTTTAATGAAAACATTCAACTCGTTTAAATAAGAATAATATATTGCAGACTTAAACTATCGATAAATGGAAGCGTATAATATTTAAAGAACTTAATAAATGTGTATTTTAACTGATTTGTGTCATTATGAGATTAGATTTACAATATTACAAAAATAAACGTAGTTTTAAGTAGTTTATTTATTCTGAATAACGATTATTATATCATTTATAAACTTTACTGGGTTTATTTTTAAAATAATTATCAAGTAAACTTGTCAATAATTTCTGATGCCAATGGCTGTGACTGCTGGTCGAGCGAGAGCTAAAGATGTTCATCTTCTAGGAAACCTAGAGAAGAAATGAAAAGGAACGAGAAGTGAAAAGATTATAATCTTTAAAATAAAGATTAATAATATGTTTTATTAAACAGTCTTAATCGCTAAGTGAATGGTTTAGCAGAAGGTGAACAACAGAAATGATAAATAACTGTCGTGATCGAAAGTTGTGGAGAGACATGATCACCTACGCCAGCAGGTTTGGTACTTGATGATAATGAACATGTTTTATAAATATTATTATTATATATACATATATTTATCTATTTCAAGAGTGAAAATAAGGTTAAGAAAGGAATAGTTATGGGTCTTGAAGAATCGGGGTTCTGTTAGGGTGCAAGTATTGATTGATTTGGGGGGGGGGGAGGTGGTGGTGATGGATGAATATGACATTTCATAAGCAGAAAGCTGAGAACTGTTTGTCGTCTGTTGATCAGAACTAAGCACCTTGAGTTTGTTTTGGCTGCGGTTGATTTTATTCTTATAATTCTACTTTAACGATACTATTATATTATAGTGTTTATGGAAGTGCTTTAGTCTATGAAAATCAAACTACTTACAAATAGCATTTGTTTATGCTCTATTTATATATGTAAAGGTGCATATAAGTAAGTAAATATGATATACTAATTATAGATTCACTGGGTTACCATTCTTGATAGTATACCTTAGACCTAAATACTTCTTGCCCACAATTTATTTTCACAGGTGCCATATACAAATGTATATTTACTATTTCGCACTCTACAATGCAATATGTATTCCACCGTTGTACTACCAGTGTCAGAACTGGACACTAGACTTAAGAATAATAAAAAAATAACCACTGTCATGATTACATGTGTTTGACGCATAATATGACAAAGACATAAATCTATAGAGGAGCTGAGTGAAATGTTAGGAATAATTCACCCAAACAAGAAACAGATAAATTGGGTTGGACAGAAAGGTCAAGATTCAACACAATGAGCCTTTAACAAACGCATTGAGAACATCAGACCCAAGAACTGACCACGAGTGGATTGGTGGACTACTAGTAACATTAGAAAACATAACAGCAGGACAGACCAACGGAAGAGAAAACATTGAAATCTATATCTCTACTCGACGCTGAAAGACAAATTTGAAACGAGAAAGAAGTAGAACGAGATACCATTTTGAGTGGAAATAGCGGTCTAATATAGCCTAAGTGACGTGATAACATTTTCTTGTCTTGCATCCACAGTTACCATAATCTCTCGCTGAACGTAGAACTTCCAAAAATAATTGCTATGGCCCAAGCAGATTTATCTGGGTTTGGTGTTGTGAGTATGGAACACTGTACATCAACACTGTGGTCGTTGTGAACAAAACATGCGAGCGTAGCACACTGTTGTTTGTATATGCCAGCAAATACATGGTACGCCCAGCAAGAAATTAGACCGACAACCTTTAGTAAGCATTTATCATAAACCTTAGTTGTCTCTTAGAGACAAAGTAACAAACAATGAAGTGTTGGATCGTGCTAGGGTAATACAAATATTCTCTTTCTACAGCAACACCGTCTCAGGTGGCATAAATTCCCAAAGATGAGCTATTTGAAAAGATAACCATCGGGAAAAGAAATAAAGAAAGATCCCTTCTACGTTACAAAGACATTTGTTAACCTGATGACTCTGGATAAAATATCACTGAGAAGAGCTTGTTACGAACAGGTTCAGTTAGAGCCAAAGTAAAAGTTAACAACCGAAAAACTGACGAAAGTTATCAACTCTAGTAGTGCACAAATGATCAAAAGACATTCTCTAGTAAGATTCTTTCATTGGATTAAATTGCTTTTTTTTCTGCTCGAGACTGACCAAGTCTTTTAAGTATTAGCCTAGATGACATATTCTGACGTTGAACAGGTCTGTCTTTCCATGAAGAAAGATAAAGGCCCAAGACAGCTATACAGAAGTATATGTCCCAACTAATTGAAGAGTTAAAAATTACTCGAAAAACACAATTGAAATACATTCTATTGCTTCTGTGCAAAAGAATGTACTAAGTCTTCGCTGGTTGTTTATGGAGCAATTAATGGCACGTAAGTGGGACAGACTACACATCGGTTCTGACATTTTGTGTACTGGAGTGATGCATTAAAAGAAATTATCTACACTTGAATAGAGTATATTTGATAAATGATAACTGGAGTTGACATCACTGCACTCAGAGCAAACCTACAAGTACTCAGCTTTTCACAGGAGATGATGAAAAGTGTGTGCTCTGATAGTTTCTGTAGTTCACTACTTATTTACACTTCTATTCCGTCCTCTTCTTCTCCCTGTCCTACTCGTACCTTGATTAACTTCTAATTCTTGGTGTTTCAAACATACTCTTACATCAATTACCGTAAATTATCATAGAGACTGCAGTATACATTTTTTATCAAGCTGCAATTACGCAGAAGAATCAGCATACTTTAATCTAGATAAAACTGTTTCAAGGATATCCTTTTACCGACTATCCTCTTTCTGTTTCATTCTAGAAATATAATAGAGGGGATCTGAATAAACAGCTTATGTCAGCTGTAAGTCGTCAAGCAGTTCACACAATGGCAGTTAATAATTTTACCATGATAGAAACGAAAACTATGTACCTCATCAGGCTTTGTTTCGACATCCACCAATTTGGTAGCAAATAGGGAGCCGGCAGTGGGATGTAAGGCACACTCCTACAAGATATGGTGACAGCATTACAAAAAAAAGGAAACACAACACAATAATGACGTTTAGGCCAACATGCGGCCTTCTTCAGAAAAGAAGAACAAAAACAACATACAATGAGGCACAGGTAGCTATTGCTACATCTATGATGATTAGGACAGGTAAGTTTGGGTGAAGTTGACGGAGGGATAAGAGGTGTGATGATGAAATGAGAGAGAAATATGTGCTACATGTTGGAGGATATGTGAAATGTGGAAATATGGAAGTATAAGTATATCTAGAGCAATGATAATATATATATTTTGTAAATTAGACTTAGTTGTAGGCAGGATACGTCCGCTCCCCGAGAGAGATGGCAGTCAAACGCCGAATGAAGGACCTATTATCCCCGTTGTTATAATCAGTCGTGTAGTTAGACCAGAGATAAGATGAGTTGTGACGTAGCCAAGCGGGACACTGATAGACTGGGGTCCCATGGATGTGAAGACTAATTCGACATGGTTTAATTACTCTGGCGATGAGTGGAGCGAAATGAGGGACAGGTACTGATAAAGGATACTAAAGGTGTGGTAACCGAACGGACCGGCCAGACATATATACACACCGTGGTGGTAAGCGAGGCGTGATAGAGGATTAACGAGATATGTAATATAGATCCAGAAAATAGCCCGAGGAAAAAATGTCTGGTGGCAGGGGGCCACAAACTTAGCAGGGGAATGAAAAATGGAGAGGAGGAAGGAGTGAATGAAGAGGGGTTACCTGTAGGACAGGGAAATATTGATTCCCTGTGTGTTAATGCAACCCATACGGGCGATAAAGATTCTCTAAAGTGAATCGACTGCGACTGTCAGAAGAACATGACACAAGGCCAGTAATTAGAACATCCGCCTTAAATCCTACGACATCCTTCTTGGTGGCAAATAACCGAGTCGGTTCAAACATCAGCATATTGCAATGTAAGAGAATGGGATGGAAGACAGAGGTGTGAGGCAGAAAAAGGGATGGAGGAATTCAACAATAAATTCTAAATAGAAAGATTAACGGTATAATGTATATGACTGTGCTTGAACTTCACGAACAAGGTTTCCATGCTTGGTGGTATTTGGCCAACAGCAATGTCCTAAATTTGTACTAATTGTTTTCTAAATTTGTGTAATTTAATAGATTTATTACTTTTGATTTAGTCCACTTATGTTTAAAAAAAAATGTTCACAAACATAAGCGCTACCAAACAAAGAAGTAATTTTTGGGGCATTTAATGCGATCATTCTATATTGTTCACGTTAGAAATAAGATGCATAGAAGACCACTATCTTTGAGCCCCTACATTTTAATTTCAGAATATTAGGTTCTTGCAAATAAGTAACTCACATTTGCATCTTTGGCGGGGCATCATTTACATCCATATCAAATGGTGTTGAGAAATATTCTAATCTTGTTTGTTGTGCAGCAAAATCTGTGAAACGGCCCACAAAAGGCAGCAACTATCATTAATCGGGTCAGTATAACCGATGAAATTAATAAGTGATTTATTCTACTGTCCAAACCTTACCAAAAAATTAGCGTTTTCTTCTCAAAGGTTACTCTCCCACAGTTTCAATGTTTCATTTTTTTTTAATGAAAAGCCCTGATATGCGTGTAAAGTTTGTGTACCAGTTACCCTTGTGTTTGTAACTTGAGATTAATTTTCATAAAATGTTGAGTCATGTCAATTAAAAACGCTAGCTGGCAGCTCCATTGAGGGCCCGATAATTATTTGACCTGATAACCCTTCATGTCCATGAAAGGTTCTACTTCAGTACGTAAGTCATAACATCTTTTCAGTATTTCTTCTAGACTTCATAATAGTAAAGCAGATTATCGTACTCTGAATCCATATCATGAAAGAATTCTTTGATTGTTGAGGCCTCGTGCTTTATAAAGTTCACACAAGATATCATGACTGCCATATGATGTCAGCAATTTTAAACGTATTGGCGCACAGATTCTCTTGGTGAATAATATAATGTAGGAATGAAACATCAAGATGACCTAACCCGAGAACCAATATGTGGGATTTTATTTTGCAAAACGGGCCTCAGTTTTGACAGTCATAGCTGGTTTACCTTCTGTTGTAACTTCAAAAAAGCATGTCCCAATTTAATACGTCTGTCAAATCAACTGACTCATTTAAGGCGACTGAGAATGTAACGAATTCTGACGCACGTTCTTTTAAGCTTTTTAAACATCTTTCCCCATGTCATCTATGCGTCTTCCGACAGTCCGTCGTGATAAACTTACTTGCTGAAGTAAATAACTCTTATCAGAACAAAGCACTTTATCAGCTGCTTCGAAACACGCTTTCACAATTTTTCCAACGGAGTTAAGGTTTCAAATTCTTCGCAATTGTTTCACTAATAATATAACTCGGGAAGACAGCTTTCTTTGGATATTTATTCACATTATAAAATACACTTTATTGACCTTGCAATAATATCTTTAAATGTGCCATTTTGTCCCGTCTAACTTGTCCTTCCAATGAACTGCCATTTTGTCCCGTCTAACTTGTCCTTCCAAAGAAGTGCAATTTTCATGTTTGGATTGGAAGTATTGTTTCATGTCACGCTTTTCTCATTACATATTAAATGCACAGGGTCATCGCTATATCGAATTAAGAAATAATCCAAAGTTCATCTTTTCTAAAACGTACGAAATTCTATATCCACTTATCTATTTTTGCTTCCCAGTACCATTGTGTAAATCACTAGTTACGGTCAGTTATTAACTTTCATTGCCTTGCTATTTAGTTTAAAATTAAATAAAATCCGTCTGCCACCGCAATTCGAAACCACTACCAAAACCGTTGCTAAAGACACTCAATTCTTTTAACTGACGCAATATTGTCAGCGAATAAAAGCCCCGACGTATAAATACAATACCATCAGCCACATATAAAAACTACTTTTATCCATCGCGACACAAACAATAGGGTCTACACCACTCTTGTGATGTTGACTTATCAAATGAAAATAAAAGAATTGTTCTGTTGAATGTTGTCCATCATCAAAGGAATGATCTTAGCAGTCTAGGCTTGCAACAAATAAAAGCAACTAATAGAACATAGATATAATAAACATTATTTCATTTTGGCGTATTCGTTAATCAAATTACTATTTTGTTAACGAGTTATGAATTTGTGTGCATTTAATTTATACGTATATGTATTATTTATCCTTTTTTGACCTCAGGGAATGGAGTGTACAGTAACTTTAAATCAAGTATAAGGGCAGGTCAAAATAGCTTGACGGGCCGATTCTGGCCTGCGGGCCGTAGGTTGTCTACCACTGTTATAGTGTATAGTAGGAAGTGGTATGCTCTTCTGAAACCTCTCCTGCTGTTAGTTTCTCAGTGCTTTAATATTCCATCAATCGATCTTTGTCGTGGTCGATCCTTAGATCTGGTTTTTTTGTAACGTTTGTTGGCGGCTCTTTGTGTTATAATTCGATTTTTATGTTTTATTACACGGCAAGCCATTTTATCTATTGTTTCTTTATGTATTCAATGGCAGATATTTATTCCCAGATATTTTTTTTTTATTTCATCATTTCAAATCCTCTATCTAAGGCTGTTTCATGTCAAGCGCGACGCATTAAATTGATGTGGTGATTATTTTACTCATTGTTTTATAGTCTGGCGTCCAGGTCTGGCATCGCTAGCACAAACAGGATGAAATTTGTGTTAATTGTGACTCTGTGATTATTCTATGCATTAATGCCGTCTGCGAAGCAAAGCTCTTAACCGTCTCTGTTTCAGACTACTTGCTTATCTTATATATGTCTCAACCGCTATGCAACAATGGATATTGTTTCTTCACACACACACACGTACACGAACACACACACGCACACACACGCACACACACGCACACACACACGCGCACGTACACGCAAACACAGGTGTACATGTTAAATATCTCCCTGAGGGATGTTGTCTGTAGGTTAATGTTCAAACCATTTCATCTGTTAGTTTCTAATACCAGAAACCTACCGAGAAATTTCCTCATTGTAATCAGCGTGAAGTAAACAATGGAAAATTAAGTTTGAAAGCCACTGCAACCACGTGTTCTGAAACTGTATGTCATGTGACATCATCAGTAAGTACCCACATTCTAAACGCAATTTTATTACCGTTTGTTAGGGACGCTCTGCGATCATCAAAATGGCTCACAAATTCGAGCAACATTTTGCATCACATTTTGCCTGAAGCTTGACAGGTGTACAACTGAGACCCCCGGTATGCTTTATCGGGCCTTTGAAAAATATTCTTTAGATCAAACACATGTCTTTACCTGGTACGATCATCTAAGGGCCGACAAAGTGCATGATTAAGATGATGCATAATTAATTCGTCTTGTCATCAGAAAAAACACAGAAAATGTAAACAAAATATATTAGTGGACAGATACCTGAGATCTTTTCCAGAATAATTAGCCAGCTGTCTCACCTGATTGGATTCAAAGATGATCGTCAAGGGATCTTAACATAAAGTCTGAACACTCATCGCGTTACATAGAAGTTTGTCTCCAGATTTTGATTTGTGCTTAAAAACAAAGGCAGCTGTTTGCGTGCACTGAGTTGCGCAAAACGGCTAATAGCAATGCTACTTTCATCTTTAGGATCATCATGCATGGACGACGAGTGGTGGTTTAACAGCAACAATCCAGAGCTAAAACAACAGTCGTCGCAGTGCAAGAGCTCGCAGTCACAAAGACCAAAGAAATCTGGGTCAGAAGTGCATAACAATGCATGCAATCCGTTTTGTCTATGTCAACGGAATCATTCACCTAGAATGTGTTAACTTCTGGCACTGCAGAGATGTCTCAATTTTATTGCTGCGCTTTGAGGCGCTTGAACAACACAACGAAAAATACAGGAACTATGGAAGTGACGTAATTGGCTCTTGAATTGTGACAATGCATCAGGTCACACCTCACTCAAAAGACTGCAATTAAAAAATAAAAAGAATCAAAATATCGGCCTCCTGTAATGTCCATATTGTCTCCTCACCCTTCCTCACCTTAATCACTTGACCTGACCCAATGTGACTGTTTTGTTTCCGCTACACTGAATGTCAACAGATGGGGTTTCTACAGCGTACATGACATCATATTGAGATCGTAAGAGACTCGTAACAGTATTGAGTAAAAATGCACAACCATCTATAGTTTTACTAAACCCTGGAGGCTGAAGGGAAACTCCGGAATAACCCAAAGCTTGTGACATCGTCAACTATGCGAGCTATTAATGCTGACTTAATTTTATTCACAACCGCTAATTCTTGCAATTCTGAAAACGTCACAAGCTTTGGTTGATTTCGTTTGTCTTTTTAACACAATATATGGTTGTGGAAAACTGACTTCCATGATATCTTTTAGGCATGGAAGAGGCTCTTGGGTCCTTCTTTACATTCCCAAGGTGATGATGGTCAAATTTAAACAAGGTAAGCCTGTAATTTGATGTCTTAGGCTTAGTCCTGGAACTTTCCGATAGCTCAAATATTTTAATTCAAAACTGCGTTTATCCCATCTATTTTTTGTATATTCTCATTTTTTTATCTTTTCCTTCTTACAGCATTGAATAATTATAGGTATCGCATTTCTGTAGAGGCAATTAAAAAAAAATCTTTTTCCTTTCTTTGACAGCTAATGTCCACGATTGCCACTGATAGCAGAGCGTTGGGAAGAATAATGTAATATAGAGTTAACTAAAACCAGTGCAGGATTATATTAGGAAATAGATGGAATGTAAAATAACAACAATCATCATCATCAAGTACCAAGCCTGCTGGCGTAGGTGATTATGTCTCTCCACAACTTTCGACCTCGACATTTATTTGTCAATTCTGTTGTTGGTCTCCTGCCAACCCATTCTATTAAGCTGTCTGCGGCCTCCAGTGATTTGTTGGTGTCTGTTGTCCTATTGTCCATTATTCACATCCATAAGTTCAGCTGGCTCTACATAACATTTAAGAAATCTTTTTTTTTGTTTCTATTGTCAAAAATGGATTGCACAGCATCTTCCTCATTTTTTTTTTAAAATCTGCTTTTGCCTGAGCTATTCTGCGTCTCATATTTGATGTACATCTTTTATCTGAGGTTAACATTGTTCCCAGATACTTAAGTTCATTTACCTGTTTTAATATTGTTCCACTTGTCTTTATTGTACATTGTGGCGAAGTCTTTTTCTTTGTTGCTACCATTACTTGTGTTTTTTTACTATTAAGGTTGAGTCCTTTATTTTTGCTTTCCTTCACTAAGATATTTAACATTTCCTGTAACTCATTTCCACTCATAGCGATTAAGACTGTAACATAAGCATACCTCAGATTATTTGTATTGTGACCTCCGATTGTTATTCCAGGCATGCCCCTTAAGGAGTTTAAAATAATCTCACTATAAATATTAAATAAATCTGGTGACAGAACACAACCTTGCCGAACACCCTGTTTTATTATTATTAATATTAAGGAAATAATTATTTTTATTGAGCAAGCAAGCAAGCACGAAACATACACAACACGCAGATGCACAAACAGGCAAACAATGTGTGTGAAAGATTGTCTTTTTCAAACAGCATAATATTAGAATGCTGACCAGCCTTGTATTATATAGTGTCTCAATAGCTACAGAACCAGACATTTTAATATGGTTTTCCAAACTATTAAAAATATTACAAAGAAATGTAAAGCGAATTTAACATCGTTTTATAAGAAATGTGATGACATTATAACATACTGGAAGTGACCACCATTTGCGCCCAAACAAGATAACATTTACTTAGAAAATATCGAGTTTTGTAGCCAGTGAGGTTTCTGAAGTTAAATATATATGCGCGTGTATATGCATTTAAAAAATGTATATATTGATAAATAACAACGACGAAAACTGCTCCAGCGTCCAAGACCCCAGGAACAACACGACCTTTCTTGTAGCACACACACATTTGGAATTTTTGTCTAGGAAACATTATAACCCGCATGAAAAAACAAATATGGAATTAGCAAAACGCTACGCAATTGAAAACAAACATTATGGGCATATCTCATTATGCAAACATTACTAACGAAACACTTCAGATAAGCTTTCAGAATACGGAATGTCAAGCTGACAGTTATAGAATCGCGTTATATAATTCAACTCGCAAAAGAAGCAAACGCCCCATAACATGAGAGAATTATGTTTACCGTTTTTTTAGATTGTTATAAAAACATAATTAGTCAATGATAACTCCTCAAACCCAACACATAAAACGCACACACATGAAACACACGCACATACACACATACACACATACACACACACATATATAAATATGTGTATATATGTGTATATATATATATATATATATATAATATATATATATATATATATATATATATATATATATATATCAGCGGCAGATGATGGATAAGAAACTTGAATAGTCCATACCGTGATTTTTTAAACTTTTAGGTTCAACTTTTGTCTGGTAATTGTGACGTACGATTACTGCATTATATATATTTTAAAATACTTTCTCAATGAATTATTGCAATAAATTACCGTAATTACAATATATTTTTTAGTTTTTGCATTGTAAGTTATTTTTAAAATGTGACTTTCCTGCCGATTAGCATATTATATAATTTTGTCCAAGTTTATATATATAAATATATGCAAGGCATTGATTTAATTATGATTTAGTAAAACTTGCGCTCTGCCTTCCAATACTTCTGTAGCTTACGATAAAGAGAGAAAAAGTCACCTTATTACTTGAATCATTGTTGTCATGGGAACCTGGGAGGTGATTGCCGAAATGGCCTTCATAGTTCAACTTCATATTGCAGGGTCGATATAGGTCGTTGTCTCCTAGGAGATGATCTCCAAATATGTTCTAGCCAATTAATTACTAACGACTCGATTTACTTGCGCTAGAGAATATTGCTTGCTGTACATTGACTTGTAACTCACTGAGGTGGAATGTGATTGTGTTATATATTCTGATAAAAAAACATTTGAGAAATAAGACAGCAAACAGCAAAAATTAAATATAACAATAGAAACTCTACAGCTATTGATATAGAGAGAAGAATTAAACGAGGATGCATCCTATCACCGAACTTGTAAAATCTATACATTGAGCGAATCTTTGAAAACATCATTCAGGTGCCAGGCCTAAACATTAATGGAAAAATAATCAATAAGCAAAGATATGCTGATGATGCCGTATTACTTGTAGAAAATCCTGAACACTCTCAAACAATTACTTAATGAAATAACTATGACAAGCAAAATATTTGAAATATTGTAATCAGCATCAAGTACCAAGCCTGCTGGCGTAGGTGATCATGTCTCTCCACAATTTTCGATTTCGACAGTTATTTATCATTTCTGTTGTTGACCTTCTGCCAAGCCATTCTCTTAAGCTGTCTGGTATTTTTTCTCTTTGCTTTCCTCTATCTCTTCGTCCCTAAATCTTTCTAGTTGTTACAATATGTTCCAGTTGTTCTCTTCTCATTACATGGCCAAAAAATGGTGATTGTTTCTTCCTAATATTGGAAATTAGCTCTCTTTTTGCTTTGACCTCTTTCGGAACGGAACGTTTT
The DNA here is from genome assembly GCA_032433765.1 of Megaustenia siamemsis. Lineage (NCBI taxonomy): Eukaryota > Metazoa > Mollusca > Gastropoda > Stylommatophora > Ariophantidae > Megaustenia > Megaustenia siamemsis. The sequence goes on from JAVIAB010000092.1 coordinate 39,524,229, forward strand.
CATTACTCTTCTTAACTGTATATAGTATTCTCAACATTCTTCTGTAAAACAACATTTCTACAGACTCCAGTGATTTTCTTGTTTGTTGTCCTGTTGTCCATGATTCACATCCATATGTTAAGACTGACTCTTCATAACATTTAAGAACTCTTTTCTTGTTTCGATTGTCAAAAATGGATTGCATAGTATCTTCATCATTTTTTGGAAAGCTGCTTTTGCCTGAGCCATTCTGCATTTCACCTCTTTTTTACATCTTCCCTCTGAGGTTAACAAAGTTCCCAAATATTTAAATTCATTTACCTGCTTTAATATTGCTCCACTTGTCTTTATTCTGCACTGATTTGATGTCTTTTTCTTTGTTGTTACCATTACTTCTATGTGGAATATACATGAATATAAAAAACGCTAACAACTATGATCATAAACAAAAATAATACTCAAACCCCACAAGTGTATATCAAAAGTGGAAGGGATAGACATGGAGACAGTTCAGAGCTACATCCCACAACTATCGTGGACATACTATAACCAGTGATGGAAAATGTACAACTGAAATAAACAAAAGAATATTAATGGCAAAAGGTAATTTTAATGCCATGAAAAATATACTAAAATCAACACAAATAACACCAGGGCTAAAACTAAGAATAGCAAAATGTTACATCTTCTCATTGATATAATTTCTAATGAGGAACATGAAAATTACACAAGAAAACAGAGCACAATATTGAAGCCTTTGAAATATTTATTTAAGGGGAAAAATATAGGACGAATTTGATGGAAAGAAAATGAAACAAACGATGAAGCCTTAAAATAACTAAAAAATAAAAAGAGAGCTACTAAATAAAATTCCAACAAGATAAATGAGATTTTGTGTGCATGTTAAAAGATTTAACAGCATACTAAAAGTGATATTGGAAGGTAAATTATAAGGTAAAAGAGGCAGACCAAGACTAACATGGGCGAGTAACATTAAAAGAGGGACAAGTTAGCACACAACAAGTTAACAACCTGCACTATCAAAGCAAGAGACAGAACGGAATGGCACTCCATGGTAGCCAACCTTCAATGCGGAGATGGCACTCATTGATGACGATGGTATATATGTATACAGGCCCAGTGAGTGATATCTACTGGTTAACTTGAAACATGTTCAAACGTTTTAATCTCTTATCACAATATGATGGGCTAAATGAATGTATCGGTACTGTAATTATGGTGAAGTAACCTTTGACATATTCATGAAAACTGAAAGTAAGTGCTGCCAAGTGCCCCATATTTTATGTGTCACGTGATACCATACTGTCTGCCTGTGTGCAGTATATACAGAGAGTTTTTTCTTTTTTAATTTGCATACTGTAATTATGGTGACGTAACCTTTTGACATATTCTTGAAAACTGAAAGTAAGTGCTGCCAAGTTCCCCTATTTTATGTCACATGATACCATACTGTCTACCTGTGAGCAGTATAGACAGAGAGTTTTTTTTTTTTTTTTAAACTTTGCACACGGAACGTCCTGCGATGAGTTGAATGATTGACAAATTCAAAAGGTTCCAGAAACGTTTTTGCGTCAAATCTTGCGGGAAGTTTGACAATACTGCTACAGAGACCTTCGAATTTGTTCTGCAGGTATTTGCTGGTGTTCGTGTTTCATAACCGTTGATTGCCTGTTCAAGATAACGACCGCTCAGTTTGCCCTGTTACAGGCAAAACGGCAGAAAATATGGACAAATCTTTGAACTGTTCCATAGGAACTATTTTGTGTAGCGACACAGTACAAAGTGTTGCCTTGATTTGTATTTTGCGTAGCGACACATTACAAAGCGCACTTCTAAATTCAGAAAGAAAAATAATTTTTACCCCTAAAAAAAATATATCACAATCATGTAAATTGTATTAGGTTAAATCTAACAACAATAAGAACCTCACCAGATATGGATCTTCTAATTTGTAAAGTATTTCTATTATTGTAAAGTATTATTGCTATGCAGTGGCATAACATATTTGTCAAACTTAGTTCCACTATTTTAGCAGAAAAAGAAGAACCGTGGAATAAATTAAAAAGAAAGTAATGCTTTGTTAGCTAGAATTATTATACTATGTTTTGTTAACTAGAATTAGTTTACTATTGCTTTATTAGATATAATTATTTTACTATTGCTTTATTAGATATAATTATTTTACTATTGCTTTATTAGATATTATTATTTTACTATTGCTTTATTAGATATAATTATTTTACTATTGCTTTATTAGATATTATTATTTTACTATTGCTTTGCTAAATATAATTATTTTACTATTGCTTTGATTGCTAGAATTATTTTACTATTACTTTGATTGCTAGAATTATTTTACTATTGCTTTGATTGCTAGAATTATTTTACTATTGCTTTGTTAGCGAGAATTATTTTACTATTGCTTTGTTAGCGTGAATTATTTTACTATTGCTTTGATTGCTAGAATTATTTTACTATTACTTTGATTGCTAGAATTATTTTACTATTGCTTTGATTGCTAGAATTATTTTACTATTGCTTTGTTAGCGAGAATTATTTTACTATTGCTTTGATTGCTAGAATTATTTTACTATTGCTTTGTTAGCAAGAATTATTTTACTATTGCTTTGTTAGCGAGAATTATTTTACTATTGCTTTGTTAGCAAGAATTATTTTACTATTGCTTTGTTAGCAAGAATTATTTTACTATTGCTTTGTTAGCAAGAATTATTTTACTATTGCTTTGTTAGCAAGAATTATTTTACTATTGCTTTGTTAGCAAGAATTATTTTACTATTGCTTTAGACTAATAAATGAGTAGTCATTACGTGTCATGTTAATGACCCAGTTCGAAGTTGGACATTACTAGAGCGTTTTATAATATTTTTTTGTATTTTTGTGTGAAAGGAAATGCTTGATCAATCAAACGGCTACTTCATATGAGGAGACGTGTAAAAAGCCAATCGAATGTGTCTGTCAATAAATTGTAACTTTTAATGTGTGGAAGAGAGAAGGGGAGAGAGAAAGAGAGAGGGAGTGGGTTTTATGTGATGAAGGTTGAATAAGCTCTGTCGTGTTTTTAAAATGCTCTTTAATTCAAGGTTAACGTTAAGACACTTTGAATCTTTGTCACAAAAGAGCAACAAACTCAACAAAATATTCTAACATAAAGAATTAAAAGACATTGGTTTTACAAAGGGTGGAGACAAATAATAATAAAAGAATATTATTATAGAGGGAAACCTCGGAGGCGATAATCAACGAATCAATTCAGAGGAAGAGGTATGTTTGCAGCAATCGGAAAAAACTGACAAATAATCAACAACAGAAAAAAATATGGACCAAAGCAGGATCGAAGTGTTGATTATTTGTCAATTTGTCCTAGTGCTGTAAACATACCTTTGACAAAGGGTGGATGTTACAGGGCTATCATGGTCTCGTTCTGATCAGTGTGTCCATAATTTAGTTGTCTCGTGTTGCCTTACTCAGAAATGCAAGTATTTGATCAGCACTCGAAGTAGTCCACAAACAGAAAACAGCAGACAACATTAAGCCGTAAACAAGTTTTAAAATGTTACGTTATCTTGCGCAAAAACACTTAAAAAATATAATTATTTCTATTATGTCTGTTCTGTTTATTTTACATTCTTAAAACGGCTGTTTTATTTGGAGATATTTGGATCCACGTGGTTCTATAGTAGTAACATTGATCGACTTTAAAAAGTGTTGGATTCAAGAGAAATAATTTTTTAATAACTTTTTAAAAACGCCAAATTTGAAAAGCAAAGGGAATTTTTTTATAATTAAAAAATGCAATAAATTAATAATTATATGCAAAAGATCAACATGGAAAGGCAGTTATCATATTTAGATTTGAGACACAGAAAAATGCCAAAACCACTCTTCACTCTACTCACCCATACATAAATCCAAATACTTTGATGTAGTGTTTAAAATAATATACTTCTTTTAAAGAAAGAATGAAGCATATTAAACATTGAAAGAAAATTGCACTGAATGAAAATTATTTCATACCATAAGCACAAGTTCATGATACAAATATGCCAGTCATTCGTCACAATAGAAGCTCCTTTTTAAGACATTCGAGAGTACGATCTACCTGGATAACCTCGTTTAAGATTTCAAGATTAGTCTGCCATCGCGTGTACATCCAATCTGCCTTGGTATCTAGCTTCCATCATTTGTATGCATTGCTGAATGAAATCTTTCATCTTGCCCTTCACTTAGTTAAGTCCAACAAGGCTCTCCGGAGACCGATCTAAGTGACTGTGCAGATAATGGCCTTAAAACGCCTGACACAGTCAAGCCTGTTGCAATGAAAGAGGATAGCCTCTACTAATTGCTTGCAGTTGTCTGAGATCTTGTTGCCAAGAAAGCTTTTTCACGAGAACAAATGAGGCTGATTTGATTTCATTCATTGATACTATGAAACATGGCTCGTTTATAAATTGTTGGATCTGTGGACATAACAAATTCCTGCCTTCAGTTTTTCCTTGGTAAGTCCGGGTAACTTGTGCGCTATGAATTCGATGTCTTTATTCAAAGTCTTTACAAATAGTTTTATCGTGCCTAGCTTTATACGTAGGGCTAACAGTATGATTCTATCTCATGGCTCCAAAGGTTAAGGTTCATCAATTATATTTTGTCCTCCAACTAGCATGCATACTTTTTTGTTGCCTAATGTTGATGTTTAACTTTACTGCCCCAAAGGCATCAAAAGGAAGTATACTTTGTGTAGTCACTTGTAACCGAGAAGAAAATCAACATTCTTCATGTTTACCTAGATCACCTATTGATGTTCATGGAAATGTATCTGTTCCATGAGTAAAGAGATGATCCTGCACTCTTCTTTTATCATGGTAGAATGACCGATTGGAATAGAACCATACTTACGGCCGCTATTTCAAAGAACACTCAAAACTACGTTTTGAATTGTCGATGAAAAGACGCCAGTCACTTGGGGTATTATCTGAAAGATCAGGTTTCTTCAGATGTTATTGCAAAATACAAAGTTGCTGCCTTCGGTGAAGAATGGTCGCAAATCATTTTATTTTCCTCTATCACCTTCGATAACATGTCATTTTCGCTCCAGACTGAAGTACATTCCTTTCCTTTAGACTGCAATTCAGAATACTCCTTGAAAAGATTTAAGTCCTTGATCAGTTTGCTCGATTCATTCTGGTCAGAATGTTCACTTGAGGCTGTTTGAGATCACTGCCACTGCACCCACTTTACTTGTGCGATATCAGACAGGCAAGACTCATCCTCTGAGAGCTGTCCCCGGAAAGGTGCATCGGGAACAAGATCAGTGTAATAAACAGGTCTCCTGACTGAAGATAGGTCAGGGTAAGACCCCCTTGCCACGATTATTTCCCTTGATGTCTATGTTATTAACAAGACAAAAATAATAATCCTAAAAGTGAATTTTTGGTTCTCTCCAAACAATTGGTATTCCCATATTCAGGTAGCTTCTCCTTCCATATGTCCACTGATCCAAATGCTCTGTAGACGTTTTACATTCTATAAGGGAAGATCATGGCTTATCTTTATCTGCAAAATCGACACCAAAATAACCTATGATGCTCTGTTTACAAACTCACAAATCGGTTGCTTATAGTGTACTAGCCACAAATGAGGATGGTTCAAGCAGCTCCGTTTGTACAAAACGAAATGATATGAATATACACATATCTTTTAATACAATCACATGTAACAACTTGTGGTATCATCATCAACATCAAGTACCGGGCCTGCTGGCGTAGGTAATCATGTCTCTCCACAACTTTCGATCTCGGCAGCTATTTATCATTGCTGTTGTTGACCTTCTGCCAAGCCATTCTCTTAAGCTGTCTGTTATTTTGTCTCTTTGCTTCCCTCTATCTCTTCGTCCCTCAATTTTTCCAGTTGTTACAATATATTCCAGTTGTTCTCGTCTCATTAAGAAGAGAACAACTGGAATATATTGCTATTTTTCCTAAATCCAAATTGCTGCTCATCTAATTCAGTATTGATTTTATTCTGAATCCTTCCTTGTGTAACTTTTAGCAAGATTTTTGTAACATGGCTCATTAGGCTTATTGTTCTAAAGTCACTGCATTCAACTGCACCATTGTTTTAGGCAATGCAATGTAAGTTGATGTTTTTAGCTCATTTGGTATGTATCCTGTGTGGTATATGTCGTTGCATATGTCTGTAATCACTTCAATGCCAAAATCTTCTAGTGCCTGGATCATCTCTATCTGTATATTGTCAGGTCCTGCTGTTTTTACCTTTTTCATTGTTTTTAGAGCTTTTTCCACCTCAGATTTTAAGATTTTATAGCCCGATGTAGATTTTATAACTGGTTTCTTGTCCCTTTGATCATGATATAGTTCAGTTATATATTCCTGCCATCTATCATATCTTTATTGTCTGTTAGCATTTTTCCTTTTTTGGTCTACAATGCATCCACCTTCTATGGCTTTTTTTTATTTTTATTAGTCATTCTCTTTATTTCTGTGTGCATTCCTCTTAAGTCTTGTTTGCTTTCCATAGTTTATATTTCTATACACTTTTGGCTGAGCCAGTCTTCTTTTGCCTTTTTACACATTTTGCGTATTTCAATATCTATTTTATTGTATTGGACAGTGTTCTTCGCTTGTTTCCTTTCTTCCATATTTTCTAAGATGGTGTTAGTTATCCATTTTTGTGTTTTGTTCTTTTCGTTTTTGGGTAAGGTGTCGCAGGTTTCTTGTATGCTCTTCTTTATGCTTTGTCATTCAGTTGTGACTTTTTCATCAGGATTCTCTCTTCTCTATTGCTCAATTCCTTCTTCTAGCAGCTTCTAATATGTGCTCTTTATTTGTATTTCTAAGGTATCTTTAATATCTTTTTGATTTAAAACTGTTATATGTAGTGGTATTGTTGATGAATTAGACTTTTGCTTGTTTCTCTTTAGTTTGATTTTCATTTTAATCACTGCTGGATTGAGATCTGAATTAATATCTGCTCCTGGATAGGTTTTGGCTTTCTTTACGCTGTTACGGAACCTTTCTTTTATCATTATGTAATCTATTTGATTCCTCACATCTTGCCTCCAGGACTTCTCCATGTGTATAGTTTCCTTTTCCCTTGCTCAAAGTATTACATATATATATATATATATATATATATATATATATATATATATATATATAGGTGTTGCATATTATCAGCCTGTTTTATTCACAGAATTGTATTAATCTGTCTCCTCTGTCTTTTCTTTTTCCTAAACGATGATTTCCTATGATGGTCTTATATCTACCTTTACCTACTTTAGCGTTCATGTCACCCATTACAATCAAGATGTCCGAAGATTTCACAATTAGGCGATTACAGCTTACAATATTAGGAAGAAAAAATCATCATTTTTTTTGCCATGTAATAAGAGGAGAACAGCTGGAATCTATTGTGACAACTGAGATATTTGGGGGACGTAGAGATAGAAGGAAGCAAAGAGAAATCACAGCTTAAGAGAATGGCTTGGCAGACATGGCGCTGGCAGGCATGGCACCTGATAATGATGATTTGAATTAACCTACTACAATTTTTAGGGTGATTTCCCTTTCTAAAATCCAATCTAACTTAAATTATACTACATTGATCCTTAGTATTTGCTCAAACAAAGCGAGTGTTTTTATTTGTTAATTGTTTTTCTACTGTACAAGTAATAACTAGGAGCTAGGCGTCATATATACATCAGAGACCATAAAACTGGTATACAATATTTCATGTCAAAGGAATGTACATATGTATAGTAGCCTCCATTGGTCATAGTTAGCTATACATTTTGCAGCGCCCCTAGTTATGTTATTTTTTTTTCTTTCGCTAACACGTGTATGTGTATATGTATATATATATATCCTGTGGTATACATAAAGAATATAGATTGTGTACAGACAATGTATCATCATCATAAATTGTGAGTTTCTATAGTATAACAATCGATAGGAAATTCAATTTTCTACATCTCCTTTTCTGTGCTCTGTCTGAAACAAATGCGAATTCTACTTTCAAATTGAACATTCTGAGCGCGATATGCAGCTATCGAATATACAAATGGAAATACGTTTCAACAAATCACACATTAATTTTTTCTTCATTAAAAAAAGTTGCAATTTGAGCAGAAATTAAAATTTAATGAGTAACATTTTTTTTTTTAATTTTGTCAGTTTTTCTTTTAAAAAATCCAGTCATTTAAATATTATCGTGCCCTACAAAAGATAATCACATATAGTATAGTATTCCCTCTTTAATTTGATATGTAATATGATAAGTGCTAATTAGAAATAAACATTTTACATAAGTTTGAATGTGGTGACATTAAAGATTAAGAGTTTCAAAGACAATTAATTCCGTTGAAACTAGCAAAAATAATATTGAAGTTAAAGAGTTAACAACTTTTTTTTTATTATATTACCTTAAACTGATCATTTTATTATGGTCATTTGAATAATGCGCATGCTGTTTTCACTGTTTGTGTCTATTTCCTTTAATGCTTAATTTGTTTGTTTTATTTAATGTTTTAGACATTTGCAATTTGAAGACAAAGTTCAATCCAAACGATGGACTGGAATCTTTATACGAACCATAGTTAATACAAAAAAAACATTCTGTTCAATAAAATAGAACAGTTGTAAAAATGCTGCCTGAAACTCTATGTCACGCAGAAGCCTTTATCACAGCACGTGAGAGATAAGATATGACGATTAGAAACCTAAAACATTAACACTGATGACCGGGGAAACCCGCAGGTCCACTCAACAGCCGTTATCAATAATAGAATAATACAATGATATAACAGTGAACATTTTAAATCGTGGAAAAATAACCGCATGAGACTGATAGATTGTATGCAATAGAAGTACCACATTTAAAGCTTAACCCTGTGAGATAGAAGTTATAGCCCCGTAAACACCAGTTACAATGGAGACAAGAGGCAGGATTACAAACAAGCAAACATCAAATACAAACACGGCACTTGCACTGTTTTACCTTGACAGTATTGTGTGATATTAAAATGACAAATCCTGGATATTGTCTGTGATGTTTCTTCGTGAATAGGAAATAAACCAATTGTTAAATACACACACAGGAAGAGACACAGATAGAGAGAGAGAGAGAAAGAGAGGTGGAGAGAATAAAAGAGAGAGAGAAGTGGAGAGACTAATATGAACGTATTTTTTTTTTCAAGCACATATATATGGCTACTAGTGCCCGAATACGGCGCGGTTAGATAAGAGTAGAACGTCTATCACCTTCAATGCATACCGTAAGTGAAAAATGTCAAAAGTCCAATCTCCCTCCACCTCCAGCAATTGCTAGGCGTATCGGAAATATTGTGTTAGTGGTGATTTTAATGTTTAATGTAGTGTGAGGCGATTAAAGATGTTGAGACTAACTACCTCTCGCCTTTCAACCATGACGTGTTTTAAGAAGGTTAATGGTGTACACAAAAAACTGTCCCTTGTAAAATGTTCACACAGGTTAAAAAAAAGCAGACAGAGAAATATATGTGGAGGTCTGTTTATTATGCATTGTTCAAAGAACGTAGTAGTACTGGTTATATGATTATATGGTTATTCACTTATAATTACCGGATATGTTATTAACACTTTACCAACTATAATATTTACACCAACAAGTGTAAATTGGTATGTAACAAATTGTGTAGTAGGAAGTGACGAATTGAACGTTATCAAACTGTGAGTAGAAGAATGAAGGTTCGAATCTCGGTAGGATCAGAAGAAGTCGTATTTTTTTCCATCGGTGGCCTTCTTTCCATTTTCATTTGCCTTTCAGGGTCGAAAGGAGATATATTTTTCGTTTTTTTTTGCTCTTTTGTTCGTCTATGTTACTGCTGTTTCCTAGTGTTTCTAACATTCCGTCATTCTATGTTTTTCGTTACAATGGTCAAATTACAATGGACAAGTTTCGTGATTTCTGTTTAAAAATGGTGGAACGTTTCACGTTCTCTCGATCGCTGCAGAAAATGCATCTGGGGTTTGATTAATTTCGGCTCACTGATGCAATTTTCAGTGTTGAAATCAAAATGATGTTCTACTTAGCAAATCAGCGCCAACAAAGTGGACAAATCTGCGCCGCCGAGTACACACAGCAATGTTCTTTTTTGACAAGTCAAGTATTGTAAAAGCGACCTTCACCATCCAGTGTTGACATGCGGTTTACGTCACATTGAGTGCTGTTCAATGGTCGACGTTGGAATTGTTTGACGCAAGTTATTTACATGCTGAAACGCATTAATGTGGACTGCTCCGTCAAGTCAACCGAAGATTTTCCTCTTTGGGGAATTTGCACCTTATTTTGTTCGTTGTACGCTAACCGTTAGGTCTGTTTGATGTGTGACGGGGATAATTCGACGACTAACTGCGTGTTTATATGTTCTGTTGGAGTCAAAAACAATGTCCTAACATCATCAAGCGCTATACATTTGTTGTTCTGAACATGACGATCATCATTTTCGGGAGGACGTGAACTTCCGGTATACGGTGGATAGCCGGCAGGAACCATTGAAGGCTATGTCTGAAAAGGGTTCCTTGTTACAGTTTCCTCATATTCCAAGTCCGGCTTGTTGCAGGAGCTACTGAGTTAAGTGCTCTGTGCACACCGTGAGTTGTGTGTCTCATCCGTTTTGATCATGTTTCGATATTCCAATTGTTTAAGATGAATGATGATATCGTATGACAGGGAACAGTTGGCTGTGTTCACTTTCTGCGCAGTTTCGCCTTATGTCTTTTGGCATGTGCTGAGACTGCTACGATGGGGACTACAGTTACCTTTCTTTGTTTGGGAGATGAGTTAGTAATTCGGATGATTCCACTGGCACGGGCGGTTGAGCAATTATGGATTTTAATTCGTTTGCAGTGATACCGAGGCCTTCCATAACCAATAGAACCAATATTTTTCGTAGTCGCCCTGGGCTCTGGCGTTCTCGCAAAGTTTATTGAAGGTTCGTTGTATTTATGTTTTGATCTTGCTGTCTTGACACGTGGTCAAACCACTTTATCTGTTGTTTCTTTATATATTCTATGGCGGGGACTATTCCTAGTTTTTTTTTTCATTTCTGATCTTATCTCTAAGACTATTTCTTGTCATTTGTCAAAAACATCTCATCTCAGTAGAGGGTATTTTTTCTTATTGTTCTTGTATCTAGTGTCCAGGACTGCCATTGATAGCAAAACGTTGGGAGGGGATTGTATTTGTAGAGTGTCCGTTTTGTCTCTAAAGTTATTTTTTTTTGTTGGACAATAATGGTGATAGCTATCCAATGATTTGACAAGCTTTGTTGCATTTTTAGTCTATTTTTCCTGTTTGTGAATTGTCGTTTGTCACTAGACTTCCTTGGTATTTAAATCCCTCTACTTGTTTTAGTTATCTGCCGTCTATAGTTATGTTGATGTTCTGTTTCTCTTTTGCGATATTCGTCACTTCCGTTTTGTTGATGTTTGATTTTCGTGTTTTATTTTGTACCTGTGCTGTTGAATCTATTTAAATGTTCTTGTAGGTTTTCCTTTTTCCATGTATTAGTGCCAGATCGTCTATAAATAAAACTCATTGGTCTCCTCTGTCTCTGACGGGTTGGCAGATTTGCATATATAGTCCATGTATGTAATACAAAGTAGGGGGTATAGTACGCACGCCTGTCTTACACCTGATCTAACATCGAAGTGGTCTGTGTAATCTGTTGCTGTTCTGACTGTGCAGCTGCTGTTGATGTAGAGATTTTAAATTATATTCGGTTAGACGTTGGCTTACTCCATATGTTGTTATTATCTCCCACAGTTGTTCGCTGTTTACTCGGTCGAATGCTTTTTTTCAGGTGATGAGTTTAAATAAAAAAAAACTGGCCCGAACACCTCCTGGCGAATACATTGGTTGAGTAGCCGTTATAATCGGGTTTTATAAAGTCCAGCTGCAGACCCCGAAACTTGAGATATTAGGAAAACATAGATTTCTTGTTAATTCTGTAATATACTGGATAGAGATATTTGAATCAGAGGAGGTCAATGGCTCTTTCTGGCTATTAATATCATCCCCCTTTTATCTAAGCACAGTTCCTTAATTAATCGGCTGAGTCTGTGAAAGCTAAAACGTTTTTTGCGTTACAGGCCAGCGCGCTAGCGACTGCGAACATTTTGCTTCAATGAAGAATGGATTTTATGAAAATGATCTTCCAACAGGAATGGAAAGAAAAATGTTGTGGTAGCCATTGTTTACGATAAAAGATATTGCGTTATAATTGTACTCACTCACCCCAACCTTCCTTCCGCCCTTCCACACTTTCCTTTCAAGATCGAGAGAAGATAGAATTTTATGTCTTTTGCTCTTCTGTTAACTTCTCCCTCTATTTTTTCCCTAGTATTTTTAATATTTCAACAATCTATCTTTTTCGTAATCGAACTTTGGGTCTGGTGTTCAAGTAGCGTTTGTAGAAGGTTCGTTGTATCTCGTCCTAACAACAACGTAAATACTGAATTATCACAACGTTTGGGTTTTAAGAACACAGCTCAAAGAATAACTATCCTAATTGATTAGATGCGGCCCCAAAGACGCTCAACAGCTCCGTGACTGGAAGTTGTCTGATACCCAATGCTGACTGCGTGCTTGAAGATAAGTGAACCAGAACTGATCAAGATAGTATTATTGCGTGACGGGCGTGGAAACAGATTAACTAGTAAGATCAAGCTAATATAATCGTAGTGACAAGGAAACGCGCTGTACAAAGATTTGCTGAAATCAGATGTGCTGAACCGAAAAGACAAAACATATGCTTCTGTTGACAGGAACCTCCGTGATGGTAAGTCTTTGTACAATACGTGTAAGAACTCGTACAACCGTGTAAGAAAAACTATAGTTGGTATTCGTACAGGAATTCGTAGTTTTATAGTCATCTGACTGTTATATGATTCCAGAAATAAATTATTTCTTTATGTTTTCATTATATTTGGCGTCGAATTTTTGTTTCGCTCTTTAATGTGTTTTTTCCACTTTTGAAATGTTCATTGTATTACATTTATAAAACACTGAAGCACTCTACGAACTGTACAAGGGGCATAGCGAACTTTCTTCACAGTAGGAAGAAAACATGAGTAAACGAAGCGTGGTTGCTGCAGACATAACAAAAACGTATCACTGAGAGAAAGCACCTCGGACACCATCGCCGGGTTCAATAGGAGCCTCGACCTGATCAATGACAACCGTGTTGACGATTTTAGAAACATTTTGAAAAAAAAAAAATCAAAAACAGATAAAAATGCATAGGCTTTTTGAGTAAAAGGAAATCACTCACAGAACGAACCACTTGCAAATTCCAAGCATCTTCTAGTGCAAAGAAACATAAATATGAAAGAGAAAGAATATCAAAAGGCTTCCTACTATTTTTAATGAAGATAACATCCCTTCCAAATAATAGCATTCTCCTTCTCCTTTTGCATTGTACTTAAACCACATGATCGCTTTAGTACAGGTAAAACGTAGTGATATTTTTATTGTCAGTATTTCATATACCACTATTGTTTTGATGATTGGATTTATGCATTAAATACAGCACATGTACCAGTGGCGTATACTTAATATAAGCAAGGCAAGCATTGCATGCCTTCAAGAGTTGCGAAAATGATAAACCAGTCAGTGATCTATCCCCCATCCAAACTTAGCCCTTGCAGCATTGCTCAAAAATATATTTTAAAATGTTTTTCTCACAAATCTGAATTTTTCCAAAAATTAGTGCTGGCAACACTGACGTTAAAAGAAAATTGTATATGTCCAATCGTTTTTTATGATAGTTGAACTAGCCCGCTCTGAAGCAATTTTGAAGTTGCTTTCGTTAAAATAGTCCCTTTACATATAAGCGCAGTGATATACTGTGTGTGTTTTATTAAATCCGTGTCTCCACAGTAAGCTTGCGATGAAAAAAAAATAAATACATTTTATGATTCAATCACTATTATAACAATTTAGCACTGGCAAATAATAAATTGATTGATGAACATTTATTTACTGGTGTGAAACAGTGCAATTTCTATGTTCTAGTACTTTTATTTGAATGTTAAACTAATGATAACAATGCAAGCAATTATAATCTTGAATGCCTACACACACACTTGTTTAGTAAACCATTTCTGGTAATTTTTGGTACACGTCACGTGATTTTACTCAACACACACGCACATTTACACAGCGATGTGGTTTCGATTTCAAACCTTCAGAATTCAAAACTTCAAACGTGATTTTAATCAGCTGATATTTAATATTTTGTGTTTGTACAGAAACATGTTGTATTGCTATTGTTAATTACTAAACTTAGTATATTTGTTTGTTTTTTTTTTTATTTACCCCCCGTCACGCCAAGTGGCGTATAGGGAAATATGGTGTTAGTGACCCTATATTTTACAGACCTTCAGCACATGATTAATGTGGTCGGTATTACGCCCGTGCTGCTTTTACTTTCCCAGAACAAATCCGGTACCCATTTAAGGCTGGGTGAACCCGGAGCCGTCGGTTGGGATCGAACCCTACCCTTGTCCGTAGTAGTCCAGTTCACTAACCACTGAGCTATCGCGGCTCCTACTAATTTTTAGGGAATTAGTAAAACCCAGGTGTCCTCGCCAGGGTACGAACCCCGGCTGTTGCCGTGGTAAGCCAACCGTAGTATATTTGTTTACTGTGGTTATTTTGGCTGATTCTATTAATGATGTTGTAGATTTATTTGAGCGACCGTTTCAATCGCGAACATTTAATGAAAAATTGGACTTGGTAAAAAAGGGCAGACCGATTCCTGCGTTAAGCAGTTTGAAACGAGAAGGAACAAAATGTGTCCGTTCATTTAACAATGATTTATATAAGAAAGTCGTTTGGCTTTGTGGTTCGGAATCATTATGTAGTTATTTTGCTGGCCATGTATATTGTTTGTAAATGACACTTCGCCTTGGAACAGCAGACAACGCGGGTATTCTGATTTAAATAATTTACATAACGCTATTTCAAGACACGAAAAGTCTGAAAGTCATATTCACGCTTGGATAGCGTTACAAGTGTTTGGCTCCAGCAGAATTGATGTTCAATTGGATTTTCAGAAAAAAAGAAAGTATTATGAAACACAATGAAACAGTTAAAGAAAATCGAGAAATCCTAAAGAGGTTAATTGCTGTTACTTGTTTTTTAGGAAAACAAGAATTAGCTTTTCGTGGTCACAGCGAGGGGAGTGATTCCACTAATCGTGGGAACTACATTGAAGCTTTAAATTTATTAGCAGAGTTTGATGAAAAATTGCATCAGCATCTCATGACGTCAAATATATTCACGGGTCTTTCCCCATTAATACAGAACGATCTTATCCAAAGTGTGAACAATGTAATAACTGCAGAAGTGAAATTTCAGATTCAATCGTCCAGATTTGTCGCCATCCTAATTGACGAGACCTCTGATGTAACAAACTTGTCTCAGCTGTCAGTTGTTTTTAGATATATTTATAATGGTAATATTTACGAAAGATTTATTGGCTTTCATGACGTTAGCTCTGACAGATCTGCACAAGCATTGTCAAAACTGGCTTTAGACAGTCTTGATCAATTTGACTGTAGAGAAAAACTAGTAGCACAAACTTATGATGGTGCAGCAGTAATGGCAGGCCAATTGAATGGTGTGCAGACGAGAGTTAGGGAAGTTGTTTCTCATGCATTATTCATCCATTGCTATGCACACAAACTTAATTTAGTACTGTCTCAAGCTGTCTCATGCATAAGTGCGTGTAGAATTTTCTTTTCGTCACTTAGCAGTTTTGCTTCATTTTTTACTCATTCAGCAAAGAGAACACATTTGTTGGACACCATAGTGAAAAAACGGTTTCCCAAGCTGGCGGCAACCAGATGGAATTATTCCAGTCGTTTAGTACAGACTGTTTCTGAATATCATAATGAATTAATAGATTTATTTGAATGCATTTTGGAACGACCTGGTGATTGGGATCACGCAACAATTAATGAAGCAGTTGGATTTCTGTCAAACCAAGGAGATTTTGAATTCAATTTCCTTTTGGCTGTGTTCACCGATATTTTTTCGATGACAGATGTTGTATTTAATATCCTTCAGTCAAATTCACTGGACATCACATATTGCTCTAGAGAGATAGTTGAGTTAAAAGAAAAATTGTTCACAATGCGCAATACTGGCTTTGATTCAATTTGGGCCAAAATAGAGTTCAAGTGTGGTCCTCCAACAAAGAGAAGAAAGCGAGAATCCTCAGTTATCCCAAAGGATGAGTACAGAAGGCTGTATTGTGAAATTCATGATACGGTAAACTGCCAGTTACAAAGCCGGTTTGATTCTCTGTCAGATTTGTCATTTCTTGAAATTTTTGACTGTAAGAAATTTTTTACATTTTCAAAAGAGTTTCCAGAAGAGCAGTTTTCCAAACTGAACGGAATATATGGGAAATATTTTGATATAGTAAGACTGAGATCTGAATTAAAGGCAATGTTTTTATCCCAACACTTTAAAGAAATGTATGTGTCCGACATTCATAGATTTCTTTTGAACAAAGGACTTCACAGTGGTCTTCCAGAACTTCATAAACTTTGTGAATTAATATTGACAATTCCTGCATCGTCGTCTTCAGTGGAACGTTCGTTTTCTGCATTAAAACGCATTAAAAATTTCATAAGGAACTCGCAGGGGCAATGTCGTCTTTCTGCTCTATCAATGATGTCAATTGAAAAAGACCTTCTTGTAGAGATGAAAGGCAATGATGACTTTTATAACAAAGTAACAGATGACTTTAGCAGAAAGAGCCGCAGAATAGAACTGAACTTCAAATAACTGGGTGAGTAGAAAATTATCATTTTTTAAAAGTTGCATGCTCTCTTTCAGACCCCAGGATACGCCACTGACATGTACGTTTATAGAGTTGGAGGTTTATATAAATAATCATCGACGGTCTGGGGCACTTTACTACAACTTACACTACAGTGGAGCCTCGTACTTCAAACAACCTTAACTTCCAACGTTCCACCGTTCGAACGGTAAATTAAAAAAAAATGTTGATTCAGAATTCGAACGATGTATCTACATTCGAACTGATTGTACGTTGTAAAAACAAAAGATAACATCTGTGAACATTGTCTGATGTGCACGCTCGTCAACTCTTAACGTTACCCTCGGACTAGAAGTACAGTGTTCGATGTGTTTATGGAAGGGTATAAAAAAATCAAAACTATAACTTGTCTCTTCCTCACTATCAGTCACAATTGACGTCACCACTCTTCATTAAGTTACAGAAAATGCAAGTGTTTTTGCTTTATTTATTATTTACTCATTGCATTTATTGTTTTCATGTTTAAATAGTTATCTAGGGCATTTAACTGTGCTATTTTAACCTTGAACTATATTTAATAGCTGTTTAATTGTGCAGAAATGGGTATTATTTAGGGTTTAGGACGGATTAAATCACTTTCTATTATCTGTGATGAAGTGAACCTATTCACGCTTCGAACAATTCAGATTACGAAAGGCCTTCTACAGCGAATAAAATTCGAAATACCAGGCATCACTGTATTTCAATGTGGAGAAATTGATTTGAAATGTGTACAACGTGCAACTCGAACAGCTTATTGTTAAAATACATATAGACTATGAATCACCGGCTTCTACTGCATTTTAGGATAAATAGCTGCAACTAAGGATATGTTATCAACAGTCCTACACAAACTGTAAACATGATAATTAACTCCTGGCTTTGTTTTTGTTTAGTAATCATTTGTGACAGGCTGACGAAAGAGATAAGGCTTTCCTAGTTTTTAGTGATGGTACAAGACGTTAATATGGAAATAACGATGACATGTTGTCAAGGCAACGTGGCAACACATTGTGTTGCTTAGAAACCTGAGTACTATTATTATAACTATTATCGTGACTAGTTATCATAGAAAATATATAACCAATGTCGGGTTATTATACTTTAGATTGACTGATAATTTTCATTAACTTGTGGTTATTTGCCAATCGACTAATTACCATGTAGTAAAATCAACGATGGCTCAAAACTACAAATTAATACTAGATAGCACAAGCAACAACTGCAGTACCAAGTTTTAATCAATGCAATAGCATCAATAAATTAATTAGAATTACAAGAGTAGATCTATACCCATATTATGTCTGAAAAACATCGACCTTAACCATAGAATTAGAAGCTCTTTGGTCTACTTGTTTACTTCCTTATTTGCTTTCCTATATTAATCTTGTGTCTTTACTTCCAGGTTCCTTGTTCAACTGTTATTAACGACTGCTGCCTAAACGACAACAGCGAAGAAGGCAGTCAAAAAAAGGCAAACGCGCCGGAATCTGCAAGCAACGATCAAAGTGCGAGAGGCTAGGCCATATAGTATGTACGTGTTACTGGAACTGTGTTTCAATAAATCAACGACGCCCCATTCTTTATAAGTTACTATGCGGCGCCGATTTAATGATTTTGCAAGAAACACTTCTTGGTGATAGGACAGTTAAGGCCCCTGAATTTCACTATTTCGGCAATAGAAGACACCTCAGACAGGATTCGTGTCAGAAACAACATGGTGGCAGCTGAACTTGACATGTCTGCGTGGGACAATGCAGAATTGCAGGTACATGCGATTAGGGTGCAAACCCCAGTTCCTATCGTGGTTGTAAATGTGCATGCCTGTAATGGGAAGGTGGACACACAACAATGGCAGAATCGCTTCGCATTCGAGGAGGAGAAATTAATTTTCTGCGAAGACTTTAATGCTAGAGGAAACCAGTGGTGTAACGTCATAACTAATAAGTAGGGAGAAGACCTAGAGAACGGACTAATGTCCGTCCGTCGATTTAGTGTACTTGAATGATGGAAGGGCAACCAGAATGGCCACTCGAACAGAGGACTCTGATAGTGTCATAGAAGCACTGGTGTCTTCTGTCATCGCACCAGTTTAAGGTAGAGTGTACTGGGATTCCACGGAAGTGATCCCTATATATGTGTCTTCCTAAATGAGAAAGGCAGAAGTAGAAGCCAGAAAAGTAAGCTTCACACATTTCACTATGAGAACAAAGACCTGGACGTCATTAGCAAAATTAGACATAGGAAACAGGACGCTCCTCGCAGGAGACAGGAGAGATTGACGCAGCCGAACTGGTGGGACGCAGAAGTCGAGGAAGCGTGGCGGAAAAGGAGACAAACGACCAATACATTTCAGAAAGCCAGAAGGAATGGAAGAACACAACCTGAGCTCTTGAAGCGTCTGAAAGAAGAGGTCGACCAAAAAGTTATGCACTTTAAACTATGCGTTAAGCAGGCTAAGGATGTCAAGTGGGATGACTTTTGTAAAAAAGTGTGCTCAGAAAAATCGCTAGCCATATTCTGGCGCCTTCATCAGAGCATGAACGGCACAACACGACAGAGAAGAATACCAGACTTTCAGACTACAGGTCAAATATGGCACAAATCTGATGAGAGAAAAGGGAAGGCACTGTTTCCCCGCTACACTGAGCAGAATAGTCAAAGAAATAAGGCTGTAAGATTGAGGATACGGATCACTCGCAGAATTCGTGTGGGGAGGTAGTACTTGGAGACGATCTCACCATCACAACCGATGCCATTGGCACAACTCATAAAAGGTCACACAACACTTCTCCTGGTCCAGATGGTGGTCGATATGACGACATAGACGATTTAGCTGACAACGACTTGAAAATAACCGGCCAAAGAGTTTAATGCCAGCATTCAGAGTGGCCAGATTAAGGAGGAGTGGCTACTGTACT
This sequence comes from Megaustenia siamemsis, assembly GCA_032433765.1. NCBI lineage: Eukaryota > Metazoa > Mollusca > Gastropoda > Stylommatophora > Ariophantidae > Megaustenia > Megaustenia siamemsis. Next base: position 39,544,059 of record JAVIAB010000092.1, read on the forward strand.
TACTACCGCTACCGAAGCCAAATAAGGATCACTCTCAGATCAGTGCCTACAGAATCATCACGATGCAGAACACTGCGGGCAAGTTACTGGAGAATATAGTCGCCCGTGTACTCACCTGTCACCTTGAAGAGGCACGTGCTGCTGCTGTAGATCTGTCAGATTCGTACAACAGAGTACCATTTGAATACCTCGTGCAAATGCACCTCAAACTGGCGGTGCATCGCTTCCTCATCAGATGAATCGTTGCAGCACTGTTTCAGAGGAAGGTGATACTCTGATGTGGTAGTTGGTCGTCCGAGCCAACATCCATTTGTCCAGGGTTGCCACAAGGCTCACCATTGTCACCAGTTCTGCTTAACGTGAACACAATAACGGAACAACAGCTGGATGGGAGGGGAAGAACTTAAACTTTTCCTGATGACATTCTGGTATATCGACACGGAAGAGACAGACGGGAAAACGCCTCCACGATGCAAAACGAACTTTGTCGCATCTCTTCCTGGTCGAGGTATTAAGTGCATTGATTAATCCTAACAATGAACCAGTTGCATGGTTCTTCCTTCACAATCATATCGTTAACACACAAATACCAGTGCTACGAATGGGAGCTGATGAGGTGATCAGGGACATTTTGATGACGTGCCTAGGTGTTAAGTTTGATTGCAGACTGTGTTTTAGGGACCACGTCAACCGTGTGATAACAAAATCCCGCAAAGTCGTGAACGTCATGGCAGCTGCCAACATTGAGCAGAGTCTACTTACCCGTTTGTTCCAAGGACTGGTCCTCGCACTAATCGAGTATGCCCTAGCATTTCTCAATTTCGGTACGACGCAAATTGACAGACTGGAAAAAATGCAAAATGAAGCTATGTGCATTATTTGGGGTGTACGTGGGACAATCCTTTGTAGCAATGAAGTATCTCTTTGTCTTTCCAACCATGGACAAAGGATACAGATCTGGAGGGCACGAGAATACCTGAAGATAAGTGCACAAAAAGAGCATGCATTGCACCAAGAGCTTAACACAGGGAAATGTCACAGGCCACAAAGGGGCAATCATTGGTTTGCCGAGCAGAAGATGTCATCAAACAGGTATGTAGGCTTACAAATATCATCACTGACGAGGAGTGGGCACTGGTGCCTACGTCATCCAGGGGCACAATTTCGTGTATTCAACAGAAAATGTTGGGAACAGAACTCCGCCATGGTCAATGCGGAGGTCAACGGTCTCATCTGGGATAACACTGATGAGGTAGATGTAGTCATCTATACAGATGGATCTGTAATACGACACAAAAGGAGTGTATGGACATTTACCGCACGCTCTGCAGGCAGAATAGTCAAAGAAGGCAGTGGTGTATACGTTATGATCACGAGTAGCATGACGTTGGAGGGGATGGTAGTGATAAGGGTATTTATCTGGTTAGAGTCACATGACTACACCCATGCCTGCCTTCGGAGTTTTTCGATGAGCAGGATAAGAAAAGATGAGGCAGTTTCTGTACGCAAAAAATTGTAAAGTCACAGCAGAAGTAAAAAAATACGTAGGATCATCTATGTCTAAATCATGTAGTGTGTGCGGGGAAATGAAAGAGTATACAGGTTGGCTAGCTGTGTTGTCTTTGAAGACGGTCAATCAATGGATCGGGCGGACATCATCAATGCTCTTCGAGATATGGGAAGGGTACCATGAGTCCATGTCACTCCTCCGGATGAAAGAGGTGGGAGTTAAGATGGGCACAGCCAAAAACTAGCAGCCAAAAACGAGAAACGTAGTGGGCGGGTAAGAAGACTAATCAACCAACACAGAACTGGAGTTGTCAGTCGCTGGACACTGTGGGACTTGCTGAGGAGGGGATCTAAGCACGTATAGACATGTTCGGAGTTCAGTGATTGACTCGCTAATAACTCAATAACAGCAGCTTTCTTTTTTCTTTTCTCTCATGGAGGTTTGTTTATTGTATCCAGTGAAAACAACTAATTTGTGTGTGTGTATGTGTGGCTTTTTTGCCCAAGAATTGTTTGGCATAGCTTTCAATTTTGTTCCATCATCGTCATGTGCCATACCGGTTGGTGTAGGCGGTCATGTCCTTCCACAATCTTCTATCTACAGTTCATCGTATCAGTTTTGTTGTTGACTGTTTTCCATGCCATGACACCAAGCTATCCAGTATTTTTTTTCTTTTTGTCGTACACGATCTCTCTTTCCTCTTATTTTGCCAGTTGTAACCAAGTGTTCCAACACTTCTCTTCTCATGATGTGCCTGAAAAATGCTGATTGTTTCTTTCTGATGTTTGTTAGGAGCTAATTTTTTGTGTTGGCCTCTTTGAGAATTTCCTCATTTCTCTTTTAACTGCCCAGGGAACTTTCAACTTTCTTCTGAGAAATCACATCTCTATGGCCTCTAATCGTCTTTTTATTTGTTTGTCTGCTGTCCATGATTTGCTTCCATATGTCAGAATTGGTTCTATATAGCACCGATGAACTATCTTTCTCATTTCTATTGGATTTGAACAATTTTGTTTACGTGTTATTTAAGCTTTCTTCATATTCCACCAATTCTGAAAATTTCATTCATTTTTATTCATTTCGAGTCGAGGACGACACAAAGGGTGGTAGTCATCATTCTCCACCATTGCCGATTTGTTCATTGTTCTTGTTTGTTTATTACTCCCATGGTTGAACCTTCTCTAGTAATTCTATTGCATAGCGATTATCTGAGCCTACCATGTTATCTTTCACCAGATGGTTTCCACATAAATGCCTGGTGGGAAAGTCTTGTTACATTTATTCTCAGAATATGGCCGATGCATAGCCACCTCCTTGTTTCTATCAAGCTCGTGACATGATCTTGTTTAGGTTCGTATCTGTTCGTCTGAAATTTATTTTTTCAAATTCATCATCTATTTTTATGTTGCTTTACGTCATTACAATCGTGGACTAGACTTTTTGTTTCGATAACTATCGATGTTTTAAGATGGATGGTTAATATGCCGCCGCTCAACCGTCCATTGCAAGAGGGGAGATAACCTGGTATTACTTGGAATTTATTATTTAGCTCTGTCTGGTACTCTTCTACTTTGTTTATGCCCATCAAGAGGTCTCTGTTGTAATTCCTCTCTCCAGATGATGTTTCAATTTCTCTCAACTAGTAAATGTTGTGTAAAACAAACATAAGATGGTACGGAGATGCTAAACAAATAGAATGAGATGACAAAATACGAAGTTTTGGCAAAAACCTTCATTAGGAATAAGAAGCAAATTATACTAATTAAACGAATATATCACAGTCAGAAAAACACAACACAGAACTAAAATATTGGCGGAAAGAGGCGGTGGTCAGGAATTACGTAGATATTGGTAATAAGATTAATATGCAACAGAGCAGATGAGATTTAATTATATTAAGAGGAACCAAACAGTGAAAAATTAGAAAGGGGGGCCTCATGAGGAAGGATGAGAGGATGTATCCTCTTAGGGTACGATGAATATGAGAAAAATGAGAAAAGAGAGAGAAGATAGGGGTAGCAAATATGGAAAAGTGCAAGGGAGGTAACAAATATAACGTAGGGAGGAATAGGGCACAGGAAATAAAAGGAGTAGAGACCAGTGATGAAAGAAAAGAGTGAGAAGAATTTAAACCTCTCGGTTGGAGAGTGCCAAAACGGGCTATGAGTCGGTTCTCCAACGCGAACCGAATGTGGATATCAGAGGAACAAAAGATGATGCCAGTAACCGGAAGTCATCAGAGGTATTATGGCTGGCGATCTGAAATGGGAAGAGACAGGAGTGTTTGAATGACGATATATGTTTTATAAGTTTTTTACATGTTTTTTTTATGTTATGTGTTCACGGTTCTAATTCCTAAGCGTCGATCTTTTTGGCCAAAATATATTTTTAGACAGCGTTTGCAGATGTCGGTGTGTATCAGATTCCAAGATATAAACGTAAAACAACCTGAATGCCAAAAGGGCCATTAAGGAGCAAGACTTTGTGAGGCTGTAGCACGAAAGGGCACTTACTGCATGATCTGTTGCAGCGGATCGTAACCAGCAGGGCCTGGCCAGGATTATGGAGACTGCTCATAACCAAAATGTCCCGAAAGTTTCTATCGCATTTAAAACTACCAATGGTGGGTCGGAGAATAGAGGACGCGTGGGGGATAATTAGATACTGCTTCAGGATCCAAAGTGCAGCCAGATTGTGAAGTGGATGGGTAAAAGAGAGAACAGTTCTATTTGAAGGAGGACGAGTGGTAGGGTTAAGAGCTAGAGTGCGGGTAATAGGGAGAAATTTCTTGGAGAGTAGGTTTCAGGGCAGATTCGGGGTAAAGACGGTGACGAAAGAATTCCAACGCAAGGTGGGCTTGATGGAGAAAGTCATCGTTTATGTCCTAGCGGACTCTAAGGTGTAGGAGTTGAGAAAAAGGTATTACAATCACGACTGGCGCGAGGGTGCGAAAAGGAGTTAGGAGTGGGCATCAGTAGGTTTATAAAATAATAAAGTATGTAAATCTGATAGATGACGAGAGACCGAGATCTCTAAAAATGGTAAACGAGGAGGTAGAGACAGAATACGAAATCCGATTGGAGTAGTGAAAAAAGCCTATAAATTCTAAAAACTTGGTCAAATCAGATTCTGAAAAATCACACCCACCAAAACTGTTCTGGATGTTCCGGTAATACATGATGGGAAGGTGGCCGTTAAAGGAAGAAAGAACATGATGTTCTAGGTAGCCCATGAACAGGCAGGCATATCCAGGGTGAATCTTTGTGCCCATAGCAACCCCATTTGACTGATTGAAAAATCGACCGTCAAATTTAAATGAATTTAGGGTTAAGACTAGTTCCGCCAGACAAATAACAGCAGAGGTAGGAACCGAGGGATGGTTCCTTCGTTCCAGGAAGAACAGCAATGGGATCATTTTTGTGAGGTTGTGAAGTATAGAGGGAACAGACATCAAAAACAAAGTGGTGGTAGGTTTTATCAGGACAAGCAAAGAACGTGGAGAATAAATGGAGGGCTTGGTTATTATCCTTCACAAAGGAGGGAAGGTTTTGAACAATAGATTGGACGACGCTGTCCAAGTAGTGCGAAATATGTATGGTAGAACAAGAACAGGCAGAGATAATAGGTCACCCAAGACTGCAAGGGTTGTGGATCTTAGGTAGCAAAGAAAAAGAGGGCTTATCTGAGGCCGAATCTGGAATGATAAGGTTAGTGGCACTGGAAGGAGAACTTCGCTTTTTATCAAATCTGAGATGGTTGATTTGACCATCTTATTGTTCTTGATAGAAGGGCAAGGTGTGTAGAATGTAAATTTTGAGAGTAGGGAATGTCCCTCTCAGGAGTAGAGGTCCTTATGCAAAACCACTATGGAGCCACTGTTATCAGCCAGTTTGATAACTATGTCATCACATAGGTGGAGATTAGTATTGGCTTGCAATTCAGTAAAGGAGATGTCAGAGCGATGTAGCCTCAGGGGGCCCAATGTTTGATTTCCTGGGAGGTGATAAAAATATATTTGTCGAGTTTTACCTTAATTTCGTAGTTATGCTAATATGATAAAACTTATTTTCTTCTGTGTAGTCAGGTATCACCTACGTTGTTTTGTGGATTATTTTCTGAGGAAATCTGCTCTCTCCGAAATCTAAATTATTATCTTCATATAGGTCTGATTTCTTTCCCTTATAATTGCATTTCCCAGTTCCATGGCTTACCACTATGTCTTTATAGCCAACATTATTGCTCAATATTTTTGTACTGAAGTTCTCCATAAAAAAAAACAATATTGACATCAGCTGTTATTTCTTATCAAGAAGGGCCATCTGTATGATTGGAATGCTTGTTTTGTGATATTCATAGCGATACGTTTCTTCTTGGTTCTGAAGAATGCAGTTATTATTCTTCCACCAAAGACGTCCTATGCAATAATGGCTATGCCAACATGAGTGTCATACCTTGTGCTTATGGTAGATTTTCCCATCACATACAGAGAACAGAAACATTTAACTTGTTCTCAGTCTACTCTGTCCAGACTGTGTTCATCTGATATCGCTAATTTCAAGTAGAGAAAGGTTGTCTTTTTTTCATTATCGCTGCAACTTGTAGGTATTTTTCTGGAAAAAAAATATTGTTTGGACATATCAAGATCCATTGATAATGTTTTTCCTTTCCGTGAAAGAAAGGTGCTCAGTGGTTAGGCTTTCAGACCAGCCAGGCTGTGCCTACATCCTATCATAGGTCTTCATGACTAAACTCCTTCTCTTCTTGATTTGTTCTTGAGTTATTTTGATGCTTTAGTAGCTCGGCTGTTTGTGTGACGTGGATTGGTGGTTCTACCCTTAACCTTTCTTTTACATTCAAGTCTGGAACTAGCATTGGCTGATGTAGTGACTTTCAAAAACCTAGAGAATATATGAAAATCAGAAATCAAAACACAAAATGAAGCGAATTATTTTTTCCAATTACAATTTCTGTCAATACTTATGCACATGAGAGCCGGAGAACAACGAAGGAAACAAACAATACATTTAAAAAAAAGCCTGAGGAAAATATATTGTATACTATGGGCTTAATTAAAGACTATTGAGAAATTAAGAAAAATGGCCACCCAACTGACATTTCCAATTAAAATCAAGAAAAAATGTACCATCTGGTAACAGAGAACAAGACAGACCCAGAGAATCATTATACAGAGAACAATTACTAAGGAAGGCTCAATCATGGAACTAAGAAATAATAAACAAAACTACAAGACCTGGCAGCAAAGTCATCAATCGTGGAGAATATTGACATCCGCCCTATGTGCAGTCTTCAGCTCGAGAGGAAAATGCGTGTGAATTAATGAATGAATAAGTCAATTATGTGATCAGATCAGAAAAATTGCGAAACAAGCTCTCAAATTGGAAACGACGGAAAAGAGAAAAAGAGGAAACAAGAAAAAGAGACCGACCTAGAGAAACACAAAGATTAGCACTGATTCTAGAGACAACAATAGTGGGTATTAGCTCCCTTGCCGAGATTGAGTGACTCATCCAGAACATTAATATGTGGAGTGGCACGCTGCGGGATATGTACAAACTATGACGTAACTGGAAGGATAACAGTAATGAATCGTCAGACATAAGGAGTTGTCTTTTTATTTTTGCTGATGGATCTGAACACATGAATAGGGATACAAAAACATTAAACGGTTTAACGCAATGAGCGAACGAAGAAAACTAAACTTAATCTATATCTCCCTCTCTCTCTCTCTCTCTCTCTCTCTCTCTCTCTCTCTCTCTCTCTTGTGTTGCTTTTTTTTTTGGTAAACTGAAATAAAGACACAGATAAATAAGAGCAAATGAAAAGAAAAAGGTGTGATAAGGCATCTATCTCGAAACCATGGTGGACATTAGGGCACTCTTGACGACGTACTCGCCATTTGCTCCCATTTTTCACGATAAAAGACTGCTTTCTGAGTGCACAGGTTAATTCTGTCTATTTCTTTAAAATTGCCATCCAACTATTTCCTCCACCAGCCTTTAAATTTGTCCTGGTACTGTGAACAACATAATGGTGACAGCAAGGCCTGTAGATCGAGTATCATATCCGTACCATACCAAGTTTCCTTCTTTTAACATTTGATATTTTTTTTTAAATATTAATCCAGCGGCTCTTTGGATTCATTGCAAACATAATCTCTATGTAAGATGTACAAGCTTCCTCTATCATCTTATTTCAAAAGTATAATCTTCTCCTTGGTAAGGTCAGGTAATTTTACCTGCTACTCTATGCAGTAAACAGTACAACCTGTGGCTGCCCTCCTACCTTGCAGGTAAGCTCGGGAGAGTAAAAGGCTAAGGGAGGGTACCCCGAAGTAAAACAACCCCACTGCCTTGTTGGTGAGATTTTTTAGTCAAAGGCTAGCGGAGCCAACCGTTAACAAACCGACGAAAGGCAACAGAAATCCACCGTCGTAATTTCTTTGTACAATCATGAATCGCCACAACAAAGCAGCTTTCCAAAAATGAGGAAGATACGATGCAATCCATTTTTGACAATAGAAAGAAGAAAAAGAGTTCTTAAATGTTATGCAGGGCCAGTCTTAACATATGGATGCGAATCATGAACAATAGAACAACAGACAAGAAAATCACTGGAGTAGAAATGTGGTTTTACAGAAGAATGTTGAGAGTACCATCGACAGCTAAGAAGAGTAAAGAAGATGTTCTGAGAGGAGTCCAAGCAAAAAGAGAGCTAATTTCCAATATTAGGAAGAAACAATCATCATTTTTTGGCCATGTAATGAGAAGAGATCAACTGGAATATATTGTAACAACTAGAAAAATTGAGGGACCAAGAGATGGAGGGAAGCAAAGAGAAAAAATAACAGACAGCTTTAGAGAATGGCTTGGCAGAAGGCCAACAACAGAAATGATTACTAGCTACCGAGATCGAAAGTTGTGGAGAGACATGATCACCTACGCCAGTAGGCCTGGTACTTGATGATGATGATGATGATGATGATGATGATAATCTTCTCGTACATTCAATAGTAATTAAAAGTAAAGAGCCCCAACACCTCAAGTGGCGTATAGGGAATATGGTGTTAGTGACCATAAATTGTACAGACCTTCAGCACACGGTTTTTAGGGTAATGTGGTCGATATAACGCCTGTGCCGCTTTTACTTTGCCAGAAAAAAAATCCGTTACCCATTTAAGGCTGGGTGAACCTGGAAGCCGTCGGTTGGGATCGAATCCAACCTCTTGCCCTTTATAGTCCAGTTCACTAACCACTGAGCTATTGTGGTTCCCAAATTCATTAGTGTGTCCATAATTTTTTTTTTCTGAACGCTTCAGTTATAACTAAAGTAGATAACTAAACTATAGTTGTCCCATACAATTATTTATTACAAATAACTGCATCGAAAACAAAGTGTCCCATGTACTACTTTTGGTAACTAATATGGAAAGAATGTATTCGAAGCATTTATTTACCATAATTGAAATATAATATATTAGAATGAAAATCAGAGGATAATATCTTTCTAATTTCCATGAAAGAATTAAAATAAAAATAAACTATTCTATTACTTTCCGTTTGATAAATAAGAAAAATGAAAGTATCCTATGCACTTTTTTGATGGAAAACACAATCTCTCATCGACATGGAAACAGCCCTCATCGACATGGAGCTGCAGAGACTACATGTTGATATTGCAGCCTTTCAAGAAACAAGGCTTGCAGATTGTGGTTCAATCAGGGAAAAAAATTAGACCTTTTTTCTGGCAGGGGCTAAAACCTGAGCAGCCTCGCTTACATGGAGTGGGTTTTGCTGTGCATAATAAGTTCATACATTCTATAACCACCCCATATGGTACATCAGAACGCATAATAACACTAAAAATTCACTCACAAGCTGGATAAATTAACATCATTAGCACCTATACACCAACAATGTCAGCAACCACAGCAGATAAAGTTCAATTTTACGAGATGCTCCAAATTACCTCGGGTTCCATCAAATGTTAAGTCGGTCCTATTATATGACTGTGAAACATGGAGAACAACACAATTGACAATCATGAAGTACACACTTTCATTAATGGATGCTTACACAGAATAAAAGGATGGAGATGGCAGGACAAAATCACTAACATAGAATTATGGAAATGTACCAGTCAAATACCAGTGGATAAAGAGATACAGCGAAGACGATGGCGCTGTATGGGACACACACTACGGAAGCCAACTGAGAGTATTACACAACAGGCCCTTTTTTGGAGTCCCCAGGGGAAAAGACAAAGAGGAAGACCAAGGAATTCTTGGAGAAGACAGATAGAAGCAGAGATGAAAATGATGGGGAAGACATGCAATGATCTTAAAAGAATGGCAAAAAACAGAACGACCTGGAAAGTGTAGGTTGAAGACCTATGCTCTACTGGGAGCTGAAAGTGTTTATTGAAGACCTATGCTCCACTGGGAGCTGAAAGTGTTTGTTGAAGACCTATGCTCCACTGGGTCTGAAAGTGTTTGTTGAAGACCTATGTTCCACTGGGAGCTGAAAGTGTTTGTTGAAGACCTATGCTCCACTGGGAGCTGAAAGTGTGTGTTGAAGACCTATGCTCCACTGGGAGCTGAAAGTGTGTGTTGAAGACCTATGCTCCACTGGGAGCTGAAAGTGTTTGTTGAAGACCTATGCTCCACTGGGAGCTGAAAGTGTTTGTTGAAGACCTATGCTCCACTGGGAGCTGAAAGTGTTTGTTGAAGACCTATGCTCCACTGGGAGCTGAAAGTGTGTGTTGAAGACCTATGCTCCACTGGGAGCTGAAAGTGTGTGTTGAAGACCTATGCTCCACTGGGAGCTGAAAGTGTGTGTTGAAGACCTATGCTCCACTGGGAGCTAAAAAGGTAGAAGAAGAAGAACCAGGGCACACCATAGCGCAGACTGTTACACAGACCACGCACTTGTCATTAACAAAGTGAAGGCAACCACCGAAAGGTTTTACAAATCTAGAGAACCATCCAGGCCTAGGATCAATATCGGTGCAATAAAATTATATGTCAACCAAGTCCTGTTGAGGAATGCCTTCCAGAAATGCGTGGAGAAAGCTGAAGACCTGGACAATATAGATGATTCATGAAACTGGCTAAAATCACACATCATTAACTGTGCAATCTCTTCTTTTGGAAAAGAACAACACTCCACCAAGGATTGGGTTCAGTAAAACTCGATGAAACTCGTACCACTTGTAGAGAGGAAGAAGAAGGCTTTCCTAGCCTTAAAGAACTACCCATGCCAGAACACAAAAGACACATTCGAACAAGAAATAGCAGAAGTACAACGGGAATCAAGGAGATGTGCGAATGAGCCCTGGTCAAATCTGTGCTCTACGATCCAGAATGCTGCTTAGCTGGGTGATTCACGAACTATGTACAAAAGCATTCGGATTGCTCTAGGTCCAAACATCTCAAAAATTGCTCCCTTAAAAGATGCTAACGGTGAGTCTATCAGTGACAAAAGTAAACAGCTGGAAAGATGGGTCAAACATTACTCAAGTCTGTAGACAGACCAGCAAGCCCACTCCTAGACCAGTTTGTCTCAAAATACGTAGTGCTGACTGAACTAGGCAATGAACCTACTGAGAAAGAACTTCATGATGTCATCCGCGACCTCTCAAGTGGAAAAGTCTCTGGTAATGACAGCATCTCAGCTGAAATACTCAAGGAACACCTTGAACCACTCCTGCCCCACCTCTACAAACTCCTTGTCCAATGCTGGAGAAGTGGCGATATTCCCCAAGACATGAAAGATGCCAAGATTGTAACGTTATATAAAAATAAGGGAGACAAGGGTGATTGCAACAATTATATAGGGTATTTCCCTCCTGAGTATAACTGGAAAGGCATCAGCAAGAATTGTTTTAAAGCTCCTACATCAAGTGGCGGAACGTATCTTTCCTGAGTCCCAGTGTGGGTTTAGAGCTGAACTTGTCTACCACCGATATGATTTTTATTCTTCGCCAGTTGCAAGAAAAATGCAAGGAACAGAGAAGACCTCTATTTATAACCTTTGTTAATATCAAAAAGGCGTTAGACACAGTGAGCAGAGCAGGTCTATACAAGGTGTTGGAAAATGTTGGCTGCCCTCCTACTTTACTTAAGCTGTTCAAGTCGTTCCACAACAATATGTCTGCCATCATCCAGTTCGACGATAGATCTTGTCAGCCCTTTGAGATGAACTGTGGAGTCAAACAAGGATGTGTCCTTGCCCCTACTCTATTTGGCACATGTTTCGCTGCCCTTCTACACAATGCGTTTGAAACCGTCTCTGGAGACATCTACATCCGTACAAGATCTGATGGCTCCTTATTGAAACTTGCACGTCTGAGTTCAAAATTAAAAACAACTGAGACTCTAACCAATGAGTTGCTATTTGCTGATGATGCAGCACTGGTTGCTCAAGATGAATCCGTCCTGCAGTCAATGACTGACAATCTAGCTAGATCATGTGAATTCTCCCTGTCAATAAGTATCAAGAAGACTGTAGTGCTTCAACAAGGTGTAGCAGCCCCGCAGGTATATCATTAAATAACATACCCCTTGAATCTGTGACAAAGTTCACCTATTTCGATTCTATGGTCACACCAACTGTCTCCCTTAAAGAAGAAATAAATTCCCTAATCGGAAAGGCAGTTTCCACATTTGGTAACTTTAAAGATAGAGCATGGGCCAACACCAATTTAACACTCAGAACTAAGATTCAAATTTACCAAATCTGTGTGCCTAGTACACTTCTATACGGATCAGAAACTTAGACTACCTATGCCGGGTAGGAGAAAAGGTTAAACAGCTTTCATTTACTTTGCCTTCGTAAGATCATGAACATCAAATGGCAGGACAAAGTAACTAACTCCAATGTCTTACAACGAGCCAAACTCCCATCGATCAAGGCAACACTTAGGATTCGTAGACTAAGATGGTTGGGCCATGTAAGAAGAATGGCAAACAATTGTATTCCCAAACAATTATTGTATGGCGAACTTAAAGATGAAAAATGACCAAAGGGCAGACCAGTGCCGAGATATAATTATGTTTGCAGGGCTTCCGTGAAGAAATTTTCTATACGTGAAAGAAACTGGGAAAATGTGGCTGCGGATTGTAGCACACGGAGAACAGAAATAGAAAATGGCACAGTAACTTCCAGACAGTGCTGACATCAAATTCAGAAGACAAAAGGTGCAAGAGAAAAGAGGCATTACCAGGTACCGCAAATGCACCTTGTTCGCTCTGTGGATGGATCTGTCTGTCCAATATTGGCAAATTCAGCCACGAGAGAAGCTGTTCAGTAATGCAGGAGCCAGTATGTGACATTAATGCTTTACCACACAACTGACTTATCACGATTGCTTGCTACCAACCGTCTGTCAAGACGCCCAAAAGCCATAAGAAATATTTAAAAAACGATATAAAATATCGTGCTATTTGGATGCGCTCTTTAAATGGGTACCAGAGATATTCTCTGGGATGGAGAGACATTGAGGAAGGGAACTGGCCACCCCACCTCATGAAGCTGAGTCCTGTTGCAACGAAACCACTAATGCTTATTTACCAAAAGATAATTGCTACAGGAGTGCTTTTTCCTTTGTTTATGGATGTAAAATATACCTCACATTGAATGGTCAGTCAGTGAGACTCTAGGTCACTTCTACTATCCAAGGGTTTAATAATTACCTAACACTATTAATCAATTCGGCAAAACAACTAAAAATTCCGGAAAATTCGTTGGTAAAGAACATACAAACAATACAAATAAAATATGTAAAAAATTGTACTAACCTAGTGAAGATAATTACGAAAGACATAGTTATAGTTAGAAGAGGGTTAGGAAAACGTAGAAGAAAGTAAAAGTAAAGTAATGTACCCCTGTCACGCCAAGTGGCGTATAGGGAAATATGGTGTTAGTGACCCTATATTTTACAGACCTTCATCACATGATTTTTGGGGTAATGTGGTCGGTATTACGCCCGTGCTGCTTTACTTTCCCAGAAAAAAATCCGGTACCCCTTTAAGGCTGGGTGAACCTGGAAGCCGTCGGTTGGGATCGAACCCTACCCCTTGTCCTTTGTAGTCCAGTTCACTAACCACTGAGCTATCGCTGCTCCTAAAAGAAAGTGGGTGCAGGATATTACAGACGAGTTGGAATCGATTGACACAGAGGCTGAACACCTTGTGGAGGACAGAGAAAAATTCAAAGTAACAGTCAAGGGAGAGAAGTTCCAAAAGTAGCAATATTCTAGAAGTTGATGAATTATATTAGACAAGAGCATACTATTGCAGATGAATCTAATATAAAAATTGCTATATGGAATAGTGAATCAGCAGTAGGAGACAAATAAAAGTATACAAATTAGTAGAATCAAAAGTCACAAACAATGCAAATATTAAGACAGACAAATGTAAGGTCACATAAAAAAAATGCATTATCAGGATGATTATATCACCAAGTGGTCAGCCATAATCTTTTAAAACATATTCTCCTGTTAAATTTATATTTATTGTCGGAACACATTACATATTTGATTTTTTTTTTAAATCCTATTTACACATCATCACTCAACATATTTTGTAGTAGTAGTAGTTGTTGTAGTGATAGTAATAGTAGTAGATCCACAACCAGTCACAGTTAACTACGGATTTTGCAGCGTCCCTAGGAATTGCTATTTTTTCTTTTCTTTATCTGTGAATTATGTTTTTCTATAATAAATAACACACCATTTAATACATTTATTTCTTCTAGAAATGCCTTTAAATTATCTTCTGTTTCACATATTCGTCTTTGAAGCACATTACTAGCGCTAAAACTACGCTATTTGTAACATATTTTCTTGGTTTCTAACCAAATATTCCCGAGAGATAGGCCTGACGCCTGAAATGATTCTGCGGATTGTTTGATTGATAGGTCAGCCCTACGGAAAAAAAAGCCTGGTCGTTTGACCGAGAGTTAATCGATGACATAAAATCTGATCGTATTTGATTCGCAAGGGGCTTCATGATGAACGACTCGGATCTCAGTGTGACACGATTGGACAAACCGCCTCGCCAAATCGTGCATTTATCATGAAGCGATTGTTCTCGTTCTCACAGAGAACATAATGTTCCTCCTGCTGTATGGTCCTGAATGAAAGTGTGTGATGTAGTTTTATGACCATCATAGAGTTGAGCAGTTGACACCTTCAAGAGCAACGAAACGAACTACAGGTGTGCCTTCTTGGCATTTTTTTTTGTGTGGTCAGACATTCCTAAGTAATATAATCAAATCAAAGACTATGCGTCCAAGAAAATAAAAGAAAAGAGGAAAAGAAGCAACAAAAGAAGAAAAATAGAAGAAACCCTTTACTATTTGATTTCAATTTGGGAGTTTAGTGTTGCCACCTACTTTTTAATGTATCGGCACGGATCTGAGTAATGTGGCCAGCAGTATGTTAGACTCTCTTTCTTTTCTTTAAAATGTCATCAGCAAACTTTGAAGGTTCGTGCAGCTTTGTGGATGAACCCTACTTCTGTAATCGGCAAACTTTGGTGGTTGAATGAACAGGAGCAATGAACCCTACTTCTGTAATCGGCAAACTTTGATGGTTGAATGAACAGGAGCAATGAACCCTACTTCTGTAATCGGCAAACTTTGATGGTTGAATGAGCAGGAACAATGACCCCTACTTCTGTAATTGGCAAACTTTGATGGTTGAATGAACAGGAGCAATGAACCCTACTTCTGTAATTGGCAAACTTTGATGGTTGAATGAACAGGAGCAATGAACCCTACTTCTGTAATCGGCAAACTTTGATGGTTGAATGAACAGGAGCAATGAACCCTACTTCTGTAATCGGCAAACTTTAAATGTTTGTTGAACCTCGGGAATGTACCCTACTTCTGTCACCGACAAACTTTGAAGTTTGAGTGAACCTGGGGGATGAACACAGTAAACCAATTCACCCACTAAGCACTGCTCTACTCGGATTCCTTCTCTTAGAAACTGTTGAAAGTTCATGGTTTTAATTTTTCTATAAAGCAGACTATAACTTGTACGTCCAATACATAGATTCGTTCTAACATGCTTCTTATAATATGTTCAAAAATATATCTAAGAATAATGTTAGAGAAATGGGCATTTTTTCGTCTATATTTATTCAATTAAATTTGTTAGTACTTCATTGTGAGTGATTTTTAAGAATACAATTTTGTGTCGTATGCTCATGTGTGTATGAGGGAATCTGTAACATATCCTAGCATAAATAATATTTTGTTAGGGGATCAGTACACACAGACTTGTCATATAAGTTTTATATATACAGAACATTGTCTTCTTGTATTCGATGTTTACTGCGTCCAAGACTTCAAAGTATACACACGTTTTTACACGTCTAATTCCTGAATTATTTTACTGATCTGGACAGAATGTGATTTGAATTGATTGGAAATACCAAATGTCATCAAGTTCAAACTTCTCTATAATTCATGCGTGTAAAAAATCTTAACCGAAGCTTTTATTAAATTAGAGAGCAACATGAAAATACTGTCAACATAAAAATACTGGGGACAATATTCTTGTGGAGAGTCAAGAGCGTTGGTCCAAGGCTAGATAACTACGCACGTAAAGATGTTGGTATTGTTCAAAGCTGTACATGAGAATGGCAACAATCTAGTGCAATTCCAAATTCTCATGAATTAAGTGACGTCATTTATCTTCTTTACTTATTCTACTAATTTGAACTATTTTACTTCTTTTACCCATATTATAGAGAAGCTCATAAAATAACTTACTTACTGAAATGTTTCAAATATTATCCGAGTCTTGTGAATATCCATTTGGTCGAAATCGAATTGTTCTAGCTTTGAACATTGCAAACACAGATTTGAAGACATTTCAACTGAAGGGAGATTGGCGAATTAAGCGCAGAAATCAGGAAATAGCGTGTTGTAATGTCCACGAGGATAATGTGTGACAGCAAAAAATCTGGTTGGACTCGCGTCATTGGTCTGATGGAAGCATTTCAAATAAATGATGATAGAGGACCGGAGGACAGAAACATCACAATGCTCTGCCTGCTTTATTATCACGCTATCTTCATTTCAAATACGTGTTCTTCTCTTATATTTATATTTTCCCAGTAGAAGTTCTACCAGATATAAATGTGTGATATGATCAACACCATGCCAGGTTCACATACTTCCCAGATAAAAATATCTAGTCCATTTTCAGAGACCAAAAATGTTTTGGCTGAAAACATTTGGTCACAATTGGAAATTAACAACTGGTCACCTGGCCAAGTGATGTGTAGGCCCACTTTCATACCACGATTTTATTAGATCAGTGATGTGACAACTTTAATGGGGGAAAGTTAATAGTTTACGAGAAACAACTCTTATTATTTATATTTGTGAGATCTCAACATTTAAAGTCTGCTTTGGTTTGTATTCATGGTTAAACTTGATGATTGCATACAACTCTTAGTCCATGCTTAGAATATCAGATATATGGCAGCGTCTAGTGTATCATGGGAGTAGACAGGAAAACCGCGATAAAGTTAGCCTCGAGTGATTACATTGTAGATGTAGATGATAATAAAATCATATGAAGATTCTGCTTTCATTTTGCATTATTTCTCTTATATGAACATACAAATATTATGTTGCCTGCTTGTATTTGTACTTGTCCCGACAAGTTCTTCTTTAATTTAGTCTAGTCTAGTTCACAAAAGCTGAAATAACGTGTTTCTCATTTAAGATACCTATTTTATTTAATGTGATAAAGAGGAAGACATAGAAAAATCGTGTTCAACAGTCTCGGACGCAAGTGGAAACAAACAATTTTTACAAATGGCAATCAGGGGCGTTTGTAGTTGAATGTTTGACGCACGTCTTCAACGACTGTAGGTTAAACATCAACATGGGGTGTTTCACGATAACTCTGCTCTGTGAATGCAATACTTTATTAAGCAGTGAAGTGGTAAATAAAATAGATATGATTGTTAACAATGTTTGTGTGTACAACCAACGAGCTACTGGAACCATCAACGAGAGCACACTTTGTCTTGAGCTAAAAATCACTAGGAATCAATGGGTTTGAGAGAAATACAGTAACGCCCACTCTAACTAGCAACACATGCATCCTTCTCAGCAGAAACATCGAATGCAGCTGGTGAACACATGAATAAACTTGATAAAACATTAATTCTTTTTTATTCTTCACCATTTGTATGTAATTAGTTTTACTCTCGTCACCCTGTATCTTGATTTACTCTCATAATGATTGGCTGCAATATATACACAAAACCATATACGCCGTTTATGAATTTCCATTTTAAAAACAGCATTTTCACATAAGCCTTCGGACATTTTCGACAACAATTTTAGGGTAATAGCTGTGTTCATTAACCTACATGTGGAGCTAATGTACTTTCGCCATACTTCTCACAAAATTATGAAACTTTGTTTGTTTATAAAGAAACCTTACTTGGCATTTGAAAATACACAATTAACTCGCATTTTGTCGAGATTTCACAACAAATAAAAAAAATAATAACTTAATATTCGTTATGTATGTTTAAATACATATTATTTTTATAGCATTATATGTTTTCCTATTTACCTGGATCCGTGTCAACTGGCTCAACAAGAAGAGGTTGCATGCATAATATTTTCATCATCTTCTGGAAACATATGAATGTGAAGTATGGACAGGTCTTTCGAATATCGCACCAATGACTTTAAATACAAGTGTTGCACAAGATTACTCAGAACACTGCAGATGGAGATAACAGCAAACTTGGCAAATTTTGCACAAAACTTAACATTCCTGAGAAGTAATAGATAACAAAATAAACACAATAGAATCAAATATTTTAATTATGTGAAACGACATAACACCCTAGAGAAGATACTTATAGAGAGCATAATTCTAGTTAAAAGAGAAAGAGAACATCTACAACAATATGGATGTTAGATAGCACATAAGAGCTAGAATTGATTGTTGCAGAACATGGACATCTCTCACGAGATAAAGAAAACTTCAAAATAGCTGTCAGATGGGAGCTATATTCAAATAATAAGCTACACGATAATGACAATTATTTGTGAATGTAGGCTTTGCTGAGCTGATCTGCACCTCTTTCGTATATCTACCATCTCAAGTATACGTTAAATCTAGATATTTAAATTCACTCACATGTTTTAATACTGTTCCATTTACCTTAATTGTCGTTATCTTTGTTGCAGCAATTCCGCCATTTTGTTGTTGAGGCTTAGATCTTTATTATTTTCTATCCATCAATATAATGTCAACCAAGAAAATGAAATCTTAAATGTTATGTAGAGCCAGTCTTTACATTGGATGTGAATATTCTCAGCTAAGAAGAGTAATGAAAACGTTCTGAAAGAGGCCAAAGCCAAAAGAGAGCTAATTTCCAATATTAGGAAGAAACAATCATTTTTTGGCCATGTAATGAGAAGAGAACAGCTGGAATATATTGTAACAACTGGGAAAATTGAGGAACGAAAAGAGAGAGGGAAGCAAAGAGAAAAGATACCAGACAGCTTTAGAGAATGGCTTGACAGAAGGTCAACAACAGAAATGATAAATGACTGTCGTGATCTAAAGATGTGTAGAGACATGATCACCTACGCCAGCAGGTCCGGTACTTGATGATGTTGACTATGATAATGTCAGTCATTTTATATAACCCCTTTTAATTGTAGCGATAAAATGAGTGTCATCTGTATATCTCGTGTTATTTATATTATGACACACACAGCTGATATTCTGGTTATGGCCTACATGAATATTAGTATAATTCTCTCTATACATATACATAATGAATTAATTTGGAAATAGGGCTTAACCTTACCTAACATTTTTTTTTTAAATGTTGAAACAATCCCTATCGATTTCCTATTCTTATGGCTTTTTTTTTTCCAGTACACTTTCTTCATTAATTTTTGTAGACAACGTTTAAGCTCTCTAAAAGTTATCATTATTTTTTTAGTGTTTTCTAATTCAAATGCTTTGATGTAATCAACTCGAGTACATATCTTTTTCCACTGCAATGACTGTTCCTAGCTTTGATCTTATGATGTATGTAAACGTTATTTGCACCTTTACATCTATTAAACCCACACTGTACATTGCCAACTTTTAGTTTAATTTTGTTTCTCATATTTACACTGTGATTCTTGTTTTAGTTTACTTGTGTGGCTCAGAAGACTTATTATGTGATGATCCTCACATATGATGGCGTCACGCTTCTCCCATAGTTTTCATTTCCTATTAAATTATATTGTCTGGTCCAGGGAGTTATCTTAATTTCAAGTTGCGTAGAACATCATCCACTTCCTCTGTGAGTATTTTTGGTCTTTCAATTTATCTGGATGTTCGCGACTCACAGAGTTCATCCTATCCATGTCAATAGAAGTGAGAAAGAGAGTTCATCGGTGCTATATAGAACCAAATCTGACCTACGGAAGCGAATCATGGACAGTAGACAAACAAATGAAAAGACGATTAGAGGCCACGGAGATGGGATTTCTCAGAAGAATGTTGAAAGCTCCCTGGACAGCTAAAAAGACAATTGAGGAAATTCTCAAAGCAGCCAACACAAAAATGGAACCCCTAAAATACATCAGAAAGAAACAATCAACATTTTTCAGGCACATTATGAGAAGAGGAACGTTGGAATACTTGGTTATAACTGGCAAAATAAGAGGAAAGAGAGATCGCGGACGACAAAGACAGAAAATACTGGATAGCTTGGTGTCGTGGCATAGAAAACAGTCAACAACAGAACTGATACGATGCACTGTGGATAGAAAATTGTGGAAGGACATGATCGCCTACGCCAACCAGTATGGCGCATGATGATGATGGGAGCTCATCCTCACAGAGATCCGAGGAAACATTATTTACGTCTTTTTCGTATACTTTCTTTGTACATCAACAATTCTCCTTCGTTATTCCATCAACTTTTCTTTCTTTATTCTATCAACAATTCTCCTTCTTTGTTCTATCAACAATTCTCCTTCTTTGTTCTATCAACAATTCTCCTTCTTTGTTCTATAAACAATTCTCCTTCTTTATTCCATCAAAAATTCTCCTTCTTTATTCTATCAACAATTCTCCCTCTTTATTCTATCTCCAATTCTCCTTCTTTGTTCTATCAACAGCTCTTCCTCTTTATTCCATCAATAATTCTCCTTCTTTATTCTATCTCCAATTCTCCTTCTTTGTTCTATCAACAGCTCTTCCTCTTTATTCCATCAATAATTCTCCTTCTTTATTCTATCTCCAATTCTCCTTCTTTGTTCTATCAACAGTTCTCCTTCTTTGTTCCATCAATAATTCTCCTTCTTTGTTCTATCTACAATTTTCCTTCTTTGCTCTATCAACAATTCTCCATCTTTTATAAATAGCTTTTCAAATGTATTTTTTCATTGAGGGAATTATCTTGCTTTGTATTATTTACAAAGTTTTTTGTTCTATCAATAAATCTTTTTCTTAGTTCAATGAACAGTTCTCCTTCTTTGTTACATCAATAATTTTCCTTCTTCGTTTTATCAACAATTATCCTTTCTCGATCTATCAACTCTTCGCCTTCCTTGCATTTTAAACAGCCGGTGTTTTATTCAGCTTTTATACCTGTTAACTTATAAATTTGTTTGTGCTGAACATTTGCAGTTCTTATTTAGCCATGATTCTTTGGTTTCCTTGAATATGTTACTATTTTTATATGCAATTTATTATATCCAACTTTGAATTGTTTATTCCTATTTCTTGTGAACATCAACCATAAAATGTCATTTGAACTCATTATTTTCTTGAACTTTTCTTCATAATTGGTATGATCTCTTTTGATGTTTGTTGTATTGATTCTTTCATCATTTCCCATTATTTATGCACTGTATTCTCTCTGTTGCATTGTACCTATTCAAATGTGCTATATCTGCTTTCTCAAGTACTTTTTTTGTCTGATGTAAACAGATATAAATTTATTTTGACTTTAACTGCAGCTCTTTTTGTTGTTTTTTTTTCTGAGTTTTTCTACTACTGGTACATGGTCATTATCTCATTTTGTCACGGGCCTAAATTTCATAGGTATCAGATTGTTTTTAATCTATTGTTTGTCATTATGTAGTCAATATTTAATTACCAATTATCCCCTGGCCTTTTAAACGTCCAAACAACGTCATGGGTGTTGCATAACCAGACCTATCCAAGCGTTATCTGTCATCTTGCTGTGTTTTCTGACCTATTCAATTAGTTGCCATTCTTTCATTTCTTCCACTTGGAGCACAACTGCCAACCACTTCTTTAACTTTTGCATTTTATACTTTTGTATTAAAATATTTTAGAACAATGTTAACATCGTGTGGCTCGCACCGTCCGTGTGATATATTCAGCACGCTTTAAAATGTATTGCTTCCTCTGTTCTGTCTGCAGTTGATGCATAAACTTGTAGAAGAGTAATTATTTTGGTTTCATTTTGTGTTTATTGGTTGGGTATATTGAGTTTAATTTATAGAACACAGTCAAAATATTGCCCAAATACCCTCCACAGCTCTTGCGTACACAGCATCTAAGATGATTCCTATTTGTCTTTTGTGTGTAGTGCATCCGGAATAAATTATTTTGCATTTATCTGAATATATTTTACCTGATTTATTAATACTAATAAATACGTAAATTGTATCTAGCACGCGTTTTATCGCGTGAGAAATATTGCATTAATTTCCTTTTTTTTTTTTGCAATGTCATATACCGACATGTATAATGATTGTTATATTTGATAGTATGCTGCTTGCGCTCACGAATAATGTGTTTTTACTGTGCCATAAATGATTGCTTATACTGCTCGAACACATTATCTGTTGTCATTTTTGTAACATATAATATGAATATGAAAGTCAAATTATTGTAAATTATATAAAGTAAAATAATTGCCTGAATGAAAAATTACATTTGAAAGCTATTTATACAACATAGACAGGGATTCACACCAGCGTTGTAAACGACAAAAATTCACTGACAGCATCGAAATACTGATGAAAATGGAAGTGAAATTTCTATGCGATCTAGTCGTTCAGCAGTTTCTATTTTCACTTTGTCATGTTTCAGAAGTAATGGAGTTATTCAGTTGATTCGTTCCCGTGTGAGCGCTCGGTGTTTTAGTGTATTACTCAAGAGTGAGTGCAGAACTGATTCGATTCGAAAGATAAGAGAATAGCTGAAGCCCGATAAGGAAATCTGGAAAGCAAGTACTTAAATCAAACAGAATGTGTAAAAATAATGTTGAGATAGTTACATTGCCCAGCCAACCTTAAACAAAATCACTTAAATTTACGATCGACACTCTAGATAAGATATTCTACAAAGGAATCAAGTGGTTCGACGGACTGAAGAGGAAACGATCATGGAAGTTAGAAGAAAGAGATGATGTGGAAAAGGAGAAGAAAAACGATTAATAAATAGAATGTAGGAAGTTACAGATGAATACAATCAGGAGAGATAGAAATCACGACTAGGAAGATACAAACTGGAAGCGAGTGGGAGAAATGGGGGAAAGATACAGGGTCGAGAAAATTATCTATAAAAGAAATTAAAAAGGAGCGCAAGAGAGGAGAGACAAAGGTGAGGATGGAAAAAAACATACAGAAATATTAATAATAAAATATAGAGTGAAGAGAGAGAGAGAGAGAAAGAGAGAGAGAGAGAGAGAGAGAGAGAGAGAGAGAGAGAAGAGGCAAAGAGTAGATGTCTACCATATTCACATGAAGCAGTTCGAAATAACACCACTTATAAAATGATGATTAAATTATCAACAAGCGTCACTCATCAATTGACGATTAAATTATCAACAAGCGTCACTCATCAATCGATGATTAAATTATCAACAAGCGTCACTCATCAATTGACGATTAAATTATCAACAAGCGTCACTCATCAATCGATGATTAAATTATCAACAAGCGTCACTCATCAATTGATGATTAAATTATCAACAAGCGTCACTCATCAATTGACGATTAAATTATCAACAAGCGTCACTCATCAATCGATGATTAAATTATCAACAAGCGTCACTCATCAATCGATGATTAAATTATCAACAAGCGTCACTCATCAATTGATGATTAAATTATCAACAAGCGTCACTCATCAATTGATGATTAAATTATCAACAAGCGTCACTCATCAATCGATGATTAAATTATCAACAAGCGTCACTTATCAATGGATGATTAAATTATCAACAAACGTCACTCATCAATTGATGATTAAATTATCAACAAACTTCACTCATCAATCGATGATTAAATTATCAACAAGCGTCACTCATCAATTGATGATTAAATTATCAACAAGCGTCACTCATCAATTGATGATTAAATTATCAACAAGCGTCACTCATCAATCGATGATTAAATTATCAACAAGCGTCACTCATCAATCGATGATTAAATTACAATTGATGATTAAATTATCGACAAGCGTCACTCATCAATCAATGATTAAATTATCAACAAACGTCACTCATCAATTGATGATTAAATTATCAACAAATATCTGCTGTCAAGTTTTTCATGACTAAAGAGATGCCAATGAACGAGATCTTGATTGCAGTTCCTTCAGTCCACGGTGAAGGAAAAAAAAAAAGAGCCCCTTCACGCCAAGAGGCGTATAGGGAATATGGTGTTAGTGACCATACATTTTACAGACCTTCGGCGCATGATTTTTGGGGCAATGTTGTCGATATTATGCCCGTGCCGCTTTACTTTCCCAGAAAAAATCCGGTACCCATTTACAGCTGGGTGAACCTAGAAGCCGTCAATTGGGATCGAACCTCTTGTCCTTTGTAGTCCAGTTCACTAACCACTGAGTTATCGCGGCTCCCACGGCGAAGAAGCTGAGATTTTATGTGTACATCTCCTCAAATGTACTTCATGAGATATATTTTGCAGGTGCTAATTACATCAATAATGCAAGTAGATCCATCATCGTGGCTCAATAAAATAGCTTGCTACTGACTCATTACTAATAACACAATTAGTTGCTCATGTCTTAAGCTAATAGGTTTTTAAGTGAATTCTCAAACATTACAATGTATTCCTCTTCTACTTCAGAGTTCAGTTTCTATGCTGATATAAAACAAAATGACCAGTAATCTGTATTAAATTAGACGTTAACATTAGGGTTTCCTGTAGAAATGTGGTTTTACAGAAGAATGTTGAGAGTATCATGGACAGCTTGGAAGAATAATGAAAATATTCTGAAAGAGGTCAAGGCAAAAAGGGAGCTAATTTCCAATATTAGGAAGAAACAATCAGCATTTTTTTGGCCATGTAATGAAAAGAGAACAACTAGAATAATAACAACTGGAAAAATTGAGGGACGAAAAGATAGAGGAAAGCAAAGAGAAAAAATACCAGCCAGCATAAGAGAAGGGCTTCGCAGAAGGTCAACAACAGAAATGATAAATAACTGTTGAGATCGAAAATTGTGGAGAGACATGATCACCTAAGCCAGCAGGCCCGGTATTTGATGATGATGAATAGGGTTTCATACGTGCATCAACGTTTGTCTGCAAAATGTGTATCTTTGGATCAGAAATCTGCTTCTTTAGTTCTATGTACATTTCTTATCTTGGAATGACAAGTCCTGGCATATTCAGACTCTCTGAACATGTACACGCTGAAGATGTAGTTATTTCTTGATTGTATAGGTGGCGATTAGGTCTACCCTGCCCTGATCACCAGAAGCAGAAGACTGTGGTCTATTAATTTGATCAAGAATTATAATTATTTTGGTTTCTTAACTTCTTATCAGCAGTTCTGGAGATAACAACAGACAAAACAATGACACAGATTTTACAAATTGTAGACGATATTCTGGACAGCACGTTAGTACTCATTTTGGTTCTCTCGTTATGGAAGGCCCCGGTATCACTGCAAACGAATGAAAATCCATAATTGCTTAACCGCCCGTGTCAGTGGATTCATCCGAATTACTATCTCAGCTCCCAAACAAAGAAAGGTAGCCGTAAGCCCTATCATAGCAGCCACAGCACAGGCCAAAAGACATAAGGCGAAACCGCACAGAAAGTGAACACAGCCAACTGTTCTCTGTCATACGATATCATCTTCCATCTTAAACTATTGGAATATCGAAACATGATCAAAACGAATGAAACACACAGCTCAGTACTCACTTTTGTGTCGAAATCAAAGTTAAGCTACTGCTGTTGTCATATGTCCCTGACTATGCTACCTCTAACCGTACTCTCATCTCAGCCGTTTCGTGTTATCGGTAAATAGCGTGAGTTTCGAATATCGAAAACGTAGATATTATTCCATTCATTAATTACCGTGTATTTCATCTCTTTTCTCATTCATTTTTTTCCATGTCATCACATCATGTGCCGGCTGATGTAGGATAACATGTCCTTCCACAAAACTCTGTCTCTATTGCATGTTAATTAATTCTGATGTTGATTTGTTACTGTGCCACGACACCAAGCTATCAAGCTTTTTTTTTTCATTGTCGCGCCTGATCTCTCTTTCCGTACATTTTACCAGTTTTAACCAAGTATTCTAACTTACCTCTTCCTTTTTTTTGTGTTGGCCATGTTGAGAATTTCCTCGTGTATCTTTTCAGCTGCTCAAGAAACTTTCAAAATTCTAGTGAGAAATCCAATTTATGTGGCCACTAATTTTATTGTAATTTTTTTATCTGCCGTCCATGACTCGATTTCAAAGGTCAGAAGTGACCATATAAAGCACCAATGAACTCTCTCTCTCTTTCTCTCTCTCTCTCCTATCCTTAAGTAAATGTCTCGTTCGCATATAAATCAAAGCAAGACTTGAAATCGTCCTAGTAAATGCGCTTGCTAATACTTTTTGTATCGTGGACTTTTAAGTCGACCAGAAATGTTATTGACTACAATGAAGTCAAATGTCATGTGACCACTTTGATTAAAGTCAACATTTTTGAGTATCAATCATCCTTCTACGATTGTTCACTTTTACATTATTATGGGAACCAGTGTTTTATCCAAAACACATTCTTTTTATCTGCAGAATTAAACGAAAAACGACGTGCTAGCATTGAGTGCACAGAAATGAGATCTGCTAACTAAACTCATAATCAATACAATATGAATGTCAGTTCTGTTCTTTCTTTTCTTAAAGCACCAAGGTTATCGCGGGATGGGTTGCACTTGACATCGCTCTGCTATTTCCCTCAAACATAATCATTTATGTGCGCTTTATATTTTTTAAAATAATCTTTTGAGCGCCTTCCTTTTGTTTATTGCATTACACTTTTAATTCCTGTTAACGATCAGACTGTTGTAATGCTAAGTTTAGAGTTATAAATAAGTTCACATCTTTGTTGAGTGGACGTAACATCGGTATTTGAGAACAGTAAGCAGCTAGACGGATGGTTCTGTCATGCAACTATATTCCACACAGACGAAATACAAAACAAACTAACTTTCAAGAACCACAGAGACAAGAAACATAGCAGATTTAGAAAATAATGGATTAATGAAACAAGCGAGGACACGATTCATGTACCAAAAGAAACAAACTGCTGGGCATTGACCCGAACACATTTTGTTTCTGGTACGCTGTGCGGCACAAATGGATATGAGATGAGAAAAAGAAATAGAGAGAGAGAGAGAGAGAGAGAGAGGGGGGAGAAAGAGAACGAGAGAGATGGAGAGAAGAGGTAAAAAACAGAAAGAAAAGGTAAAATGTCCATCTAAATTACCGGAATTTTTATTCAAACACACTGTATCCAAAGACAGCTTGTTTTAGATTAATTCTGTGCTGTTGTTTGATCTAGTAGTTAGTGGCCAAATCATCGACAACATCTAACTACTGTCCGCAGGCTCTCGGAGCTCCTACCCAGCGTGAAGCTGGATCTTGCAGCGTGAAACGATAAACTCTGATCTGTTTAACCAGAAATGTGGTCTGCTGGGAGCGATGACCAAATAACAATAATCCCCTTTCAGGGGAGTAACATTTTCAAAAGGTAGTTTGTTTAACATCGTGAAAATGACAGCTCCATTGCTACCTTCATTTATTACATGAGAGGGCATATGTTTGCCTCTTATCTTTACAGACATTATTATAACAATTTATCTATCTATAGTCTTATCAAGCTGAAGACGGCACATAGGGCAGAAATTCTAGACTCTCTTTGTTCTAGGAACTTTGATATCAAGTGGCAGACCATGCTCAGAATCTGCATTATACCTCGCACCACGTTTCTCTTCTGGGCGAATTGCTCAATCTCGGCGATGGTGTTTATGACTGCTGTTATTGCCTCTCTCCTCAGTGTTCTTTTTCGTGTTTCTCTCATCATCGAGTGCCAACTCCGCAACGGAGGTTGTCTACCATGGAGCGCCATTCTGTTCTGTCTCTTGCTTTGATGGTGCAGGTTGTCATAGGCTGGTTTATCCATCTTTTGATCTTTCTCGTCCTAGTTAGTCTTGGTCTGCCTCTGCCTATTTTACCTTGTAAGAGGTGCGCGTGGCCGTGCGGCTAAAACCACTGTTCCGCTAGCTGAAAAGCTGGCGTACGGTGTTCGAAGCCCGCGGTAGACAGAAAGGATTTTTTTCTATCGGGGGTGAAATAAAAATCCTGTCTCACACGTCGTGGCGACTGCTTGACCAAGCGACCTTCATCCCTCAGGTTCTATCGTTGCCCCCCCGACATACACCAGCAATGGTACTATGTGTCGTAAGGATAGTTTTTTTTTTTTAATCGTTTGTTTTCTTTTATTTCTATCCAGTTCTACCTATTCTTCTATATATCCACATTTCAAAGGCTTCAATTCACGGTTCTGTTTTCTTGTCTAATGTCCAGTGTTTCGTTAGGTCGACATTTTTTTTTCCTCTTTTACCTTCTAGTTCCTATTTGAGAGCCTGTTTTGAGATTCTGTTGTCTCTTCTCATCGCATGGCCAACAAATGACCACTTTCTACTCTTGATTATAGATGCTATGTGTGCATTTCTAGGCATTACTCCTATTTCTTCATCTGTATTCAATTCAATCCGTATTACAATAATAGCAGAGCATATTGTGATTACTGTGATCGTATGACTTTTAATAACGTGTTTTTAACTGCACTGTTTGAATCATTCTTCTTGTCATTGATGCAACTTAATAAAGTAATATTATGTTATTTTCATCGTCTTAGATTTGAGCATTACTGCAGCTCGCCATTGCTTCTATGGGCTTATGTTATCTTCTGCTAGATAAAGAAATATAGTGGAGCGTCACATCACATGGGCAATATGTTGTTATTACCCATATGTGTTAAAAGACCTTCAGGACACTATTTGTTTGTCCAGCGCCGACTTTCTGTCCCCAAATAAATCAGGTACCCATTATAAAGGCTGAGTGAACCATGAAGATGTCGATCAGGATCTAACCCAAACTCTAGTTCCAGGTTATCTAGTTTATAAACCACTGAGCTAACTCGTCTTCGTAGCTGACTTACTATCTGTTTATGACGTGCGCTAACAATAACAACACCATGAAAATCAGAGACCTATATACAGAAATCGACGAGGAATTCGTGTTAAAAGCATCAAGAATTTGGTGGCAGTAAAACAGTAGGAATAGAAGGTTACATATAATTTTATTGAAGAACACAGACAAGTTATCCTTAACTCTTAGTTGCCTTATGCCAAAAATTAGGAACATTGCAAAAAAAAAAAAAAAAAAAATAATGATAATAATTCTGCACAACAATTTGTTGATGGCAGTTGCGGTCTAATATATGTTAACTAGAAGATATAGCTTAAGGATGAACGGATCGTATTGGGTCAAAGCCTACAAGTCAGCCTGATAACGTTTCTCACTCTATTTCATTTGTAAATGTGAAATGCTCCAAACTCAAACCACACAATTTATTTCTACCCTCTCCTTTAACACAATCAGCCTCAGTTGTCTCCCATAGTTAAACACGTTTTAGAAGAAACCCCATCCGGTTACCAACTGACAAAGGTGGTCTAGAGGTAAAGCATCGGCTTCTGGACAGGAAGATCCTAGGTTCGATTACCCCCCACAGGCGGAGACATTTTTCAAAAATCGAACCCGCATTATCATTGTGGGAGGGTTCCCCAGTCTCTGGGTAGTGAGATCCTATGTCTAGCCCTCTCAGAAAACGACGAAAAACAGAAGGTCCCGTGTGCACTCTTGCACGTTAAAGAACCCTAAGCATTTTAAAATCGAAAAGAGCAGCTCAAAGTGGCCACTGTCCAGGCAAAAATTGTTAAGCAAATCTATCCATCTAAGCCCAAGACCGATGTGTAGGACTGAAAGGCGCAGATATTGCGACTATGCCGTAAACTAGCGACACAGCGTATTCACTCACACTTAAGAGTGGAACGATAAGAAGATAATAAGATTAACTGACCAGCAATGGCTGCCTGTGTCTAGGGTGTTTGCCGGCCTGATCCTGTAACTTGGTCAGATTGATTTAACTTCATTGGTAGACATTGGAGCGCCAACATGATCATCCTGTACTTCCTTCTTCATTCTTTCTTAACTGTGTTCAAATTCCTGGGATGTGTATTGACTACTCAGGGCTTACAGTAAAAGCACATACCAAACGAATCAGCATTCAGTAAAACAGAAAAAAGATAATAATAATAATGTAACCGGAAAGGACAAATTGACCAGCGATCAAACACATCAATGGACCGAACAAAACTAGTAGCATGTTGAAACCTTCTTTAATGTTTGGTGCATTTCCTAAGTAATTACTATCTGTGTCTGTTATAATATCATCATTGTGTTTACTCGACGTTTACATTCATGTTATCGTCAGTGTGTGTATTAGTGACTGTGATGAATCATCCGTAGTGTTGTGGTAGGAACGTTTGGAAGGGGGAAATAAGATAATCATAGTTTAAACTGAACTGATGCTCTCATGTCCACTCAACAAGAACCTAGAATTGGTATCTCATTAGCCCACTGATCTGGCGTCGGTAGTAACAGCGCAGAAGAGCAAATGTTTCTTAGGAGTAGAAGATATTAATGCACTTACTTAACGATATTTATGTGTTACCGGAGAAGAGTTACTTTTCACTGACATGTAATACCTTTTCATAAATCACACCATGTAAAAAGATGTCAGTTTTTTTCAGTATTTTACTCATTTTTTTTTTATTTTCTTAAAAATTATTGCGCCATTTATATTTTATAGCTGTAGTTCTTTAGATTTCTGACAACCAGTTTCCATAAATATTTTTATTTCTGCATTTCGATTCCAACGTTTTTCCAATGGTCAGAAAGCAAGTGGTTTTCACAAAATCTCATAGCGTCCGCAATTTTGAAAAGATTCAGAGTGACACGTTATAAGTCAGAACGCCAAGCCAACACATTATTTAACTGTACTTGTCAGCGTTTTCGAGATATAAGCGAATATAAAGTCCATGTTTGATTTATTTGTACACCAGTGGTTTCCAACTTATCTTGCTTCGTTGTATAAAAATAAACATCGTCCAAATGAAAATTAGGTACAGATTTATAATTGCATGTTGTTAAGTCTTTTACTGCAGTGAATATGACACATTTGTTATTCTATAATTTGGTAGTTTAGAAAAGACTGGTGAGACCATTTCGAAACTAGATGTGATTGTGATGACATGAATGCACTATTCATCAATTTATGAAGATGATGAAATATATTTTGTTGTTAAGATCAGTTCTTCGCTATAGAACTTGCCAGTACCCTTTGCTGATCGCTCATATTTCACCAGCTCTACATACGTAGGGAGGTCAAAAAGTAATGCACACCAATTTTTTTCTCGGCTAATAATAAAGATAGGAATATGAAATTTTGCACACTTGGAATATGACATGTTCCAATTATGTGCACCAAATTGCACAGCATTCTGAAAAATATTACGCAATCTATGAACCGTTAAAATGGAGCTTGTCAACAATGTCCGTTACAAACAGCGAATTGTCATAGAATTTCTGGTTGCGGAAAAAGAAACTGTGGCAAACATTCATAAACGACTGTGTGCAGTGTACAAATGTTCTGCAGTCGATAGGAGCACAGTTAGTCGCTGGGTTCAGAGAATTAAAGCTGCAGAAAGTGTACGAGTGGAGCTGCATGATTTACCGCGTTCTGGACGTGTTGCCTCGGCTACCAGCACAGACATGTTAAACCGGGCTGATGCCATTATTCGTAAGGATAGGCGTATCACTAGTCAGCAATTGGCATTGCAGCTTACAGTCAGCAAGGGGAGTGCAATCGCAATTTTTAAAACTCTCGGATATTCAAAGATTTGCGCTCGATGGGTTCCTCGGTGCCTAACAAATGATCACAGAGTTTAAAGGAAAACATTCTGTTCTGAATTGTTGGAGCGTTTCGGTGTTGAAGGAGAAATGTTTTTGTCAACAATTGTTACCGGTGACGAAACGTGGGCACATTATTATGAGCCTGAAACAAAAATGCAGTCAATGGAATGGCATCATCCGCAGTCACCAAAAAGAAAAAAATTCAAAACATCTCCATCAGCCGGAAAGGTGATGATCACTGTCTTCTGGGACATTGATGGTGTGATTCTTGTTGATGTAATGACAAGAGGTGAGACAATCAACTCGACAGCTTACATCAATACACTGACAAAACTCAAAAATCGGTTCCACAGAGTTTGGCCTAATAAGCCATCTGCAGATTTGTTGCTTCAACATGACAATGCACGCCCTCACACAAGTCTGGTAACACGGGAAGCAATCAACAAATTTGGTTGGACTGTACTGCCCCATCCTCCTTACAGCCCTGATCTGGCTCCCTCAGATTTCCATCTGTTTGGACCACTCAAAAAATTCCTGCGTGGGACACACTTTGACAATGATGAGGATGTGATCCGTGCAGTTAAAAAATGGCTACGCGAGCAGGACAAAACTTGGTACAAACGAGGCATTCATGACCTAGTTTCGCGTTGGCGTAAGGCAATACGCTTGGACGGAGATTATGTTGAAAAATAGGTCGTGTAAAGGGGATGTTCAGCTACAATCTGTGAAAATTTCACACATTTTGCCCGAATAGTTTCCGAGAAAAAAATTGGTGTGCATTACTTTTTGACCTCCCTGCAGTATATTACCTTTAAATAACATAAAATAATAATACCGACATTAAAAGAAAAAACAATATAATATTTTTATCTGCAAATTCAGAATAAGCACCACTATAGCAACGATACAGAAATAGAAAACATTATTACTGACATATGCAAACATTCATGTCACTTCATAATAAAAGGTTCCTGATTGTGAATACAAAATGCCAGGTTAAAATAAAAATCAATGAATATGGCACATGGATATTCCTTGTCTTAAAAATCTTTGGGATTTAAACAAAACAAAAACCAAAATTCGGACAATGCAACTCTAAATATGTCTCAACAAAAGTGAACTGCATTCAGCTATAGCCTTTGTGTGAATGGTGAACATTCAAAGTGCTTAGTAGTTTTATAATACGTATATCAATAACAATTTAAAAATGGTGATCCGGACAAGTGGAACAATATTAAAACAGGTAAATGAATTTAAATATTTGGGAACTTTGTTAACCTCAGACGGAAGATGTACAAAAGAGGTGAGATGCAGAATGGCTCAGGCAAAAACAGCTTTCCAAAAATGAGGAAGATACTATGCAATCTATTTTTGACAATATAAACAAGAGTTCTTAAATGTTATGTCGAGTCAGTCTTAACATATGGATGCGAATCATGGACAATAGGACAACAGACAAGAAAATCACTGGAGTCTGTAGAAATATGATTTTACAGAAGAATGTTGAGAATACCATGGACAGCTAAAAAGAGTAATGAAGATGTTCTGAAAGAGGTCAAAGCAAAAAGAGAGCTAATTTCCAATATTAGGAAGAAACAATCATCATTTTTTGGCCATGTAATGAGAAGAGAACAACTGGAATATATTGTAACAACTGGAAAAATTGAGGGACGAAGAGATAGAAAAAGATAAAGGGAAGCAAAGAGAAAAAATAACAGACAGCTTAAGACAATGGCTTGGCATAAGGTAAACAACAGAAATGATGGAAAAAAAAAACTGCCGAGATCGAAAGTTGTGGAGAGACATGATCACCTACGTCAGCAGGCCCGGTACTTGATGATGATGATATCAATAAATTAGTCTTGTGACGGCAATAATAAGGCGATACAAGGTTGATTAATCGGGATTGGCGATCTGTATATGAATAAGCTCGTTCACAACCAGAGAGCTGCTGGAACGCACAGTAAACTGTTGAAGCTGAGGATCAGTGTGTTTTTGTCCCAAGATGTTATAATATCAGCTGTAACAACAAACGACATCTACGTAAAAGACGCATTATTGTAGTTAGTCAATATCAGAAGACGAACGAGCAAATCTTAAACGCAGTAGATAATATATGCCTTTGATGAATAGATGGTGAAATTATTGAAATCATTTAGTATAACAATGTTCAATTACACATAAATTAACATTAAAGCAAGCAAAAAGCTTTCGGTATTAGTAAACAAAACTAGTCAAAGTTTAATAAATTATATAAGGTTAAAGTACGATTATTTATCCTAATTCTGTCGAAATTCTGTTACTTAAATGTCTTCCCATGAAGAAAGAGTGACAAGACATAATCCCATCACATCAATCTTTCAGCTACACACTCACTTTCGGGAACATAATTGAACTGAAGCAAACTGTAACTTTTACAGGCGGGCATTGCTACCAATACGTGAGCTGTTTGTGAGCTGTTTGTGAGCTGTTTGTGAGCTGTTTGCATTGCCTGATTAATAGATAGACGGATTTACAAACCTAAGGAAAGAAAGAAAGCGAACAAATAGAGATAGTCAATTGGATTTATGGATAGATAGACAGACAGACAGACACATAGTTTAGTTTAGTCTACGGATCATCCTATTCCACATCCAACCGAAGATCAATATGTAAATGACAGATGTAAATAGATAAGTAGGTAGGTGAATAAGTGGGAAAGTAGAAGAGTGGGTAGGTAAATAAGCAGTAGGTAGTTAGATAAATATATAGGTATGTAGGTAAATTGATCAGTAGATACGTTTTTAAAATGGGGGGGGGGGGGATGACAAAAATAGAAAAAATTGTATGGTATAAGCTTTACGTGATTGATATTCGACACAAATTTGAACGACGTTTCGGCCCAATAGGTCTTCCGCAGGATCAAACAAACAACACGCAAACACTGTTATGTAAGTATATAAAACTCAAACTAAAATATATGTATTAGAGTAAACACTTAGGACGAAATACAAACATTTAGATGCAGCGATACTGTACTAGTACGGGGTTAAACGTTAAGTTATTAAAATGTAGGTAGATTTTTTGGTCGCCGGATTTGTTATCACTTTGTTGCGAAATTTATATGACATCAATCATCATCATGTGCCATACCGGTTGGCGTAGGTGATCATGTCCCTCCACAATCTTCTATCTACAGTGCATCGTATCAATTCTGTTGTTGACTGTTTTCCATGTCACGACACCAAGCTATCCAGTATTTTCTCTCTTTATCGCCCGCGATCTCTCTTTCCTTTTATTTTGCCAGTTGTAACCAAGTATTCCAACGTTCCTCTTCTCATGATGTGCCCGAAAAATGTCGATTGCTTCTTTCTGATGTTTTTTAAGAGCTCCCTTTTTTGTGTTGGCCTCTTTGAGAACTTCCTCATTGGTCCTTTTAGCTGTCCAGGGAACTTTCAACATTCTTCTGAGAAATCCCATCTCTGTGGCCTCTAATCGTCTTTTCATTTGTTTGATGACATCAATAGTAGACTAAAAATGAATTGAAGTCAATGATCACAAAATAAACAATTTGCGATATTGAATGACACAGTTTTATTATCAGAGACCGAGAATGAATTACAAGAAATAATAGCCATAATAGTGAAAGAAAGCAACAATCAATGTATCAGACTAAACAGTAAGATTAATAGAAGTAATGAATGTATCGAAGAAACAATCATCATCATCATGCAACATCAAAATAAACGGAACAAATCTAAGCAAGTGCAGAGCGTCAAATACTTGGACACAATAATAACATCAGACGGTAGATGCACCTCTGAAATAAAAAGGGAGAATAGCTCAGGCCAAAACAGCATTTCAGAAAATGAAAAACATCTTGTGCCAGAAGACCATGTCAATACAAGTGAGGAAAGTTCATCGGTGATATATAGAGCCAATTCTGACATATGCAAGCGAATCATGGACGGCAAACAAATGAAAAGACGATAAGCGGTCACTAAGATGGAATTTTTCAGAAGAATTTTGAAAGTTTCCTAGACAGCTAAAAAAAAGCACCGTGGAAATTCACAAAGAGAACAACACAAAAAGGGAACTCATAAGAAACATCAAAAAGAAACAATCAACATTACTCTGGCTTATCAAGAAAAATTGGAAAGTTTAATTATTTAGCAACAACTGGCAAAATAGAAGGAAAGAGGTGTAATGGACGAATAAAGAGAGATGATACTGGATAGCTTGATATCATGGCACGAAAAACAGCGAGAAGCAGAATTGATACAATGTACTGTTGATAGTGAATTATGGAAGGACATGATCGTTAACGCCAACCAGTATGGCACATGATGATGGTGATTATGAGGTAGATAGGTGGGAAGAGGGTTTTTGCTACAGAGTTCGTGCAGCTGAGCTTTAACCATTCTCATTGCTTTCGCTAGTGTGTGTGCAACGTGTATCATAGTAAGGAACGTGCTAAGGACTAGATATGAGCACCATTGAGCTGCCCGTTATGCAATGAAGATGATTTATAGATTAAACTAGAGGAATAGTTGTCATTGTGTACAAACGGCAACATTTAATGGTCGCAGGGTTTTCTCCATTATGAGCAATATAAAAGCACTAATCGTGAAAAATGAAAATTACAGTTCACTCACTCAACGGTTTTAGCATTGTGATAACCGATATGTGCACAAACTAAAACAGCGTTGTAACGTCACATATTCACACAGTTTAGGAACCGCTGACTTCAAGTGACGCTTTCATGAAAAACGTGGATCGAAGATTGGATGGTTGCGGTAATTTCAGAATGGAAATTACTTTTCATGTTTTAGTACCAGTCACGTACACTGTCCGTGAGTTGAGAGCTATGACAGGGTCACGCGTTCCTTCCTCTTCAGATTCTGGTATTTACGTGCTCATTTTGGGACTCTGGGCATGCAATCTCCTATAAAAATGACTGTGCTGGAAATTCCCTGGCTTTCTATTACTGTGCCATTCAG
Source organism: Megaustenia siamemsis (assembly GCA_032433765.1). NCBI lineage: Eukaryota > Metazoa > Mollusca > Gastropoda > Stylommatophora > Ariophantidae > Megaustenia > Megaustenia siamemsis. Next base: position 39,580,898 of record JAVIAB010000092.1, read on the forward strand.
CATGCACTAGTCGTTGTGTTGTAATTTTATGAGTTATTGTTACGGTTATGGCAGTAATGCATTAGCAGTGTTCTTCAAATTAATTATATTCTTGATTTTGTGAGTGTGTGTGACAATAATTCCGCGGGCATTGTATTGTGGTATCAGTTGTAAGTGAGTTCAAGTGGCGTTGGTCTATGTTGATTCACTACCCAATAATTTGAATGGTTCAAGCTTATGTACCAAATAGATTTTTGATAATACCATATTTTGTTGTCTATGTGTTCACCTGATGCTCGTTATTATATAATCTGATTAATTTCTGTTTATTTAGTGCAAAGAGAAAGAGAGAGAGAGAGAGAGAGAGAGAGAGAGAGAGAAAGGGGGGGGGGCAATGAATGGATAGAATCCTATTTTCCCAAATAAGGTCAGCGTTCTTTTCAATCACTTCAGGGACAAATCATTTTTAAAAACATAGATTTGTTATTTGAGTTCAAATAAGAAAACTCTGACCTGAACACCTTGTGGCGACAGCACATTTTTATTCTCCAACACCATAGAAAACCCATAGGTAAACTCCAGAAATGGAATGAAAGTTGTCAAGAGAGTAAAGGTAAAGAAAAGGTAAAGTACAAGACTTGAACCGGCTTCTTAGCAAGCGAGTTTCCACCCATATGTGCTCGGTCGCATATCCAGAAATGTTCGGAGATTTCTGGATAGTGTCGCTTCAAGCATCGAAACTCACGATGCGAGGAGACATTCCTCACCTCCCTAGGGTAATACCCTGGTACCTATTTCTGCCAACGGCTGGGTCGACCGTGGGGGTAAATTTTTTTTTCAACCACGAGTACAATTCACACTGCTCCCAGAAGGAATCGAAACCCGTGGCCAAGTGATGGGGACTTATTCTTTTCTTTCCAATCATCTCGACGGGTAGAGACAAAACGATTTTTTCCTGTCTCGGCTAAACTACAAAAATAAATGTTCATCGTGTTTCTCCTAGCACGTCGCTCTCATAGTCTCTCTCCTGACATGTCCTTCTCATAGTCTCTCTCCTGGCATGTCGCTCTCATAGTCTCTATCCTGGAGTATCGCTCTCATAGTCTGTCTCCTGGCATGTCGCTCACATAGTCTGTCTCCTGGCATGTCCTTCTCATAGTCTCTCTCCTGGAATGTCGCTCACATAGTCCTTCTCCTGACATGTCGCTCTCATAGTCTCTCTCCTGGCATGACGCTCCCATAGACTCTCTCCTGGCATGACGCTCCCATAGACTCTCTTCTGGCATGTCGCTCTCATAGTCTCTCTCCTGGCATGACGCTCCCATAGACTCTCTTCTGGCATGACGCTCCCATAGACTCTCTCTGGCATGACGCTCCCATAGACTCTCTTCTGGCATGTCGCTCCCATAGACTCTCTTCTGGCATGACGCTCCCATAGACTCTCTTCTGGCATGTCGCTCTAGATATGTCTCTCTCTCTGGCATGTCGCTCCCATAGACTCTCTCCTGGCATAGACGCATCCCATAGACTCTCTCTGGCATGGCATAGACGCTCTCATAGACTCTCTCTGGCTGATAGACTCTCTCTGGCATAGACTCTCTTCTGGCATGTCGCTCATAGACTCTCTTCTGGCATGTCGCTCCATAGACTCTCTTCTGGCATGTCGACTCTCTCATGTCGCTCCCATAGACTCTCTTCTGGCATGTCGCTCCCATAGACTCTCTTCATGGCATAGACTCTCTTCTGGCATGTCGCTCATAGACTCTCTTCTGGCATGTCGACTCTCCATAGACTCTCTTCTGGACTCTCTCCTGGCATGTCGCTCCCATGTCTCTCCCATAGACTCTCTCCTGGCATGTCTCTCCCATAGACTCTCTCCTGGCATGACGCTCCCATAGACTCTCTCCTGGCATGTCTCTCCCATAGACTCTCTTCTGGCATGTCTCTCCCATAGACTCTCTCCTGGCATGTCTCTCCCATAGACTCTCTCCTGGCATGACGCTCCCATAGACTCTCTCCTGGCATGTCGCTCCCATAGACTCTCTTCTGGCATGTCTCTCCCATAGACTCTCTTCTGGCATGTCTCTCCCATAGACTCTCTCCTGGCATGACGCTCCCATAGACTCTCTTCTGGCATGTCTCTCCCATAGACTCTCTCCTGGCATGTCTCTCCCATAGACTCTCTTCTGGCATGTCTCTCCCATAGACTCTCTCCTGGCATGACGCTACCATAGACTCTCTCCTGGCATGTCACTAACATATACTCTCTCCTGGCATGTCACTCACATATACTCTCTCCTGGCATGTCACTCACATATACTCTCTCCTGGCATGTCACTCACATATACTCTCTCCTGGCATGTCACTCACATATACTCTCTACTGGCATGTCACTCACATATACTCTCTCCTGGCATGTCACTCACATATACTCTCTCCTGGCATGTCACTCACATATACTCTCTACTGGCATGTCACTCACATATACTCTCTCCTGGCATGTCACTCACATATACTCTCTCCTGGCGTGTCACTCACATATACTCTCTCAACTGGCATGTCGCTCTCATAGTCTCTAACCTGGCATGTCACTCACATATACTCTCTCTTGGCATGTCGCTCTCACAGTCTCTAACCTGGCATGTCACTCACATATACTCTCTCATGGCATGTCGCTCTCATAGTCTCTCACCTGGCATGTCGCTCTCATAGTCTGTCTCCTGGCATGTCGCTCTCATAGTCTCTCTCCTGGCATGTCTCTCTCATAATCTCTCTCCTGGAATGTCGTTCTTATCCCCTCTGTCCTGGAATGTCGCTCTCATTGTCTCTCTCCTGGAATGTCGGTCTCATCATCTTCTCTTCCCACTATCTTCATCAATCACCCCATTTTGTTCCCGCTGGTTCGGCTAAGGCTTGTCACTTTATAAATGGGCAACAGCAAAAATGCATGCAACTACTTCATTGCTCCCACGCTGAGTAAATCTTCAGCGATGTACTTTTAACTTACTTCTCTCTCTCTAAAGCTAGAAACTCTGATAATTTTTATTCTCATTTGAGTAATAAACTAATTTATAAAGCATGTATATGATTATCACAACAACAGCGAAGCATCCTAAACAAATCAAATTTTAATTTTAACAATCTTGCGTAAAAATCGTCCATAAGTTTCCAAAGTGAGAAATCATTGATAGAATAAATACAGAAAATCAAAGCAATAGAAGTGAATGCAACAAATACATGAATCTAATACTTGAACCATGCATGACGAACTTACACAATGTAAGTAAAGCAATCAAGCTCATCCTTCATAGGCTCACAGATAAATTGGGACAGGCACAACAATAAAATATATAAAAATAATATGCGGGGCCGCGACTAGAGCTGCAGAAAATATGTAAAATAAATTGTATTTAGCAGTTACATTAGTAGACAGACTAGACAATCAACGACGTTTCGGCAAAAGCGTTCAGCAGGGACGAAAGTTTTTGCCTGATGAACGTTATTACCGAAACGTGGTTGTTTGCCTTGTCTCTCTATTGATTTAGCTGCCAGATACAATTTTATGTTTATTTTATAAATAAATAGATCATATTTTGAAGTTACAAGAAACACAATTGGAAAAAAAAACATGACTCGGAATAAAATACAGAGATACCAGAAAGCTGAAATTGGGGTAGGTGGGAGAGTAACATCATTTGAATAAAACATTTTAAGTCACAAAAATAGCGCCAATTCAACTTTCGATAACAGACTTTTATCTGTGACCGTGAGTTACTTGTTTTAACGTCATGTGGTTGACATAGATTGTTAGCTGTGAGACACAGAGATATGAAATGTGGGCTGCGATGGCTTTCTGAATTATCATATTATGTTGGAGAATGTGCAGTTTGTCTACCCTAGCAGAACTTCTGCAGCATTAGATCTTCCACTATTTTGGGATCTAAAACGATTTTAACATAATTACCAATCTGCTCTAACATAAGCTATTGTTAACATGATTACTAATCTGCTCTAACATAAACTATTGTTAACATGATTACTAATCTGCTCTAACATAAGCTATTGTTAACATGATTACTAATCTGCTCTAACATAAACTATTACAGTTACCTTGTTACTAACAGTCTACTAGTCACTGGTAGCATTTAGCTCGTTCAATGCATTGTGCTTTGCTGCCCATTAAAAACCATCACTTTCCTTCATTTACAACACGCAGTCTCAACAAACATAATGGTCCTGATTTAAGACCATTCCACATTGCCTTATAAAGTTTGGTAACACTTAAAACACGAGGGATTATAGACTCGTACAATACATGCATTAAGATATTATTTTATGTAATTATCGTCGTCTGTCCTTCATTTGTATTTAAGCGTCCAGAATAACACACACTAATTATATCATCATCATGTACAATGCAGGTCGGCGTATGTGATAATCTCTATGCACATCACTTCGTCCTTCTTGTATGCTTTAATTTCAATCGGTGACCTTTTATTATGCTATTTCGATAAACTGTTCAAGCATTATCCTCTTGGTTTTCATTTGCTCTTCTGTCAATTCATTCTTCTTTTTTTGTTATAATATTATAGTATTATATATATATATATATATATATATATATATATATATATACAGCGACACTTATTCCATTTCGGATCTACTTGGGGGAACTTCATGGCGTCAGACAATAATAAAAGCCCCATAAAGCAGTAAATTTTTCATGTGTAAATGTGCCTTTTAACTATTCATAGTTTACCTTATCAGTTACTGCTCTTTGCTAAAACCCAAGCAATAGCAATGACAACTTAACCAACCATGTCGTATTGATCTGGCTGCCTCATAATAAAAATACAGCCCCTCTCTAGACTGTCACATTTGATTTAAGCTTTCTCGATGCGAGTTCGAGTTTCCTTGGCGACTCTCACTGCCATTCTCCTGTACAATCCTACACTCGTGCCGCAACATATACTCAAGATTTAATGCTTTAATCGATTCTGAGAAACAGATCATGCCAGTTACATGACACTGGAAATGAGACGGACATATCCTCTTGGGATAGAATTGAAAGCAGTAAATAAATACAGGAAAGTGAGTTCTTGACAATGTAGCTATTTTATAGTGGAAAAGCATTTTTGGTTTTGTTTAAGCCGATGTAAATAATATCACATGCATTTGGCTTTAAAAGTTAAGAGAAATGCATTACAACAAAATGATACCTGAAAAATAACAAAATCATTTCTAATATTATCTTCAAATACTTGCTTGTAAAGAAAGTTTCATCAGCAGTACTTTCGTTTTCCCCTTCAATTTAGTTGCAAAACAAATGTTGCATTGCTTTAACTGAAAACATAAAACATTGTAATTTCTTCAATAGACTCAATAGGTAGCGGTTCACTCAAAAGTGTTGTTAGACTGCTGACCGCTTTGTAATTGGCTATTAATCTATAAAATGTGTAACATTTAAAAATGAAAACGTTAACGAATACAACATGTTTATATTGTGTATGAGCATGATGTCTGTCAAAATATCAAGGTGTAACTATTATTACGCGGATAATGTCTCGTTTGCATAGAATCTATCTATCTATTGACCTTTCGAGCCGTAGCCAGCCCATAGGGCGTAGACCAAGATACTCCTTCTCTTATCTGAATTTTTGTTCTAGCAGTTTTCAATTCTTTTAAAGATGTTTTATCAAATCTCGCCATTTGTCTCTGTTCTGTGCAAGCAGCTCTATCTCATTGAGGGAGCCGATTCCTGCTGCTATTGCCTCTCTGAGCAATGTTCTTCTCGGTGTCTCTCTGGGTCTTCCTCTTTTTCTCTTACCTGTTGTTTCCCACATGAGGGCTTGCTTTGCTATTCGGTTATTATCTCTTCCCATCACATGTCCAACATATGACCATAGTCTTTTCTTAATTACTGAAGATATTTAGTGGTTGATTGGCGATTTATCTAATTTCCTCGTTTGTTTTGAATTCGTTCCACGCGTTGCATATAATACTGTCCGGAAAAAATGCTCGATAATTCACGAGATTAACCATGTAGCATTTTTGCTGACTCTTTGAGAGGTAAAAAATGGTTCCTATAAATGCCATCGTTATGAACAGTGTTAGAAATATTTTGGGAGTCGGTTTAAAAGATCCAACTAGAAGTTAAAAACAAAGCAGGTATCTATTGATCATCAAGCAGAAGAAACATAAAAAGAACAAATTAAACGATTTGATCACGGAACAAAATATAACAATGTGCAATCAGTTCATACGCAAACAATATTTGAGAAAACAAAACGAGCGGAAGTTCCCGTAAAGACTAGAAACACTCGGAATAAAGGAAACAGAAGAGACCAACTTATGAGACAACATACTTTAAACTAATGATACCTTCAACACTGAAATTCAAATGATAAAACAAAGAAGTCTCTAAAACAGAAAGCAGTTATAACATAGTCGGAAAAATAGGACCTTTAAACGGTAAAGTAAAAAAAAAAAAAGCAGAGTGTCCTGTCTCAGCCAAGTGGCGTATAGAGAAATGATGTTAGTGACCATAATTTTTACAGACCTTCAACACATGATTTTTGGGGTAATGTGGTCAGTATTACGCCCCTGCTTAAACGGTGAAGTGTCAACATAAATTAAGTGACCATTTTCTTCTTCACATCTATAGTTAGAGTTTGTAAAGAAAAGTGATATTAGTTCCTTTCCTGCAAAACGTTTCTCACAGAACCGTCGTCATTCAATCAATTTTCCCAGCTCTGTGATCTTGAATGGATGTGACGTTTGGTTCTGATAGCCAACATTTCCACACGTCTCGGTGAACCACATTTATCTCTTCGAGCCAGTTCTTTCACGGGTACTTCACTTTCTTGATAAACGGTCACTTTTTTAGGGCTTGCGGTGACCAAAAAAAAACTATATAATTACTATTATTGAAGGTTTTGTATAAAGGAAAATATACTAACAATAATGCATTTGCCTTCTTGCATGCAACTTTTATTTGGTGGTTATGGAAATGAAGTCTCTATTCTTCCACTCTCTTTATCGCCCTTCTCTCGTCTCTATCATTCTATCTATCTATCTATCTATCTATCTATCTATCTATCTATCTATCTATCTATCTATCTATCTATCTATCTATCTATCTATCTATCTATCTATCTATCTATCTATCTATCTATCTATCTATCTATCTATCTATCTATCTATCTATCTATCTATCTATCTATCTATCTATCTATCTATCTATCTATCTATCTATCTATCTATCTATCTATCTATCTATCTATCTATCTATCTATCTATCTATCTATCTATCTATCTATCTATCTATCTATCTCTCTCTTCTCTCTTCTCTCTCTCTTCTTTTTCCCTGAGTCTGATCTCATGAACCCTTCTACTATTTTTTTGGTGGTATTTATCGTTATATTTCTAGGAAATGTTTTACATTTGAAAATAAATGAGAAACCGACGATACAACAATGAAGTCTGAAAGGTCCTCATCAGCAGAAATGCTTTTCTAGCTATATCTTCTATTAAAAGCGACGATGTCAGATATAAGTTAATCAAATATGCAGAGATCACATTTCCACAAAACGTTTGGAACAAGTAAAAAATCGAATGATGTCGTTCATTTCATTAGAAGGTAAGTTGATCAGCTGCATGTCACAGTACTTCCGCTGGTATGTTTTCTAAACAAGCTTCCAATCGACAGGTAAACGAAATGTTGAAGTGATGAGTTGGGCTTTTATCCTTAAGTATTTAGTTAAGACTTATAAATAATATAATGCGGGAGCCGCGAAAGCTTAGTGGTTAGTGAACTGGACTACAAATGACAAGTAGTCGGATTCGATCCTGCTTCCAGGTTCACCCAGCCTTAAACGGGTGCCGGATATTCTTCCTGGGAAAAGTAAAGCAGCACGGGCGTAATACCGACCACATTACCCCAAAAATCATGTGTTGAAGGTCTGTAAAATTTATGGTCACTAACACCATATTCCTTATACGCCACTTGGCGTGATGGGGCTCTTTACTTCTTTTTTTTCCCTCCCTACAATTACTTTGGGTACCGATAACAGTTAGGTGTTAGGTGAGATTAAAAACATAAAGTACGATTGTCTATTCACCAGAGGTGGTATCCTATTCTTGAATACTAAATGCACCATTAAACGCAGTAAAATGAGGCGTAAATTTTATTCAGAGAAAATACTAGCTTTCACAGATAGCATCTTCTCGTTTAAATAGAACAGAGAGAGCGAGAGAGAAAGAGACTAGATGGACACATTACATATATGTATGATAATGTGTGTTTGTGTGTATGTGTGTGTGTGTTCAGTGTGTGAATATGTATGTGTGTGCGAGCGCACGTGAGTGTGTAAATTTGGAAAAAGGTTACTCGATAAATTAAGCAGACAGTAAATGATTGTGAAAATATGGCAGCAAAAAGGTCAAGTAAATAGAAATGAAAACTACTAAAAGTCAAATAGTCACAAATGTTCATCAAATGACTGAAATCATAGTTCGAAAGACGAATCAGTGATTTGCTTTAACCTTTCTAAGGAATAAGAGATGCGCATAGATCAGATATGTACGCAGAATGAATGAAAACATAATCTGACAGCTTGAAACTAAATCAGAAATAACATTGAAGAATACTGACAGAAATTCTGCAACATCCTCAAAATTGCATAGCCAATCACAGGTTTCAAAATAAACAAGTCCTGTAAAAATGTGCAATACAGAGTCCTAGAAAGAAAGCACTTTTTGGGCACTGCTTATTTTCAACATACATAAAAGAATGATCTTCTAGAGCAATGTCCTCTAGACGCTACTGCCCACTATTGGGAGATTTTCAATTTTAAGTGGGTGTTAGCAGAATCATCATCATCATGTGCAATACTGGTTGGCGTAGGCGATCATGTCCTTCCACAATCTTCTATCCACAGTGCACCGTATCAGTTCTGTTGTTACTGTTTTCCACGCCATGACACCAAGCTATCCAGTATTTTCTCTCTTTGTCGTCCGCGATCTCTCTTTCCTTCTATTTTGCCAGTTGTAACCAAGTATTCCAACTTTACTCCAACTTTCCTCGCGAGCCCATAACGTCAGATCATCTGCGTCTATTGATGAGTATATTCTGGGTGGAATGTCCATTACTATGTCATTTATGAAAATTAAAAAGAGTGTTGGGGACAAGACTCCGCCTTGTGGGACACCTTGTTCGATAGAGACCTTCTTACTTAGTTGACCTTGCACTTGTACTCTGGCCGTTCTATCCTGAAGATATTGAGAGACCCAATTGAATAAACGACCCTGATGGCCAAGTCTAAGAAGCTTGTTCTTTAAACCCTCTCGGCATACCCTATCAAAAGCCTTCTCCATGTCGACCCACACTGCCAGTGTGTGTTTCTTTTCTTTAGAACATCCTCTATTTCCTGTGCAATGCAGGTGACCAGGTCTTCAGTTGATCTGGGCTGACGGAAGCCACTTTGTTGTGATACGATTTGTTGTTTTGTCTCCAAATGCCACATAAGTCTTCTGTTAACCAGCCTTTCCATGAGTTTACTCAGGCAGCTCAATAGGCTAGTTGGTCTATAGCGACTTGGGTCTAGTGGGTCTTTTCCACGCTTGAGGATGGGCACCATAATAGCTTCTTTCCAGATTGCCGGCACATGACCTCTCTTCCAGGTGGCATTTATTATCCTTAGAAGCTGGCTTTTGGCTTTCTGTCCCAGATTTAGGAGCATTTCGTTGGAGATTCCATCTTTACCAGGGGAACTTTTGAGCTTCAATCCTTTGAGGGCAAAATCTAATTCAGTTGGGGTAAAGATGGTCGTCTGATGTTCTTCTGGTGCTAAAGTCATGTTTTTTTTTTGCATCTTGGTTTTCCCGTCTTGCAGCTTTGTGTTTGTCTATTGGAATGTTTATTCTACTAATTTTTTTGTAAGTCTCTATCAGTAGATTTGCTGCCCTTTTACCTGTGAAGATATTCTGATTGTCTGCTAATGATATTGGAGGTCGGCAGTTGTTTTCGTCGCTCAGAGCTGTCGCAAGTTTCCATAGTCTATGACCATTTTTGTCTAGATTAAGGCTCTCTGTTTTGTCTATCCAGCTCTGTCTTACTGATATCATGACCTCACGTCTGTATTTGGCCGAGGTTGCTTTGTAGGCAATGTTGCTCTCTGTGCTGTGTGATGTCTCAGCTAGTTCTCTGGCAGAGTCCAGTTCCTCTTCTAGTCTTTGTATTTCCTTGCTCCAGTATGGCTTTTAGTTTCTTCTTGCTCCTCTAAGAATGGATTCTTTAGCAGCTCTCAGGATTCCATTTGTTAACCGCTCTATCATATTATTGACCTTCTTTTCGTGGGTGCTGATAGACGCAGTATATGCATCACTGAGCCTTGCAAACGTTGCCCAATCGCTTATAGTTCCAGCGGGGAAGAGGTATTTGCAACTCCTGTTTGTGAGCAAGAGCCACTGAAAGTTTGACTGGTCTATGGTCACTATCTCCAAGTTGGTTCAGCACTTTTCTGGTTATGTTGATAGATATGTCTCCAGTTGCAAATGGTAGGTCGGGAGTGGAAGTTGTTTTCCATCTTCTTGAGTAGAAGGGGGGTCCTCCCTAGAGTTTATAAGGAATAGGTTGTTGTCGTCTATTTCCCATTCTTCCACATCTTCACCTCGAACATTGGACTCCATATATCACCATCTTTCAGAGTGGCTGTTAAAGTCTCCTACTACCAGACACTTTGATGGTGTTATTTCCATTGACTCCAGCTTCAGTAATTTGTCATTTGGACAGCATATATTAAATATCCTTATACTAGCGGATTTAATACTTCAATGATCTCTGCCTCTCCGTTTGTGACTACATCTATCAGTTTTGCTGGGATGGAATTTTTAATAAGTATAAGAATTCTACCCTTGTGACCTTCCATGTCTTGTCTAAATGTTTGTTAGCCCCTGATCATAAATCTGTGCTGAGGATTAAGATGAGTTTCCTGGATGCAGGCAACATCTATCTCCTCTTCAGCTAGTCTGATTTTTAGATCTTGTTTTTTGTGGTATATGCCCTCCTCATTACAGTGTATTATATTCAGCTGTTTCTTGAAGCCTTTCCGATCAGCGGTAATTTCTATCATAATTAGAGTCTGTTAGATCTAGTCTGAGTGATTACTTGTTAAAACGTTCCACTGTGTTCTGCGCCAGTGGCCCAGTGCATCCGATTTCAGCCAACATTTTATTCAGGTTTGCTTTCCTTAGCAGATTGTCCCCAATCTTCCTGCAAGGCAGCAGATTGTCTTTTCTGTAGGGGGATTCTGCCCTTAGATGGTCAGCCATCCTAGGTTTCCGAGCACCATCTGCCCTAACTTGATGTAGTAATTAGTTGGTGATTAGATCATCCCCATCACACATCAAACAACAGACTATAAAACCCTCCTAGCTATCACGAACTTCCGGGAGTCTCACCGATGCTGACAAGTCATGTACGAAACCCCACTGCGTCTTTCATTGATTAAAGTACGACCGTCCTAGGGCTATGTGACTAACTTGACGACGTAGCCCACACAACTATGGCTGCACTCACAATATCCCAGTTACTATAGTAAAAGCAGCCAACAGCACACGGAAAGCTGATGCACAATTTCCAAATTTAAAACTGCTACTAACTAGACTGAGCAGAGCTCATCAATGAGTTGTACAATGCAATAACTTGGCGTCATACAATTACATCGACGGTTTTTGAACATCACACGATGTGTTGACGTAATTCGCATTTATCGCTAGGCAGGGGAAGGTCGTATTCACAAACTTTTGACTTGACAATGAAGAACAATGAGGTGAGTACAACCTGTTATCATCGGCTAACTTTGCTAACTGGATTAGGAACATTTACATTCCCTCTGTCGACATTTATGTTAATCGTGGATGTTAACAGCAACAAAAAAGACAATATAGAGTCGCAACTATTGACATGATATGTATCAAGAGAATACCGAATTAAACGATAATATGGGGCTTCGATAACCTAGTTGGGATAACCACACAACTGGGTTACCGATGTTCAGACAACCTGTGTTCGATTCCCGCTGGAAGTAGCGTGAACTGTACTCGTGGTTGGAAAAACAAATACACCCGCGGTCGACGCAGTCGCTGACAGAAATGGTTACCAGGTTAGTACTCTGGGAAGGCGAGGAATGCCGCCTCGAATCGTAAGTTTCGATGCTTGAAGCGACACTATCCATAAGTCTCTGAACACTTCGAGCACATATGGGTGAAAACTCGCGTGCTAAGACGCCGATACAAGTCTCGTATTTACCGTTACCTTTGATAGACAACGTTAGGAATGAAAATATGAAAGTGTAACACTAGTTATATGAGTACACACAGAATCATTTGCTTTGAAGTTAACTCTTAAACGTGGAAACAATGCTTGTGAAGTATTGCGATAATTCATGTATTTTGTCATGTTAACAGTATCTATTAACGCTTTAACAGCAAAGTGAAGGGCAAAAAAAGAAATCTTCCGGCATCAGTGATACATTCAAGTTTACTCCAATCATGTACGAAGCAAACAGAGCACCTCTGTCTGAAAACAAGGAATTTGTGTTGTTCCCCGAAACCTGGAAGGCAGAAAAAGAGAGAACAAGATTGATGTGAAGTTCCTGTTGGTTTTCTATAAAAAAAAAAGACATTGATGCGACGCTCTGAGAATCGTTACTACGCCCAAACTTTAAACTGTTTTTCTTCGTTTCATTTTCTTCTCCCTCAATTTTTCCCGACTTCCTCGTATAATCTTCGAAAGTAGAGAGAGTGAAAAAAAAGTAAGAATTGCAATTTCTTTTTTATTTCTCTCGCAGCCTCTAACATTGGTAATTCGATACTGTTGCAGAGTTTGTTTGATGCATTTTGACTCCAGCTCTGCTCAGACTAAGCACCTTCTGATGTGTTCATATATGTTTCGACATTCAGTCACAACGCATCCGATCTTTGAGAACACAATATTTACATGTTGTTTCTCTACATAGTTCAAAATTGCTTCTTTATTAGTTCTTGATTTTATGGTCTCATTCCTAAGTGTTATCCTTGTAGTCACTAATTCTGGTCTCTCCTCAATCATCTCACTTCTATATTGGCCAAAATAAATAACATCAAAACATTAACATCAATGCATTATAATTATAGTCGGTAATTATACTGTGGCAAGTAACAAAGGTAACGGACACATTTTCTGAGCGGAATCTGAGGAAAAATACTGAACAGCGACAGTCAATGCTGTAGTGTTAATGCAGTAAATATTCTATTTTACTACATTTAACAAAATAATAATTGTGGTCTAATAAAACCTAGGGGAAATAGTCTGAGGTTGAACGAAGAGCGTGTTTCGCTAAGAAGAAGACAAAGTCCCAAAGTTAACCAAACAGTAATAAATAAAGACGGACATCTTTACAGAAAGAACTATTATAATTCGTTTGTGGATATTTAACTTAAATATGATATTAATGATAATGGTGATAATGCTGACTTTAAATACACATATTTTGTTTTAAAAATGAGCTATTTTATTATTTTATTAATTAGAATTTTTTTTATCTATCTATCCCAAGACATTTGCTGATTCTGCATGTTCTAACAGTTAAATAAAAAAAAGAAAACATTTGTAACCCTGGGTCGCGAACTTTTCATTCGATTGTCAGTCTTATATGAGCAGGAACTATCTGAGCTGACGTGATGAATACGCAAGAACAAAATAATTCCTGGGTGTAGTCCTCAGTATGAGGATAGCGTGTCTGTTTGTGCACATCAGTTGCTAAAACCACAGGACACTAAGGGTTAATTCTGGTACACTTCTGTCTGTGTTGCTATTTTTGTAAATGTTTCTTTGTTGCTGTCACGAAATCCATGCTACTGCTCTCGTTATGTCAACTTTGTAATGAAAAAGTACTGACTACTTCTGTCTATTACTTTGTCATCTATTACTTTATTCCCTTGTCTAGTTAAGTTTACTTTAGTCAACGGATTATCCCCACTCCACATCTGATATGCCCATAAATGCTCATATCTCCTCCTCAGTATATCCCTCAATGTATGGAGACTGACGACTCTAGTTTTATGTTGATCTATTTCTCGTCTGTGTCTCTCCGCGTAACTGTCCTTTCTCTCATCTCCATTTCTAACCCGATGGCCGTGCAGTCTGAACATGGTTGTTGCTTCATATGCATGACCATGTTCTACCTCCAGCCTTTAATGGGTATATTTGTTATATTCAGTACTACCGGATTTTTTTCTGGGAAAGTAAAGCATCAAGGGCGTAGTACCGACCATATTCTCCCAAAAATCTTGTGCCTAAGGTCTGTAAAATTTATAGTCACTAACACCATATTCCCTATACGCCACTTGGCGTGACGGGGCTCTTTATTTTCTTTTTTTGCTATGTTCTACTTTCTTGAGGGGACTTAGAATGTCCGGTAAATTGCAAGACCGCGGCAGCTTAGCTAGCCAGGAACTGTTACTAAAAAAGGAAAGCATGTGTTTGTATAACAACTTTCTTATATTATGCTTATTATCTTTATCTGCTCAAACTTACTCTTCCTCTGTTGCTATCCTCAATTGCTTACTTCTCTATGCTATCCGCCTTAAGTGCCTAGTTTTGCTGTACGGTGATATCATTTGAAAACTGCATCTATATCTTCACCGTTCGTCCCAACTCATCCGGCATATGAACAATATATGTAGATAACGAACTTGCCTTCCCTCTTTCTTTCTTCTGGCTTGTTCAGAGTTGTTAGTCTCTTCACACCTACCACCACAAAGAGATGGAGTAACATTTTCATCAACTAACAGTTCACTTATTCTGGCGCTGACTGCTGTATTTTCATAACTGCTGTGCTTCTCTGATTGCTGTGTTTCACTAACTGATTTGTTTCACTGACTGCTGTGTTTCTCTGACTGCTGTGTTTCTCTAACTGTTTTGTTTCACTAACTGATTTGTTTCACTAACTGATTTGTTTCACTAACTGATTTGTTTCACTAACTGATTTGTTTCACTAACTGCTGTGTTTCTCAGACTGCTGTGTTTCTCTGACTGCTGTGTTTCACTAACTGATTTGTTTCACTGACTGTTGTGTTTCACTAACTGATTTGTTTCACTGACTGCTGTGTTTCACTAACTGATTTGTTTCTCTGACTGCTGTGTTTCTCTGACTGCTGTATTTCACTGACTGCTGTGTTTCTCTGACTGCTGTGTTTCACTAACTGATTTGTTTCACTAACTGCTGTGGTTTACAGACTGCTGTGTTTCTCTGACTGCTGTGTTTCACTGATTGGTTTCATTTGATGCGCTGCCCTTGTTCTTGACACTGAAGTATAACTGTGAAATATCATTCATTACAGATGGGCATAAAGGTTATAGTTGATGTTTTCCAACCTAAAAATATTTTTAGCAAATTCATTATCATTTCATTTTTCAGAATTGTACTTTAATTTACGCTAAAATTATACTGACCGGACACGAGCCGAGAATCGTGTTCACTACCTATATTCCTGGCGGCACAGACATCAGTGTATATACAAGACACAAGTAATAATAAGTAAATATTATTATATAGGGAACTTCCGAGGCTACAATAGCTAATTTTTTAGTTAGCTGCGTGGCAGTGTGCTGGCGTTCGGCTTCTCGTGGCAAGGCGCGGTGCCAGGGAGTACGGGTTCGATCCCGCTTCGGACCATATATTGTTCTTCGTTTTTTTCTGTTGTTGTTTGTCTGTCAATTTTTCCGAGTGCTAAAAAATACTTCTTTGTTCTAATATATACAAGACACTGTTTTCTTCAGAACTAGCATGAATTAAATTTCAAGTTCTGTGCTTTGTTACACCAATTCACAGAGCATTGGAGATCAATGCCGATAACGGGAACATTTCTTTCAACCCACGATAGAGAATTCTATTTATTAGCTTGAGGTCTTCATCAGCTGTGTAAACACAAACATGCAACAAGAAAATATTGGGGGTTGGTATTATATAATAACAGTAACAGCTGTTGCTCGTGATAAAGCAGCAAAAATAGGAATGGGTAGTCGAAAGAGAACTGCATGATGTAAGAAATAGTGCATCGGCATAAAGCCTTGTAATTAAACATATTTATGCATGAGTGGGTGTATCAGACTAACATAACAAACAGTAACGGGTGAACGTCAAAATAAAATGTAGACCAAGTAATGATAAGTCACTTGAAGGTCATACTCCATGTATTGTTTGGGGACAAGAAGCGAGAGTAGGAAAAGAAAATTGCGTTATACACTGAGGAAGATGTGCCACGTGTGAATAAGATAACAGATTAAGTTTAGGTACAAAGTGAAATCAGGAGGAAGAGGAAGTGCAGGGGACCGGGTGGTAGCATAAAACATAGGGGGAGAACAGAACAATTAGGAATGCGGATAATTTGTTAAAGAATTAAGGAATATATTGATCCAGCCTTTCAGAAAACACACCCACCCCCTGTTAGCTGTGGAGTTGCAACAAACTTCTGCCTTCGGAGAAGAAATCTGGGAAGTGTGTTACAATTTTTGGTACAACATAATTAGATTAAGCATAGTTGCAATCCACTTTTAGAATACAGTTTAAGAGAATTAACCCTCTAAATGATTTGCTGACATCGAGTTATGTCCCGTTGTTTTCACGTTTTCTATTTTAGTGATGTAAACCCGCACACAGATTCGGGAAAGCGTATTTCTGCTTTTGGTCTTCTCTATCTTTCTCTTTCTTTCCCACTCTTTCTCCCTTATGTTTACATTTATTTACGCACGATTCGTGTATAGATTACCAATAGTTGCCAATTACTAACCATTATCATGTTACTTGTAAGCGACTCATCCCGCTTTGTAAATAAACGTGCAATTATTTTTGGAAATAGATGAAGTAGAAGACGGGAATGAAACACTTTACGCTTGTATTCCCTCTCAGACCACAGCGATAACAGTTAAAACAAAGAATGAACATTTGTTTGTGGGCATAGTTTAATTCACCATCATCATTATTTAGTGCCGTATTCGCATCTAAGGTTGGCTACTATGGAGCGCCATTCAGCTCTGTTTCTTGTTTTGATGGTGCCGGTTGTCATAGGCTGACATGTCCATCTTTTGATATTCTCGTCCATGTTGATCTAAGTCCTCCTCTGCCTTTTTTACTTTGTATTTTCCCTTTCAATATTACTTCAGTAGGCTGCTGTGTCTTTTAATATGCCCCAATGTCGTATTTGTCTTGTTTGAATTGTATTTAGTAGTTCTCTTTTCATTTTTAGTTGTTTTAAGACTGCATTGTCTATTTTCTTTTCTTTCCACCCAATTCTTCATATTCTTCTATACATTTCATTTCAAAGCTTCAATTTTCGGTTCTGTTTTCTTGTCTAATGTCCATATTTCTGCCCCAAACACGAATGTTGAGAATAGATAAAATTTTTACTCTTAGCTTTAGCCTTGGTATTATTTGTTTTAATCTTAATATATTTTTCATATGTAATCAAAGTAAGCAAAAGAAAGATTAAACAAACTCTAAAAATAGGTACTTGGAATGTGAGAACACTCATGCAGAAGAGTAAACTAGAACACATCATACAAGAAATGAAAAGAATGGGTTTACAATTACTGGGACTTTGCGAAATGAGAAACACCGGATCAGGGGAGATGTATTCTGATAAACATAAAATAATCTATTCTGGAGGTACTGAACACCAAAGAGGAGTAGATATCATCTTGGATGCAGAAAGAGAAAGAACAGTGAAAGGCTTTTACACAATATCTGACAGAGTCCTTTTAGTGAAATTGAATGGGAAGTGAATAGACATAAATCTTATACAAGTTTATGCACCAACAGCAGACAGTCTAGAGGAAACAATTGATAAATTTTACAACGAGTTAAATGAGGCACTTCATAAATGCAAACCACATGATAACACCATAGTTATATGGGCTTTTAACGCAAAAGTAGGAAAGGAAAAAGTTGAGGAGTAGTTGGTTACTTATGGCTTAGGCGAGAGGAATGAAAGAGGTGAGAAACTTATTGACTGGGCAAGAACACACGACATGATTATAGGAAACACCTGGTTTAAGCTACATGTGGACATGGAAAAGCCCAGGGGACAAAGCACGTAATCAAATTGATTATATAATGATAAGCAATAGATTTAGAAAAAGTCTGTTGTGTGTGAAAACTAGACCAGGGACAGATTGCAATAGTGATCATGTACCAGTTGTGGGAAAGCTTAGAGTAAAATTAAAAACAACAAAACGAGCCTCAGTTAACATCAAGTAAAATTTAGATTTACTAAAATCAGACAAAAAGCAGCAAGACAAATATAAAATCACAATTCAGAACCGGTACAATGCAATATAGAAGCTACAAAGCATTGATGAACAGTGGGAAATGCTAAAAGAATCAATGCAACAAATATCAAAAGAGTTTATACCACCAGTGAGGACAAATTCAAGAAAGAAATGGATGACAGATGACATTTTGCAGCTAATGGATACAAGAAGAAGAAATAAAGGAAATAAAGATGAGTATAAGAGATTAAATAAAGAAATTGTAGTAAAATGCAATGAAGCAAAAGAAGCATGACTAAAAGAGAGATGCAAAGAGATTGAAGTGCAACAAAAAGGAGATGCTAAAACTATATACAAACAAATTGAGGAATTAACAGGAAGAAAAACGCAATAAAATAATGAATGTCTAAGATCAAAGGAAGGAGAACTGTTGAATGATCAAGAAAACATAAGGGAACGATGGACAGAATACATTAAAGATCTTTATAATGATGAACGAACGGAAGTAAATATTAAGGATAATGGAGAAGGACCAGAAATACTCAGAGAAGAAGTGGAAGACGCCTTGCGCAATATGAAAGCAGGCAAAGCTCTTGGACCAGATAATATAACTAAAGAAAAGATTGAAGCCATGGGTCATTTTGGAATAGAAATAATAATAACGAAAATATTGAATGATATCTACAACGGCGGATATATACCAGACGATATGCTCAAATCAATATTCATAGCCCTACCAAAGAAATCGGGTGCGATTGAATGCGATGATCATCGCACAATAAGCCTTATGAGTCATATGACTAAGATAAGAATCATCATGCGAAGAGTGCGAAGCAAAATCAGTCCAGAAATTAGCGATGAACGGTGTGGTTTTGTTAGAGATAAAGGAACAAGCAATGCCATTTATATCATAAGATCTTTAATAGAAAGATCCATAGAGGTGAAAACAGATCTATACCTATGTTTCATAGGTTACACCAAGGCATTTGACAAAGTAAAGCACCAAGAAATAATCACAATTTTAGAAAGCATAAACGTAGACAGTAAAGATCTAAGATTAATAAACAACATGTACTGGCAGCAAACAGCAGCCATAAGAACTGGAAACAAATTGAGAATGTTTCAACAAATAAAACAGGGTGTTAGACAAGGTTGTGTGCTGTCACCAGATTTGTTTAATATTTATAGTGATATTATTTTAAGATCCATAAGGGACATGCCTGGAATAACAATTGGAGGTCATAATATAAATAATCTAAGGTATGCTGATGATACAGTCTTAATCGCTAAGAGAGAACATGAGTTACAAGAAATGTTGGACATTATAGTGAAAGAAAGCAAAAACAAAGGACTCAGCCTTAATAGCAAAAAGACAGAGATAATGGTAACAATAAAGAAAAGACATCACCTCGGTGCAAAATAAAGACAAGTGGAACAATATTAAAACAGGTAAATGAATTTAAATATTTGGGAACTTTGTTAACCTCAGACGGAAGATGTACAAAAGAGGTGAGATGCAGAATGGCTCAGGGAAAAGCAGCTAAAACGAGTAATGAAGATGTTCTGAGAGAGGTCAAAGCAAAAAGAGAGCTAATTTCCAATATTAGGAAGAAACTCACAATTTTTTGGCCATGTAATGAGAAGAGAACAACTGGAATATATTGTAACAACTGGCAAAATTGAGGGACGAAGAGATAGAGGGAAGCAAAGAGAAAAAATAACAGACAGCTTTAGAGAATGACTTGGCAGAAGGTCAACAACAGAAATGATTAATAGCTGCCGAGATCGAAAGTTGTGGAAAGACATGACCACCTACGCCAGCAGGCCCGGTACTTGATGATGATGATAGTCTTGAGTATGTCTGTATTATTGATATGTCAATTAGTTTTGCCTTCATTTTTAATAGTATAATCCTATCATTGTATGTCCAGTGGGTATTTATATATTTTTGTAGCTCTCGTTTTATTAGAATGCCTACTCCTCTTTGATGTTCTCTTGTGTTACCTGAATATATAAATATATATTTATCGTCTTGTATGTGTCCACTTTCCTTCCATCTTGTTTCTGATATGCCTAAGATATTTATGTTTAATCGCTCTGCTTCTACAATAAGATTTTCTAATTTTCCTTGTTGGTATAAGGTCCTAACATTCCATGTAGCTATTTTCAATTCGTTCTTTAAACAATAATAAAAATTTCTCTCCATGGCTTTCTTTGGATTGTTACGTGATGAGGCTCCAATCTCTTTCACGGTGGTCTGCCATATTCACCTTTCGTGTTCTGAATATGCCTCATGTGTACCACACACATTACTGTTTTCGCTTTCTGGGCCGTTAATCATTTCTGATTCATCCGCCCCATCCACCGTCACAGACTTTTTATATTCGGGTTGAACATACCCGCGGCGGCGCCATTTTTTGTCGAACCATGTGCTTCACTATCGAACAGCGAACACACGACACAAAGAGGAATAAATCATATTCCACTTAAATATCGGTAATCACAGTTTATCCATGCGTCCGAAGTAAAACATACACCAAACGGGGAATAGCAACACATAATTTCATAACTCGACTGTCACGTAAATCATTTAAATATATCGGCAAGTGTCGAAATATAAAAACTACTGTACATAGCCGCCATGATACCGGATCCCTATATATACAAGAAGATGTTCTAAGAGAGGTCAAAGCAAAAAGAGAGAGGTAATAGTAACAACAAAGAAAAAGACATCACCTCAGTGCAAAATAAAGACAAGTGGAACAATATTAAAACAGGTAAATGAATTTAAATATTTGGGAACTTAGTTAACCTCAGATGGAAGATGTACAAAAGAGGTGAGATGCAGAATGGCTCAGGCAAAAGCAGCTTTCCAAAAAATGAGGAAGATACTATGCAATCCATTTTTGACAATAGAAACAAGAAAAAGAGTTCTTAAATGTTATGTAGAGCCAATCTTAACATATGGATGTGAATCATGGACAATAGGACAGCAGACAAGAAAATCACTGGAGTCTGTAGAAATGTGGTTTTACGGAAGAATATTGAGAGTACCATGGACAGCTAAGAAGAGTAATGAAGATGTTCTGAGAGAGGTCAAAACAAAAAGCGAGCTAATTTCCAAAATTAGGAAGAAAATGTCATCATTTTTTGGCCAAATAATGAGAAGGGAACTACAGGAATATATTGTAACAACTGGAAAAATTGAGGGACGAAGAGATAGAGGGAAGCAAAGAGAAAAAATAACAGACAGCTTAAGAGAATGGCTTGGGAGAAGGTCAGCAATAGAAATGATAAACAGCTGTCGAGATCGAAAGTTGTGGAGAGACATGATCACCTACGCCAGCAGGCCCGGTACTTGATGATGATGATATTTTTCATGATGTTAAAATTTTTTTTGCCATTCCTATTCTTTTGTGTACTTCAATGTTTCATTTTCCCCACTGGTCAGAGTATGCCCAAGGTAGTTGTAGTTCTGAATTGTCTCCGTGTCTATTCCTTCAAATTTATATCCACTTGTAGGTTTTTACTATTATCTTTGTTTATTTTCATAGTTTTAGGTTTTTGATATTCATATCTATTCCAAATTTTGTTTGTCATGTTTATGTCATTAAGTAATTGTTGGTCTTTAGGATTTTCTGCTAGATCGATAATAATAATTAATAGATCTATTAAAGGTAGATAATCTTCAGTTTTATTAACAATAATAATTTTTGTCGCGTTATGTCCCTTTATTATCAACTATACTGAAATTCTATTACATCCATGGCTGTCATTATAATTCAGTAATTCAAATAGTCTCACTCTAACATTTCTAGTTATCCTTTCTTCCTCGAAAGTTGTCACTTAATATATCACAAACATTTGCCTTGCCAGATCTTCACTTCTTTGAGGGTTTATAGTTTAACCCTTTGTCAATGTAAATCTATTTGATTACAGTAATGTTCTCACCTTTCATAATATTTGACCGATTGTTTTATCTTATCGTCCACAACAATCCAGTATACAAATTCCGTACTATACAGTTACATTGAGTAAACGTGATACTATGCAAGGCTCACTTGTATTTTGTTTCGTACGTATTTACAAGGAATTTTATACTGCTCAAATGATTTCAGTGCTCCCACTTCTCTTTACATATGTTTTAAAAATTTATTTTCAACATTCTGGCACCGTGCACCAAACATATCAAGTGATTTTATTTTGTTCTATTTAATCTCTACTTATATTTATGATTATCTTGGATTGTTCACTTCAAATTGTTAGATATCATATTTTTTTATTTCAAATTGTCATGTTCAGCTCTTTTCATTTACTGCTTTCACTTAATAGTGTGATCATTTAAGCCAGTTCTTGCTCACAGTAACATGTAGTAATGAATCTTTTTAATTCTCAGATTTATTTCTGATTTCTTATTTGTTAATGCATTAAATATTTTAATAAACAATTTGTATTTTTGTTTTAATTCCAAGCGATACGTTTATATTTGTTTGCTTCTAGTATTTTTGTTGTGTGGATATGTTGGTTATACTACTTGGCCATTAGCTGTAATATTTTTTTATAATAAATAACAACAATAAATATCAGTATATCTATTACAAGTAGATTGTTTTAAATGCGTTGGGACAATGTAACATCAGACGGCAGATGTTTTGTGTTGGTCAAATGTAAAAGTCGCACAAGTCAAGAATATTTTAAACAAAATGAGGGATATGTAAAGCAATACGTTATGCATTCAACAAGTCATTGAAAGATAGAACAAAAATAATAGTTTGACGGTGCTCAACTAATCAGTTCTACTTTATGGCAGAGAATCATGGACAGGAAACAAAGACTCCTACTTCAGACCTTCATAGTGAACACCACGGAAAAGATGTTGAATGACATTTATTCAGACCAGAGAAAGGAGGACTCCTACTTCAGACCTTCATAGTGAACACCACGAAAAAGTAGAGGAGGGTAGTAAACTAGGATGACCAAAAGAAACTCAAAGAAGAGTTACTATAGAGGGATAAATTGTGGACTTGAGAACAAAACATGACCTATCAATGAATCTCCAAACAAGAAGATCTATGATTTCTGCCGTAAGTGCAGCCTCTTCCCTAGAGGAACTAACCTTATGGAGAGTGGTCGGTTCTACTATCTTGTTCTATCTAACTCAAGTGTGACCGGATGTCAGTTGTATCGGAGACTAATAACAAAGTAGCTGTATCATTTTAACAAAGTAGAAAACTACTGACATTTATTTTTTTTAGGAATTTAGATATAGCAAACTGTTTGTTTATACCCGGGCATAAACATCATATTTCCTAGATGAGTTGAAATTATATCAATTAATTATCCTCAATCTATCCCAAGGTAGCATGAAATCCTTGGGGTTCGGGGGCCTATGTAGCCTAGTTGGAAGAACCACCCGACTGGGCTACCTGTGTTCGATTCCCGCTGGAAGCAGTGTTCCATTCCCGCAGTAAACTTCTGGACAGGCGGCCGTGCACATATGGGTGAAAACTCGCGTGCTAAGACGCAAAATCAAGTCTCGTACTTTACCTTTACCTTGAGGTGCATACGTGGTGTTGGTAGCTTCCTTCGTGATCATGAAAGAGATTAAATTATTATATGAACACTGCACTATATCGATGGTTTAATAAACAACAATACAAGAATTAACGTTTCATTCACAAGTATTTTTAATGAAGACACATTTTAAAATAAAATATAAAATGCACAATAAAGAAAAACTCCCGCCAACCTCTTTACATTCACGCGAGCTTAGAGCCCCAATCAATAAATGATTGGAATAAAATGGTGCCCGATCTACTGTCTGCCTGTCTGTCCATACCTTCCAGCAAGGCCAGAGACACGGAATGGAAAAAAGAGCAATGACATTCGGTTTAAATTGAAACCATTAACCCTTAATCCTCTTACAGAAAGACGATTCAAACGGAACAAATCGGCTACGGGACTATAATTAATTGAGTTGTAAAATGTTTTAGCATTATGTCGTCTCAGAATATGTGAGCTAATACTACAGTTTATTAAGGATTTATTTCAGAATGGGCTCTAGATATCTTCAAGTGAGATCTGTTACATTTTTTAGGGGTGCAGTAAGGGTTAAGAGCACCCAGGTAAATTATGAGAAGCGTGAGGACAATTGATATAAATATGTATTTAAAAGCTAGTCTTCATGGACAAAGGAAAGAGAAAATTATGTTAGCATAGGTCGTTTATAATGTTGCAATGCTAGCATGATCCGACAATCTTAATAATTGTGTTCATATTAAAGTAATAGTTTGTTTATATTAAGAAATGTTTTTAAAAAATGCTAATTTGCTTTAAAGTCACATCTCGTTCCACTTCCTCATTATTGTTAGTCACTACCAGCAAATGTTAGGTAGCTCACCTTACGTAAGTCAGGAGATGAAAATAATCGTAAAATAAATCAAAACAAAATAAATATAAACAAAAACGCGACATTCAATGCCATGTACATCTTTTCAAGTGAACTGAACAACGAATAAAATAGAAAAAAAAAACCCCTATTACAATAAGCGGCTTGTGTTAGGGACATTGACACAAAAGAGAAAGACGTCAACCAGTACATGGCTCATTGAGAAAGGTTATGTTTTCAATGCCTATGCAGTTCAGCATTTGTCTTTAATATTTTCATCTTTATTTGTATTTGATGTATATGTTTATCATCATCATCAGTACCGGGCCTGACATGATCACCTGCTGGCGTAGGTGATCATGTCTCTCCACAACTTTCGATCACGATAGTTATTTATCATTTCTGTTGTTGACCTTCTCCCAAGCCATTCTCTTAAGCTGTCTGGTATCTTTTCTCTTTGCTTCCCTCTATCTCTTCGTCCCTCAATTTTCCAAGTTGTTACAATATATTCCAGTTGTTCCTTTCTCATTACAATGCAAAAAAATGATGATTGTTTCTTCCAAATATTGGAAATTAGCTCTCTTTTTGCTGTAGCCTCCTTCAGAACGTTTTCATTACTCTTCTTAGCTACCCATGGTATTCTCATCATTCTTCTGTAAAATCACATTTCTATAGACTCCAGTGATTTTCTTTAAAAGTTTGTAGCCACTGTTAAAGTAGTCCTTTTCTGCAGAAAAAATGTTATCACTTAAACTAAATTGAATTTTTGTGTAACGCTTGTTGATATTTTCTCAATGAATTGCCTTAATTTAGTAAATACAGACAGCGATTATAGCAATGAGGCTCTGTTGCTGAGTTATTTATAGGTTCATGGGTTATCATCATTGCACTCAGAACATGTTCATAGGCTGATCACCTCCTCAGCATACCCCGCTGCGTGCAGCGACTGACGGCTCTGTTTTGGTTGATAATTACTCTTATGCGCTCACTAGCCCTCTCGCTTCTGGATGTAGCCATCTTTACTCCCATTTCTTTTCATCCGAAGGAGTGACGTGGACTCATGATTGTCGAGGTATGTGCCCTTTCCGCATCTCCGAGTGCATTAATGACGTCCGCCTGATCCATTGGATTGATCGTCTTTTACGATAGAACAGCAAGCTAACCGGTGCGCTTTTTCATTTCCCCGTAATCCCGCATGTCCAGGAACATACACAAAGGTGACTGCGTATCGTTGACTTCTGTAATGACTCGACTCATTGCCTGCGTAGAGAGCGAGCCTTCTCTTTTCTTATCAAGCTCATCGACTCACTTAGTATGCAGGCATGGGTGTAGTCTTGTGACTCCAACCAGATGTATGCCCTGGTCGTTGTCATCACCTCCATCGTCGTGCTACTCGTGGTCATAACCTACGCACCGCTTTCTTCCTTGGCTGTTCTGCCTGCAGAGCTTCATGTAAAGGCCCACGCGCTCATTTCGTGTCGTATTAAGGATCCCTCTGAATAAATGACTGCGTCTTCCTCGTCGATGCTGTGCCAGATGAATGCGTTGATGAAGCTCGGTGTCTTTTAACATTCAGTTATTTGGTTAATGCACTAAATTTGATAACTTTTAATATTGAGCTCATCGATAAAGAAAACTCAACAAATATATAGGTTATCACACAATTTATTATAATAAATGTAACATGAATTGAAGTAAAGCCGCAGTTAAAAAGAAAACGTTGCATTTAGAACCATTTTTTTTCTTCATATCTTTTTAAAATTTCCCTCTATAAAGTTGACTTTGCAAATATTCATCTGGAAAATAACGATTTCGAATAACAAATTTTAATTGGTTCTCGTTTTGTTTACATTCGTGATATTTTTATTTGAAAATGGCGGTGATCTTGCTAATTTGATTGTAAATATTGACTCTCAATGATTTGTTTCGATACGTTGACTTTGATTTAAATTTTGTTCTAAATGTTAACTCTCATGTGTAGAATGAATGTTATTTATATCGGATATGAAATAAATAAAACGCAGACGTGTACGCTTGGTTGCTGTACTTAAGAGTTAGCAGCGTGGAAGCCCACAGGTAGTCTTACCTCTAGATAACGATACCTAGTAAAGTGAGTTGTAACACTTCGATATTCTTATGTTTCTCTAATCTTTTAGTTCGGAATATTACATATAAATACGTTTCGGTATTCGTACGTTTGTCTTGGAATTTGGACAGTATGTTGCCCATATCAACTGTCACACGATCATGCCAGCGGTGCCATGTTAACGTTTCTGCCTGTGATATACTATCACGATACTGAGATGTTTGTTTGGGTTTGGGTAGAAAATGGAGCATTTAGTTTCGTTTAGTGTAGTCGATAAATTGTCCTCCTTTGCATATCGGACAATTCTATAGTGCTCAAATAGTGCCCCTCCCTAGAAAAATTTGCCAGTATGAAGCACGTCCGCCACACAGTAGAGAAGGCGTCAACGATGGCTCCAGCTCAGGTTCTATAGACTCCATAGAACCGACATAGAACTAAACTCCAGCTTCCCTAATCATCTCTTACTGACATGAGGTGGCAGGTGGCATGGGCCCTATTCCTTTCTCCCTTAACACAGTCAGGGCCACGAAACAAGATTCACAGGCGATGGAGAATTTACTTATTTTTGAAGCTGGCCTCTATTGGATGAAGCTGAAGAGAACCTGAGAGAAATCAGTATTACGATACAAACCGATGAAAGAAGAGGCTTTATGTTCTTTTTTCCTTATTGAGGCTAGTTGCTACCTGAATTGTAAATCGTGGCTTGTCTACCACTCAGAAAACCTGCCTTTTAGTTATAATGTACAAAGTACGTTCAAATTCATTTGGAGGATTAAAATCAAAACTAATACTTGAGCCACAAGTCAGTTCTTCATTGAGTGGATCCATGAAATAAATTGTTGCCTTGAGTATAGACAATTAGATAGACGGAGAAAAAACTGATTATTCAAAGTCTATCATTGAACAACACCCGTTTTTCATGTAATCCATGTAATGTTTTTTTTTTAGTTTTTATGAGCAATGATTTTATACATAACGTATTATAAGAATACATACATACATATATATATATATATATATATATATATATATATATATATATATATGATGTATTACACATGACGTATAAGTTGAATTAAGCATTGCTCGAAGGTATGTAACGGATTAATGTAATTTAATCTACTTGGGGAAAACTACTTAGGCATTCTATCAAATCGTATTTCACACAGTCGTATAAAATGATTATATAAAATTAGCGTGATTCCATTGTGTATCATGCATGTACACTAGCTAATGTTTGGTAACATTCTCAACCTTTCACTTAACCATCCATAACAAAATTCTTAATAAAATCCTCTACGAACGCATATCAAATGTCCCAATTAACATGATTGTTAGGATTGTGTTAATATTTAAAATATCCTTGCTAGTGTTATATCTACCATGAAACATTATGCCATTTATTGTATGAGTCTCCGTGTAATTTTGATTGCCATTAAAATAATACCGTCGTTGCCATTAAAAACTGTATTTAATCGCAGTCAATGCAGTGTGAAGTGTGAAGTGTAGAATAAGAACACATGTATTTTAGTAACAGATTGTAGGGCGATCACTAGAGCGACACAAATGGCAGAAGTCATGACAAACAACATGGTGGTACAGAACCTGCTGCCTTCATCAAATTCATTAGCTTGGACGTTTGCAATACAAAGCAGAAAATGACGATGATGAAGAAGACGAAGAAGAAGAAGAACAAGAAAGAAAATAAAAAGAATAAAAAATGTAATAGTTGTATCAGCAGAGTGGTAGTTTTAGTAGTAATAGTAATAGAAGTAGTAGTGGTGGTGGTAGTAGTAGTAGTAGTAGTAGTAGTAGTAGTAGTTTCAGCAGCTGAAGATGGGACAATAATTGCAAGAAGAAAATACATTAGAGGATAACAAAAAGATCAATGACAAATAAATGTTAACTATCGTTCAACACGTACAAAACGTACAAGTCGACTCTACATCCGGACTAACAGATTGATTTTTTCACAAAAGTGAACGTTTCTACAGTAATATCAAGCAACTGAACGTATTTCTGTTGAGTCCATCATCTGATAAGGAGAACACTGCGGTTTCTACATTTGTTCGGCTTATCTGAGTTCGACTTAAGTGCAACAACACCACATATTAATTCCATACATTTTCATTCATTGAATTATTCACGGCCCTGCACACACACTGTGTAGAAATTAAACAAACAGTTTTAAGTGTTCACATTATAAATCTGTGGAAAATAATATAACTCACGCACATTGTCAGACGGTGGCAGGAGTGAGAGGAATAGAGGGAGAGAGAAATATAGAGAGAAAGATAGAAAGAATTACGATTTTTACTATTTACATAGCTGGTAAGAAAAAAAATTATTAATAACATATTTATACAAAGATCAACGCATATAGAGCACTGTTTCAAGTAATTACATGAAGTGGTAAAAACATTTCATATAAAAATTATTTCGATCACATTCTGAAAGTGGTAGTTTACAAACAGCTAATAGAAAAAGAATGAAATTTAAAAAAAAAGGATAAGGTTGTATGATAACAGTACTATGTAGGTGAGAAGCAACAAAAAAAAGTAGAACAACGTTTCGGCCGAAAAGGCCTTCAGCAGAAACAATAAACAACAAAACAAAAATAGATAATGATATACACAGAAATATAAATGAACAAGGAAACATGTGAGGATATGCCAAAAGAATCAGAGTGTGTGGTGAAGAAATATCTTAGCAATTTTCGATACAAGCAGTCATCACATTTCTTGTATCATAAGTTGTTCAAAACTTATAGACAGTTCACAAAGTGAATGCCTGTGTGTTATAGAAGTCAATGTAAAATAAAAATCTATTATTAAAATCACAATGAGACAGCAGACAAAATGATTTCGTAATGACGTGACAAGGCAGAAATCAAAATACTACACAATGAGCCCTCATTAAAAGCTCCGAAAACACTAGACACAAACACTAAGAAAAAGATGGATTGGTGGAATATTATAAATACTAGGAGACTTTATTAGCGGAATAAATGTGTCAATAGAAGATGAACAGGCTGTCTATTTCTGTGAGACTATTTCTCGCCGCGACGGCCAAAGGTAAATCAGGAAATAAAAAAAGTCACTAAAGTTATAAAAGTCGTATTCTCTTTTTTTTTAATCTGTTATGGTAAAAGACGGGCAGGAGAGAAAGAAAGTAAGAGATATAAAAGCCACCACATCTTGGATAATGACGTCATAGCTTTGTTTGTTTGCTGCCGTTCTGCTGTCCTGTAAAGTATGTGAACTATTCAGAAGTTGTGTTGGTTCATAGTACACAGCTAGCCAATATGCGATATTTGCGCCTTTCGGCACGGCACATCCGATACAAGCACATCTTTGTTAGGACCGGGCTTTTCCAACCCCCACTCACTCAGTTTTGTTTGTAGCTTAGGACCATGGACAAGTTATTGTTTAATCAAACATTGCGGCTTGCTAGAAAGTCAGTATCAAGATCAAGAGTACTAACGTTCTAATGAATCTGAAGTGAGAAAATATTTCGAACCGCGTATAATGTTCAACATTCTTTCATTTGTTGCTAGACAAATGTTTTTTTCAACGAGCATCACACAATCTGGCATCTCGTAGGGAAGAAACAAATTATCTCTGCTCTATTTTTGCATGATTTTACTCCGTGCCGTGTCAAGTTTGGTTCATCTCGGCCTTATCAGCCGCTCTCCAATATTGTCTGCTGCTTTCACACATTTACCCATACCCTAGGCTTGATAATTGAGCAATTACAGCGGTTTTGTTCAGGAATTTTCAAAGGAATTTTTCTAAATACGTTCAATAGTGTAACAGAACTTTTGCTAAGCGAAGCAACACACTATATTTTATGAACATTTCATGTCAAAATTTGGATGTCTATTTTTTTTTTTCAAACAAGATTCAGAAACAATCACAGCTCGCGTTCATCAGCTGGGAGATGATGGACATCTTTCTGGCTGCACCAAATGCGTTGATGCCGATTTGCTAAATAATTACTAATCAAATAATTAGAGAAAAAAAAAGGAATGTGAAATAGCAAATCTCTGCTTCAGTTCTTCCTTAATTTAAGGAGGATAAACATCGAGAACGTAAAATATCCTGATACTGTCATTTACGTTTATTCCCCGGTTTATTCTGCATTCCTAGATAGCACTTCGACTGTGTACATGTTCATCGGCATCTGTATACAAAATGATAAGTGTGTCCTTGCGCTGATTTCGTTCTCGTTTATAGAGCTCAGGCACAAAACAATAGCTTTTATAGTCCGTGTCATCATCATTGTTTGTCAGGAATAGTGTCTAAGAAGATAAACACTTTCAATAACATTTGTTGTTCACACACTACACTGCTAATCATGTCAGCTATTTGTGATGTCTGGACTGATAACATTAGCTACCACAGAAAAGCGCTCAGCAAAACAATCTATGACAGTGACTACGTGGCATTGTAATTAGTCCGTTCAAATTGTTTATAAATAGAAACAATGCTGTTTTATCCAGCCTTCAGTGGTTGATGCTGTCCCAAGGATTTATTCAGTTAAGTCCATCTGTATACTCAAACTTTTGTCAAAATCCTGTGCAACTAGATATACAGTCGTAGTTCACCAATGGAAGGTCATCCTTCAACAGTCAATGGTTTCCTATACAGGTTATACAGATACATGAGCTGTCTCCATGAACTTAGTTGGTAGCGGGAGAATAACACGTGACCATTGTATTGTTTGAAATTGTTCATCTGTATAGTCTCATCGTTCGTTCAGTTCACAGTGTTGTGAGTACTCATGAAACGATGTGTTGAATATCCAACAAATGATGTGGTGAATGATGATGGCGTCGCTAACAGATACAACCTTCAATAAGATATCATAAGGATCTCATCCCTTGTCCTTGAGCTGCCCAGAAAACTGCTGCCCCTATCTCTAGAGAACATTTTTTTCAGTTCAATGCGGAACTTCTTCCCAGAGAGGATGTAGATGAAGAAATTGGATGCGTAGTTGACGTTATGTATTGCCTGAAATAATAATGGAGAAACAATAAATTGTTAGGGAACTCCATTCAAAAATAAATAATTGAATGCATGTATATGTATATATATATATATATATATATATATATATATATATATATATATATATATATATATGTGTGTGTGTGTGTTTGAATATGTGTTTCAATGAGTATGTGTGTTTGAATATATGTGTCAATGAGTATGTATCTAAATTAGCCAAACCAGAATTAAAGAACTGTTTGTGCTAGTTTATCATTTTATAAAACATATCATCATCATCATCATCATTGGGTGCCTTCTCCGCATCGAAGGGTGGCTACCATGGAGCGCCATTCCACTCTGTCTCTTGCTTTGATGGTGCAAATTGTCATAGGCTGACTTGTCCATCTTTTGATGTTACTCGCCCATGTAAGTCTTGGTCTGCCTCTGCATCTTTTACCTTGTATTTTCCCCTCTAATATTACTTTTATTAGACTGTTGTGTCTTTTAACATGACCAAAAAATTTCATTTATCTTACTCTAATTGTGTTTCGTAGTTCTTTTTTCACCCTTAGTCGTCCTAAAACTTCCTCGTTATAAAACATATACAGAAAGAGAATGCTTGACTTGCATAAGGAACAATTGGTTCATTTTATCTGTCTGATATCTTGCCAGCCAAAGTTTGAATGAAAGATCTCTTATAGTTTGTTCAAAAACTCGTGCCCACAGAGTATATTAATTATCTCTGAAACGGTTTGATGAATTTCAGAAATTCTTTTTCATGACAACTTGTTAAAGATTTTATAACACTTAAGTACAAAGTTAGTCTGAATTTTGCACAAATCTTTTTTTGTTATACAATGTTAGGACAACATCCGTTTGCTCTAAACATTAGATTTTACTGTAAATTACGTTAGTTTTCTAACAATGCAAGTTAAAGTAGTATCCGTATTAATTTACGGTTCAGTGTGTGCGAGCTGGTAGTAAGATTGTGTGGAGAACACATGAAATTTGCATTTTTAAATGATGAGTTGATCACAACAAATGTGGGTATTGTAAAATCCTAAAAAATTAGGACAACCAAGAAAATCCTATTTTTATACACCTCAAACAAGCAAAAATCTTTCCAAAATTCATGCCAGTAGGGAAAAAAATTAGACTTAAGGTCGGTGAAAAAATAAGATTTCTTGAAAAAGAATTATAGAAATTCATCAAACAATTTCCGAGATAATTAATAAACTCTGTGGGCACGAATTTCTGAACGAACTATACCAACATGTCCAACGGATAAACACTCACGCGAGAACGAGTTATTTCAGAACTTGTACAGATACATTGTATTAGATTTCAATTTGTCTTGATAAATAAGATGCTGTCATTGAGCCACAAACCTCGCCGCCACGTGATTTTGGTTTAATGATATTGAATGATAGAATTAATAATCTGAGCTCCGATGTGGTATGCGTTTATTTTTATTTTTCATTGCGTTTCATTCTAGAAACAAATTATTAATTCTAATGATATTTTATAAAGAACATTCCCTTTTGTTAGGCGAAGATTGAGATCTTTTTTGAGTATCTAGCTTTTCGTTTGTTAGGCCTTTATACATTCTCTGTTAAATTCTTTTAAAAACAATTTAAAGAAACTCTCCAGATGTCAATATTTTTTTCTAAATACAACCACAGACAGAAACAACCAGGATTTTCACCTCTTACATTAAAAAATCTATTATATATATATATATATATATATATATATATATATATATATATATATATATACATACATGCATACAATGCGAATTAATAATCTCGGCATGCTTTAACGAAAACTGCTTCAATATTCCTTGAAATAGCGTACAGACAATTAAATATGAAAAACAAACAGATAAACTAAATATCAGACATATGTACATGAATAATACCTGAAACACGTGCATCCAGGGCAGAACGTTCGCAAATGCAGGCCCGAACTCCCTTCCATATTTGTTAAACATGACATAGATAGTTATGGTGAATATTACAGTCGGTAGGGTTGTAATGATGTAAGTGAACGATATGGCTATCAGCATCCGTGTAGTTTTGCTTCGTCTGCGGGAGCTTCCTACAAAATGAAAGAGAACAATTGAGAAAATAGCTGCAGACTTGCTCAACACAGGAAAAAGGTGAGAGGAGAGGAGCAGTACGTTTTATGATAAAATTATTCTTTGTTGCAAAGCTCTACATAAAGAGTATCCTATTATTTTCATTTTACATTGACACGGTATAACTGAAATTACCAGAGAAAGATGCATATCAAAGTGCTATCAAAGTTTGTCCCTTAAAATAAAGATTTTGAATCAGATGTATCTGCAACCATTTTTTCCCCTTTCGCTATTGTTTCTTATTTTGTCTGCTTGTTAAGATGAATGGCTCTCCAAAAATATCTCATCAAACATTGTGTAATCTCCCTCTTTCCCTTCAGATTGGAACCATATTAGACAATAATGATGTACTTTTTGTCGTTTCCAGTTTTTTCAAGTAAAATGTTGATGCTGCTGTGTTTGAGTAACAATGATTGTTGTTTTGCCGTTTCGTTGTATTCTAGGCATGATATCAATTTCAGGGCCGAGTTTTCCATACTCTGTGGAAATGCATGGCAGACACATCAATTCTAGGACATGACTAGATATAATCGATGTGGATGTTAGGTAAGCATGTTCGTCTACCATCTTCCTGGTTCTGTTTTGTTTGTTCTTGTATTTCTTTTATCTTGTTCACAAGCGAGATCGACTACATTTGAGCTCTATTACGATTTGTCTTCGTTTTAAAATAATCTTTTATTTCAGTTTGTTTGAATTAGTTTTTGGAATCAGTTATTAAAAATATCTACTTAACAAATATGAGGATTTTGTTTAATCTCCCACACACACAGACACACACATCCTAATAAATATGTATATATTTATATATACATATATAAATACATACATACATACATATTTATATAATCTCATTCAACTGAGTAGCTGTAGCAATAATACACAATCCATTTTCTAAGTATTTATGTTAAGATAGTACATTCTTTGACTGTTATTTAGTATATTTTATATTTGGTTCAATATTATTTCGTACTTCAGAAGTAATTCTATAATCCTGTTATATAAATCTATAGGTAAATAAAAAAAATGATATCTAGTGAATTTTAATAAAAAATGGTATGTATTGAAATAATAATGCAGTTGTGACTGTATTTTGAGGATAGCAAAGTTTATTTTGCGTAGAAACAATGATACAATACTGTTTGATGATGTGTACCAGGATAATGATAATAAAATTGTGTGTGGAAAGAAGAATAATAAAAAAAATCTGCACGTAAGAAAACTTTTAAGAAATACATTTAGGTGCGTACAGAACTAAAGATATTATTGCAAAAATTAAAAACCGTCACTAACCAGTTAAACGGGTGGATGAAGAGTCCCCATTATGGGTGGCCTTCTCAACGCTAAATATACGGATGAGCACGCCAACGTTGCAGGCAAAAATAATGATGACTGGGGCGATGAAAAGAAGGCCAAACTGATAGACGTATATGTGAAGTGGAATGTAGATATGGTCGTGCTCTGGTGAGCCATACACCGGAAACCATGGTTCTTTACCATAACAAATCTGAAATAAATAAAGATTTGATCTGTTACTACACTTTATGTTTCTGCGCCATTGTACAACTAATATTAAAGCTGCGATTTGTTGCTAGAACTGATCACGTTTTTTCTTCACAGCAAGAAAAGTGTATCATCATCATCATCAATTATCGTACCTGCTGGCGTAGATGATCATGTCTCTACACAACTTTCGATCTCAACAGTTATTTGTCATTTCTGTTGTTGACGTTTTCGCACGTCATTCTCCTAAAATAAAATTCTCTCCGCACGTTTCGGCGCACAATGCACCATGCCGATTTCAGTCATGTACGTTTAGCCGCACAGTGCGTAACTCTCAATTTGGTTAGTGTAAAACGTCATTAAACAATATTCTTTTTACATGTCTAGTATCATCTTGGTATTGGTGATATCTCATTACTTGTTTAAATATCTAAAAAATAATATTTAATGTGTTCAGTGTTAGATAAATATAAACATGTAGATAAATATTTAAAAACATGAACAATTGTGTATCTGAAATCTCTACCGCTATATTGATAAAAACCTTCTGTACTGAAAGAGTTAAATTGATATCTTTTCTCTTTACTTCCCTCATTTTTCTCGTTCCTCATTTTTTTCCAGTTCTTGCAATATACTCCAGCTGTTTCTTTGTCATTAAAAGACCACAAAATGATTATTCTTTCATCCTAATATTGGATATTAGCTCTCTTTTTGCTTTGGCCTCGTTCATAACGATTTTTCTTCTTAGTTGTCCATGGTATTCTCAATATTCTTTTGGAAAACCACATTTCTACAGGCTCCAGTGATTTTTTTGTCTGTTGTCCTATTGTAAAATTGTATGGAAAGAGAGATTACAATTAAAATATGGGCCCTCGCTACAACAAAGAAAGGTAAAGACCCAGGGAAAGACCAGTCAAAATATCCATGAAAGAGGAAGGAGCCCTGCCAAATAAACCTAGGGTAAGGAAGCAGTCCCGAACAAATCCTTGTTGAAGAACATTGCAGTGAACCACAGATTACAAACCACAATTTAGCACAATTCACTATTACTAAGGAGCCGCGATAGCTCAGTGGTTAGTGAACTGGACTACAAAGGACAAGGGGTAGGGTTCGATCCCAACCGACGGCCTCCGGGTTCACCCAGCCTTAAATGGGTACCGGATTTTTTCTGGGAAAGTAAAGCAGCATGGGCGTAATACCGACCACATTACCCCAAAAATGATGTGCTGAAGGTCTGTAAAATATAGGGTCACTAACACCATATTTCCCTATACGCCACTTGGCGTGACGGGGGTACTTTATTTTACTTTTACTATTACTAAGAAAGGGAAAAAAATGTATATAAACATACACAGACATCTGTGTTATCCATGATTACTTCATCATCATCATTATTGTGTGCCGTCTCCGCATCGAAGGTTGGCTACCATGGAGCGCCATTTCGCTCTGTCTCTTGCTTTGATAGTACAGGATGTCATAGCTGACTTTGTCCATCTTTTGATGTTACTCGCCCATGTTAGTCTTGGTCTGCCTGTGCCCCTTTTACCTTGTATTTTCCCTTCCAAGATTACTTTTAGTAGGCTGAGGTGTCTTTTAATATGCCCCCAAAATCTTAACTGTCTTGTTTTAAATGGGTTTAGTAGTTCTCTTTTCATTTTTAGTTCTTTTAATATTCCATCGTTTCTTTTCTTTCTTTTCCATTCAATTTTTCATATTCTTCTATAAATCCACATTTCAAAGGCTTCAATTATCTGTTCTGTTTCCTTGTCTAATTTCCATGTTTCTGCCCCATACAAGAATATTGAGAAGATATACCATTTTGCTATTCTTAGTTTTAGCCCTGGTGTTATTTGTTTTGATATTAGTATATTTTTCACGCATTAAAATTGCTTTTTGCCATTCCTATTCTTTTGTTTGGGAGCCGAGATAGCTCAGTGGTTAGTGAACTGGTCTACAAAGGACAAGAGGTAAGGTTCGATCTCAACCGACGGCTCCGGTTCACCCAGCCTTTAATGGGTACCGGATCTTTTTCTTGAAAAGTAAAGAGGCACGGGCGTAATACCGACCACATTACCCCAAAAATCATGGGCCGAAGGTCTGTAAAATTTATGGTCACTAACACCATATTCCCTATACGCTACTTGGCGTGACTGGGGTACTTTACTTTTTTTTATTCTTTTGATTATTTCAGTTTTACATTTTTCCATAACTACATTTTGTAGCTGTGTTTTTATCTCTTCATCTCTTTGATGTTCTGTTATGTTGCCTGAATATGTAAATGGATATTTTTTCGCCCTTCATGTACTCACATTATTTCCAACTTGACTCTGATATGTCTAAAATATCTTTATTTAATTGTTCTGCTTCTAAAATAAGATTTTCAAATTTTCCTTCTTGGCAAAGAGTCCTAACATGGCATGTACATTTTCGTAGATCTTTCTTTAGACTGTTAGAATTTCTGTCCATGGCTTTCTTTGGAATATTACATGATTGGGCTACAATCTCTTTCAAGGTGGTCAGTCATATATGTCTTTCGTGCCCCTGAATATGATTACTTAATTATGAAAACATTGTTAATAGAGCCTAGATATATACAAATGATCTTTCATTAGCATCATATTAAACCTTTCAAATAAAATCTATATGTGCTGTGTAACAATAGATTGATATATTTTAGGTGTAGTTAATGCTACCATAAATACATCATCATCAGCTTGTATTCCAGCTGTTCTCCTCTCATTACATGGGCAAAAAATGATGATTGTTTCTTCCTAATATTGGAAATTATCTCTCTTTTTGCCTTGGCCTCTTTCATAACATTCTCAGTACTCTTCTTAGCTGTCCATGGTATTCTCAACATTCTTCTGCAATACCACATTTCTACAGACTCCAGTGATTTTCTTGTCTCTTGCCCTATTGTCCATGATTCATGCACATATGTTAAGACTTAAATACATAACATATTATAAATAATACATTCTATTATATTATTTTTTGTGACTCCTGTTTACCCGGATTGTAAATAATATCAATGAAAATTACGTTTGTTTCCTTTCCGTTACCGTTTCTCAACTTTTCTCTAGACACTGTGTTAGTTGTAAACAAAAGCATTAACTTCGTATGAATATAACTGTCTACACTCGTAAAATTATATTATATTTTCATGTAATTTACATATTTAAATTATTGTTTTTTTTTAAATTATCAAAAGAATATCAATATCACAATATTTCCCGTTATTATCATCAGCTTGTTTTTTTTTCCCTACACATATTCAACATTCATTAATTTGCTATTTTATTTCAAATATTTAAAATTACTTTTCTCGTTTCGTCTCCAAACTGGAAGCCAAATTTGTAACCTTCCTCCCTGGTGTTATTCGATGAAGATCCTTGACACAGAAATGCCGCCATATTTAGCGCGCCACAATATTTGTCTTTTTAATTTTCTTTTTTGATGATACTTATTTTTTTTTCCCAACACTCCTTCACTCTCAACAGACAATGACATATTTCAAGTTAAAATACAACCGTCGTTTTATTCTTATTTTTTTTTTTGTTCCTTCTACAGAAATAAATGAGCGTGTTGCTATTTTTAAAATAACCGTTCAAATATGTTTGTGTGTATTATCAGTTCAATATGATGCCCGAGCTGGAGGTTGATAATTCAATACAACTTTTGAAATTGTTTCCACAAAACAGCCCCAAAGCTTCGACACATGGCTTCACTATTGGCTTGAATCTGACCCGCTTAACCTTAGGTGTTTTTATTCCAAAAAAGTTGTCAGTATGGTGATTAATCTTGTAATCCTTATTTTAATATATATATATATATATATATATATATATATATATATATATATATATATATATATATATATAAAATACATTCAACAAATACACAAACATACACATATAGTTTCCGGAGAAATAAGTGTAATCTATCTTTCATTCAATTTTCCAGTTTCAGTGTAATAATAGTGTACTAACTTTCCCTATTTACACGCAATGTTAAGAGCTC
Source organism: Megaustenia siamemsis (assembly GCA_032433765.1). NCBI lineage: Eukaryota > Metazoa > Mollusca > Gastropoda > Stylommatophora > Ariophantidae > Megaustenia > Megaustenia siamemsis. Next base: position 39,620,312 of record JAVIAB010000092.1, read on the forward strand.
CTCCTAACAATAAAATAAAAATAAAAGACACAGTTATTCAATAATCAAAAATATGATACCCTTCTAGATCACAAGGGAAAAACAATTGTAAGATTAAATGAAATGATTTTCTTCTTCTTCTTTTTTTTCAGAACAGCATAAACAGCATCAGACCAATCGATTACATTGTAATTTAATAAGCAGCTCTATCGTCATGCTAGTAAGGAATAACCAGTCCAATACCAATACCAAACAACATCATTTAAAAGCAGGCGTGTGTAGAACATTCGCAGCTAAATTGATAACCAACTGAATACTCAATCTTCATGATATATTGGGATAACCTGCCACTACCGACAACTGGAGACAGACAACATTCCTCTTGTTGTGTTCTTATAAGCGATCTCTTGTAAAATGCGAGGTCGACCACATTGTTCTAATCTTTAATTTTCTCATTGGATCCTAGAATATTTCTTCCCTTTCGTAATATTGCTTTTAAATGCTTAACGTATTTTTTTTTTACCAAAACGTTTAACACGCTCTGGTGTGGCATGACCGTTTTTCTCGATTATTTATTTTTATTTGAAATAACAGAAAGAAAATAATTCGAAATTTATGTAAAACACACACGTTGTTAGGACAATTTGTCCAGTAAGTAGGAAAAGAAGTTAAATAAGAGAATAATAATGTTTTATTGGAAATAACTGAGGAAACGTTAACCATAAAAACTGGTTCCAAAACTCATCATGTGGGTTAACTGCAGCCAGATGTGTGTGGCTAGTGGAAGGGAGTGTGTTAATCGAGAATAAAGATATTATCAAACACAGGAACGTGAGCTGCTTCTATCTCTTCAAACTCAAGTGAACTGGTGGGGACTCAGAACTCCTGAACTGTCCTCCAGCTACTAACAACAACATGTGTGTGTGTGTGTGCGTGCGTGCGTGCGTGCGTATGTGTGTGTGTGTGTGTGTGTGTGTGTGTGTGTGTGTAAACTTAAAAGATAAAGCAAAAGCAGTAATTATCATCCTAAATAGGAAGAGATTTATTCAAAATTGCAGTTTAACTCATAAAAAGAAAGGTAATACACGATCAAAGTCCTAAAAAATATATGCAATAAAATATGGCATAGAGAAGTATAGCGTACATCGTTGATACAGCCAATAACGATTTCCATTATTAGAAAATGAAATCTACAAATCTGCACAAATTATGGCGCGTTCAGTCTCAGCAGCCACCTTAAAAGAAAAAAAAGTAAAGAGCCCCCCGTCACGCCAGAGTGACGTATAAGGAATATGGTGTTAGTGACCATAAATTTTACAGACCTTCGGCACATGATTTTTCAAGTAATGTGGTCGGTATTACGCCCGTGCCGCTCCACTTTCCCAGAAAAAAAATCCGGTACCCATTTAAGGCTGGGTGAACCTGGAACCCCTACCCCTTGTCCTTTGCAGTCCAGTTCACTAACCACTGAGCTATCGCGGCTCCCCAGCCACCTAAGCAAGACTAGAAATAATCCTCAATGGGCTGAATGTTCATATATGTCACACTATAGCTAAAGAAAGCGTTGGTTTAGAACAAGAAGCGTCTAGCTAATCTTCAAGCTCCATGCGCGCTCTGGTAAAGTTTCATCAACAAGGCCTGCACTACGTGTTTATTTACTTGAATAAAGCATTTGACAGAGTTGTGCATGAAGCTCTCTGAGAAACCATTAACAAATACATCAATTATCATATGATCAATGTAATCAAACAGCTGTAGGAACACTCCAAAAGTGCAGTACTTGCAAACGAGATGATGGGCATGATACTTCTGAGAACCGTGGAAGTAAGGCATGGTTATTTGGTACAATGTATTTAATCACTTTCTTTAAAAAATGTGTGACAGACATCCTTGAAGAACATAGGCATCTGAGGCATAATTAATACCAGCCTTCATTTTGCACACTTTAAATGGGATAGTAAGTGATGTATCAGTGCTTGAAAGCCTAGTTGAGTCCATAGATAAGATATCATGAGCATGAAAATATAGATCAATGCTTACAAATCAAACTAATAACGAGGAATATCATTGAAGGAACAATCACAGTAAACGGATAATCTGAAGCAGTCAATCAATTCAAGTATCTGGGCCGCATTGCCAGGGAAGAGAACTCACAATCAGAAGTACTAACTACAGGCATTTGTAGTAGCCTGGAAAAGCAAAACCATCTACCTAAGAAATAATGTTAGATTATTTTGAACAGTAGTTGCGTCTGTATTTCTAAAGGTCTGCAGAATATTGACACTCGCTGCTGCTTTTAAGAAGAATATGGGTTCTCTGGAAATGAGATTTGAATAGATAGATATTACAGAAATCTTATCTAGATCTCTTCACCGATGAGGAAGTGTGCAACAATATCTAATGATCAAAGGAACCAATTAAAGACTTTCTGTCTACGGTAAAAGTACAAAACCTAAAATGGTGCAGACACGTTATAAGACATAAATGCCTTGCTAAGACTATTTTGCAAGACATGTTATCAGCTAAACAAGAAAAGTTAGACAGAAAAACGTAGGCAGATGAACGACATAAGAAGATTAATAGAATTTACCATTTTTTTCACGTCTCATAAAGCTGCTCCTAAGCATGAAGGTTGGAGGAAAATAGTGAAAACTCATCACGATTGTGCAAGGGACTATCAGGGTTATATTCAGGGTCATTGTCAGGACTGATAATGCTGATGAAGATTTGTTGATACATAGAGCCGATCACAGTCAATTGTCATTCCACAGTTCTAAATTTCTACGTCAAAATCAGCTCCAATTCTATTCACCAGTTACTCACTCATTCACTCACTCGGCCGCTGATTCATTCAGTTGCACTCGGTCCCTCACTCAATCACTTACTCACTCATCCATTCAATCACGCATTATAAACTGTCTTGCTACCACTTCAACACATATTAATTGTACATTCAATTAAATATTGTAATCGTTTGCATGCACTACCTGAACATTTGAGTGCTGGACAGAATGCAGAATAAACAAAATATGATGATGATCGCTCCTCGCTGCTGGCACCACATGTTACGACGGAAAGGCATGTAGACCACGCACAAACGTTCCGTTGCCATAGCAACGATCAGCCACGAAGACATCAGATTGCAGACAGAATCAGCAAACATAAAAATCTAATATAAGGGGGAAAAAAAGTAAATTAACAATTAAATGTGACGCCCACAATCATAGTATTATTTGTTCAGGAATTAATTACAATGTTGTTTTGCGTATCTAAGCTTTGACAGCCTTTGTTTTCTACAACCAGCTTCCTTTCCAATGCTTCACCCAATATTTGCTTTTCATTTGTTAAATGATGTTATATGTTTTATTTACTTTTTCAGTCGGAAAATATCATCACCAGTACTTGTCTTTCCATCTAATATCACTTTTCTTAATAGAACATAAGGTATCTTTGTGTTATGACTACCACCGGCATACTCAGATACTGTCCATTAGTGTTCCGATCATTTCTTGATAACACATGAATATCTCAGTGCAGTGCATGACCTCTGTAGCAGTAGACGATCTAGCAAGGTCTATGAACAAAACGAAAACTTTTTTATTTGTTATAAAAGATGATCGGAAATTTATTGTTCTTTCCTTTTTTTAAATTTGGACTGGTCTGCAACTCATAGGGCAATTTTTAACTGTCAAAAGTTCTCCTGGATTCTGAGTGGAAATACCAGGCACAAATTACATTTAACATTTTCAACGAGACAAGGACGGGGCAATAACGGGGCAAGGACGGAGCAAGGGCGGGGCAAGGAACTCTTTATCTCGTATCTGGAGAACAGGGGCCATCGGTAGAGAAAACGCAAACACTCTTTAAATGGGGCTCAAACATTGCACTTTCTGGTTACGACCAGTGTGCCTTTCCTCAGCACTACAGCTACAATCAGTATGACAACGTCTCTCCAAGTCTTAATAAACATTTTCATCATTACCACCTCTTGATAGTTATAGTTAAAGTACGAAGGACTTTAGCAAAATAATAAAACAAAACAGTAACAATTAAAAAAAGCAACCAATCAATATTACTAAAGTTTACAACACAACATAATAAACAAGACGTGTACTACGGTCAAGGACTCATTGTCCGGGACGACAGACAACGGAAAATGTAATCGATCCTATTGTCTGTTTTCCTGTATACAGGGTACTTAGGTTCACCCTCCCAGTTATGTCTCCATATTCATTTTCTGATGCTGAACCCGTTCTGGCATGTATCTCATAAGACTGGAGGTCCGTTTAAAATCAGATCTGGTTGATATAAAAATAGCAACGAGAAATTACTGCCAGCACAGGATTTTTTTTTAAAATACGATCTCTAACCATGTTTATTGTGAAATATATGGACTTCAACTGAAGTTATATTTTCTTAGAAGAAGTCGGGTGTATAGATGATAGCAGCTACTGGAGCCATCTCGAGTATATTTTTTCTGACGTTATCTGCTTATTAGATCCATTTACATCTCTCTGGGGTATTTTTTTTTTTTAAACAGGATTGCGTCTGACCGGTTGTTCGATACGTTTAGGAGACACGAAACTGCTAAATCATCATAAATCTAATTACAGATAGGATGGTACAACAGTCGGGAGGGGATTATACCTTGCACGCATCATCAGAAAACTTAGAAAAAAGGCCGGGGCTTCTTAGAATTTCCTCCACCATGTGAATCTCCTGGCTGACCAGAACCAAACTGTGACAAGAAAATGATAACATTTCAATTAAGACAGAATTAAAGGCAAGGTAGCAACTTATATACTGGTATGTCCATCTAGAAACAATGTCATGTGAATCCTTTACATACTCGCCAAACAAAGCAATATATTAAAAGATTAGAAGGAGAAGAGCAAGAGGCAGACCCAGAGTAACATGGGTAGACAACATCAAAGAAACGCTACAACAACATCAATTGACAATGATTGAAACCCCCACCCGATCAGGTACAAGATGAAATGAGAAAATAAGAAAAAAAAGGGCAGTGAAATAAAAGTTGAATGTGGGGAAAAACCATGAAACATTTAACACGCAGAAGAAAACGTTTCATTTCAGTGATCTCATGGGGAAGTCCACCCTAGATGAGACATGAAACACTATGAGTGCAAACAAAAGAGCAGTGTAGCCGGTTCAACAGACCTGGCAAACACATAAGAAGAGGCAATCATCATCATCATCGTGTGCCCTCTCCGCAACGAAGGTTGGCTACCATGGATCGCCATTATACTCTGTTTCTTGCTTTGATGGTGCAGGCTGACATAGATTGACTTGTCCATCTTTAGATGTTACTCGTCCATGTTAGTCTTGGTCTGCCTCTGCCTCTTTTGCCTTGTATTTTTCCTTCCAATATTACTTTTAGTAGGCTGTTGTGTCTTTTAACATGCCCCAAAAATTTCATTTGTCTTGTCTTAATTGTGTCCAGCAGTTCTCTTTTTAAAGAAGCAATCAGCGTGGAATATTTTGCGAGATATTGGAAACCTCTATGGCGTTGTGTTTAGCTCGCTGGCCTGGCTAAAAGGTCAGTGAACTTCAATCCAGCCTGACAATCTCCTGTCGATAGAACTAGAAAAAGATGGATGTCTAGGTCATTGAGTAGGAGAAGGCAATAACGATGAGAAAAAGCACTAGCTCCCTAACCAACAAATGATGTGTTCTAGTAAAGAGCTAACCAACAAATGATGTGTCCTAGTAAAGAGCTAACCAATAAATGATGTGTCCTAGTAAAGAGCTAGCCAACAAATGATGTCGTAGTATAGAGCTAACCAACAAATGATGTGTCCTAGTAAAGAGCTAGCCAACAAATGATGTGTCCTAGTAAAGAGCTAGCCAACAAATGATGTATCCTAGTAAAGAGCTAGCCAACAAATGATGTGTCCTAGTATAGAGCTAACCAACAAATGATGTGTCCTAGTAAAGAGCTAACCAACAAATGATGTGTCCTAGTAAAAAGCTAACCAACAAATGATGTGTCCTAATAAAGTGCTGGCCAACAAATGATGTGTCCTAGTATAGAGCTAGCCAACAAATGATGTGTCCTAGTAAAGAGCTAGCCAACAAATGATGTGTCCTAGTATAGAGCTAACCAACAAATGATGTGTCCTAGTAAAGAGCTAACCAACAAATGATGTGTCCTAGTAAAAGCTAACCAACAAATGATGTGTCCTAATAAAGTGCTGGCCAACAAATGATGTGTCCTAGTATAGAGCTAACCAACAAATGATGTGTCCTAGTAAAGAGCTAGCCAACAAATGATGTGTTCTAGTAAAGAGCTAACCAACAAATGATGTGTCCTAGTAACAAGCTAACCAACAAATGATGTGTCCTAATAAAGTGCTGGCCAACAAATGATGTGTCCTAGTATAGAGCTAACCAACAAATGATGTGTCCTAGTATAGAGCTAACCAACAAATGATGTGTCCTAGTAAAGAGCTAACCAACAAATGATGTGTCCTAGTAAAAAGCTAACCAACAAATGATGTGTCCTAATAAAGTGCTGGCCAACAAATGATGTGTCCTAGTGTAGAGCTAACCAACAAATGATGTGTCCTAGTCAAGAGCTAACCAACAAATGATGTGTCCTAGTAAAGAGCTAACCAATAAATGATGTGTCCTAGTAAAGAGCTAGCCAACAAATGATGTGTCCTAGTATAGAGCTAACCAACAAATGATGTGTCCTAGTAAAGAGAAGACTGATACTTCACTGATCAGAAACTGATGTGATTAATACTTCGCTGGGAAGAAGCTAAAGATAAAATAAATACATCACTGGACAGAAAGTAAAGAGAAGATTAATACTTCACTGGACAGAAAGTAAAGCGAAGATTAATACTTCACTGGACAGAAAGTAAAGAGAAGATTAATACTTCACTGGACAGAAAGTAAAGAGAAGATTAGTACTTCACTGGACAGAAAGTAAAGAGAAGATTAGTACTTCACTGGACAGAAAGTAAAGAGAAGATTAGTACTTCACTGGACAGAAAGTAAAGATAAAATTAATACTTCACTGGACAGAAAGTAAAGAGAAGATTAGTACTACACTGGACAGAAAGTAAAGAGAAGATTAGTACTTCACTGGACAGAAAGTAAAGAGAAGGTTAATACTTCACTGGACAGAAAGTAAAGAGAAGATTAGTACTTCACTGGACAGAAAGTAAAGAGAAGATTAATACTTCACTGGACAGAAAGTAAAGAGAAAATTAGTACTTCACTGGACAGAAAGTAAAGAGAAGATTAATACTTCACTGGACAGAAAGTAAAGAGAATACTAGTACTTCACTGGGCAGAAAGTAAAGAGAAGATTAGTACTTCACTGGGAAGAAGCTAAAGATAAAATTAATCCTTCACTGGACAGAAAGTAAAGAGAAGATTAATACTTCACTGGACAGAAAGTAAAGAGAAGATTAATACTTCACTGGACAGAAAGTAAAGAGAAGATTAGTACTTCACTGGACAGAAAGTAAAGAGAAGATTAGTACTTCACTGGGCAGAAAGTAAAGAGAAGATTAATACTTTACTGGGCAGAAAGTAAAGAGAAGATTAGTACTTCACTGGACAGAAAGTAAAGAGAAGATTAGTACTTCACTGGGCAGAAAGTAAAGAGAAGATTAGTACTTCACTGGGCAGAAAGTAAAGAGAAGATTAATATTTAACTGGACAGAAAGTAAAGAGAGGATTAAGACTTCACTGGGCAGAAAGACTGGGGAAAATTAATACTTCACTAGGCATGAAGATCCAAGACAAAAAGAAACAAGTTACATAGTAAGAAAACAATTAGAAAACCCAAGAATGAAAACCAGTAAAAAGCAACAACGTCAGCTTCAGCATTGAGCAACCCTATTGAGTTAACTACTATCTATCTATCTATTGACCTTTCGAGCCGTAACCGGCCCATAGGGCGTAGACCAAGATACGCCTTCTCCTATCTGAATTTTTTGTTCTAGCAGTTTTCATTTAAAGATATTTTATCAAACCTCGCCATCTGTCTCTGTTCTGTGCAAGCAGTTCTATTCCACCGAGGGAGCCGACCCCCGCCGCCCCCGCCCCTCCCATCAATGTTCACCCCAGTGTCCCCCCCCCCCCCCGGCCCTCCTCTCTCTTTTAGGGCCGAAAAACTATCACTACTATCTACTGCTAATTTACACATTCTGTATCACGTTAACTACTATACCATCCATTTACTCATCAAGATAGAAAGGTTATTGTTATTGATACTGTACACTTCCGCCCTGCCTCCAGTGTTCTTTACGACATTACAGGAAATAAGGTATATCGGATTTACGAAGCTAAGCTTATTGTATACATTTTAATTTAAATAAAAGAAGATATGATGTAGGGAAAGGTAAGAAAAGAATAAACATGCTAGCACATGAAAAATAGATCAAATAAACACATTCTGCAATAACAATATGATGTTATTCCAATACTTTCACATCTTTAACATTATCTTTTTCTTTAAAGAACTCTCAGATAACACAGGGGTCAGAACGCAGATCTATGAACAGCTTAAAATGTTCATTCTGTTCACACAAGTCAGGTATTGTGAAACATTTGATTGCTCGCATTTGTTATGTATCTATTCCTACTGGAGACCGACGATTTAACATTACATCACATACAATAAACATTGTCAATGAAGTGAACAAATCTGAAAATGTGCATGTTGCTATAAATATTAACAAGAAATATATTTACTTTCAAGTCTATTTCAAATCAAAGTTTCCCACACTGTCAATGATGGGAAAAGGTATATGAGAGGACAGAAAATACATACAACACAATTCTCAGCAATATAATATACAGCATCTAATTTAAAAATGGTAAAAATTGTAAAGTCTGTTGGATCAGCAAGTAAACAAATAAACAACAGAGATATATAAACACCATCATTATAATCGTGTGCCATAACGGTCAGTGTAGGCGATCATGTCCTTCCACTATCTCCGATTCACTGTGTATCGTATCAATTTTATTGTTGACTGTTTTCCATGCCATGACACCAAGCTATTTAGTATTTTCTCTCTTTGTCGTCCGCGACCTCTCATTCGCTTTATTTTGCCAGTTGTAGCCAAGTATTCAACTTTCCTCTTCTCATGATGTTCCTGAAAAATGTTTATTGTTTATTTCTAGTTTTTCTTAGGAGCTCACTTTCTGTGTTCGCCTCTTTGAGAATTTCGTCGTATGTATTTTTAAGTAATTCAGTTTATATGTGGAATTCATACTTCAGGTAATACCCCATATTTCGGGTTTGGCAAGAGAATTTGTTAAATTCTTGGAAAAGAAAGCTAAATGTCTAATGTAGTCAGTAAACAGTTTACAGCAATCAAACTTCTAGTTCCACACAATATTGTAAGTAGAAAGTATCAAGTAGCATCCATTGTCAGAACATACAGGATATGTATGTATATATTATATATGTATGCATGTACACACACACACACACACACACATATATATATATCATCGCCATCATCTTCAAGTACCTTGCCTGCTGGGATAGGTAATCAGTAGTCGTGTCTCTCCACAACTCTCCATCTCGACAGCTATTTATCATTTCTATTCTTTACCTTCTGCCAAGCCATTCTCTTAAGCTGTTTTGGTATCTTTTCTCTTTGCTTGCTTCTATTCCTTCGTCCCTCAAACTTCATTGTTATCGTGATATATTCTAGTTGTTCACTTCTTATTACATGGCCAAAAGTGATGATTGTTTCTTCCAAATACTGGAAATTGTTTTGGCCCTCCTTCAGAACGTTATATATATATATATATATATATATATATATATATATATATATATATATATATATATATATATATATGTATATATAAATGTATATATATATATATATATATATATATGGCGTTTTGGCGTCTTGACAGACGGTTGGTAGCAAACAATCATATATATATATTTATATATATATATATATATATATATATATATATATATATACATATATATATATATTTATATATTGGAAGTGAGTGGTCTTTTTATAGTTGTCATTGTTGTTATCATTCCCAGCCCATACCTGAGTTCCCATTTTTGTTTTGTAGCTAGGTAGGCTGGAACGAGTAAGAGTGGGATTAAACCAATAACAACTTAATGGCCAAACCCAGCACTCTAACTGTTGCATTACTTGCGCTCCACATCCATATATAGGGTGATTGCAAATTTTAATGGATAATCCAGGGAAAAGCGATCATTAAGGAACGTAAATTACATCATTTGATGTGATTCATGTGAGCTCTTGAGCAGTTTGGGGCTGTAATACATTCGTTGATAATTACTGTTCAGAATTCATTAAATATTGTCATTGCATAAAAATGTCTGCAGACAAAATAGTGCATGAAACCAGTAATAAATTATCTATTATAAGAGGTCGCAGTAGCGACGTCACGTGAGGGAAGCATAATGGATAGATGCTGCCCTGAGCGAAACATTTTTAAGTGCGCAAAATTTCAAAAGAAAGATCAAGAAAAGTTGTAACAAAAAATAATAAATGATTGGTTATGACGCTCGGTACTTGCCTCCCCCCCCCCTGTGTTAACAATCCACATACATGCTTTCTCCGGGTGTTTATAACCCACATACATGCTTTGTCCGGGTGCCTTTACGTACAATTGCCCTGTGGTGTTTATAACCCACATACATGCTTGACAATGCCATACTTGCCTTGCCTACATGTTGACAATCCACACACATGCCCTGCCCGGGTGTTTATAACCCACATACACGCTTTGTCCGGGTGTTTATACTTGACTTGCCTACGTGTTGACAATCCACACATTCATGCACCTCATGCTGTTAACCCACATATATGCCTTGCCTCGAGAGTTAACAACCCACATACATATATGCCTTGCTCCTGGCGCTGATAGCCCACATATATGCCTTGCTCCTGGCGCTGATAGCCCACATATATGCCTTGCTCCTGGCGCTGATAGCCCACATATATGCCTTGCTCCTGGCGCTGATAGCCCACATATATGCCTTGCTCCTGGCGCTGATAGCCCACATATTTACCCTGTCTCGTCGTTGACAACGCACATAAAATTCTTCCCCCGGGTGCTGACAACCCACATACTTTTCTTGCCCCGGGTGCTAACAACCCACATACTTTTCTTGCCCCGGGTGCTGACAACCCACATACTTTTCTTCCCCCGGGTGCTGACAACCCACATACTTTTCTTGCCCCGGGTGCTGACAACCCACATACTTTTCTTGCCCTGGGTACTGACAACCCACATACTTTTCTTGCCCCGGGTGCTGACAATCCACATACTTTTCTTACCCCGGGTGCTGACAACCCACATACTTGCTTTGCGCTTGTGTGGTGACAAATAACACACTTATTTTGCCCGGGACGTTGGTAAATACAATTTAGAACCAAAAAAAAAAGATAAAAAAAGAACACATACCCATTTTGTGGCGTCTACTATGGAGTTTATGGAGGGGGTCTGAGAGTAAAATCTGCGTGTCCCAGTGCAGTGCGCCACGAGGTGTACAAATCATAGTTTTTATCTTAAACCCCCTTGAAAAATGTGGTCCTCAGGTGGGACAGTGACTGCGTTCACCTGATACGAAATCCACAGTCCAGTGCACTCGGTCACTCGCACACATTGTTAGATGTCAGTTCAAGAGTTGTGTTGTATATTTTGATCATACATAAATAATACAGTTTTAATAAATCATAACTCTCATTCAACAACATAGCTAACCGTTATCAGCGAATGTGATTGAAGGTGGAGGAGAGGGATGCGGAGGCAAGGGAAGATGGAGAAGAGAATACAAACCTAAACCTTTCAAATGAGGAAGAAGATAACATTTTGGGAACCACTTGTCTAGACTGCTATGCATAACATTGATAAAAGATAAAGTACCAATGAAATTTAATTTTCGTTTATACGTGCAATGAAACTTAACTAGTAATCTCATATATAGGGGTTTGAGCTAGTAAAGATGACACCTTAAACATTGAACGTCGCAAATGGTGGGAGAAAATGGTGAACTTGGCATAGATTTGACAAACGAGATATTGCAGTTAAGATGCCAGGAGATGTGATATATATATATATATATATATATATATACACAAAATGCTTTAACTGACATCAAATTCTTAGCAAGTTCTCAAAGTGCTTGTCAGAAATGATTGTTTCATTTGTGTTCGATATGTGCTTCATACTTTAAACAGTTGCCCGCAGATGTACGTATTAACAAAAGCGTTAAGTTGTGAGTGCGAAGAGTACAATAATTTTGTCTGGAAAAATCGGTATTCTTATAACAGTCAAGTAAAAATACAGGAACAATGTTTTTCTTTGAGCGGTATGTCTGAATGCAGCTTTGAGATTTTTATTTTTAAAAATTCGCAGGCTATTTACTTACGTGAAAGTGGACCCGCAATATATCAAGACACTGATAGTTATTTTTTTATTTGGAAATCATAAACTTGCTGTCAAATTTCTGTATCAAAATGAAAAGCAAGGATGATTATTTTTGTTTGCTTTCCACATAACTGTGTTTAGCGAAGACATAAAACAAGATACAATTAGGTGTCGTGACGTGAACTTGTCATAATTTAGAGATTTCATTTCTATCTCTGCTATAATTTAAAATATAATATTAATAAGTTGGTTTTCACCATGTTTATCTCCGGAAATAACCGGTGAAATACACAAAATATGTTGAACATGTGAGCCTTTTTTTACAGGAGAAATGAAAAAAATATATTTAAAAAAAAACAGTATGGTTAAAACGTCACGTAACAACAGGACAACACAAACCTGAACAACGTTTCGGCTCTATAAGCCTTCAGCATGAACAAAAATACAACACACACACACATATGTATTTAAAATAAAAAGATATAATAAATAAAAATATATATAATAATTTCAAACGAGAAGAAGAAATTAAAGGATAATTGAAAATAAAGACTTTCCTGCATAATCCTATGAGTAAGATTGTTAATGCGCACGGGGTATGTGTGCGTACACAAAAGTGAAAATGTGCGGACACAGCACACAGTAAAAGATGTTTCCGAAAACAGGTCAGCGTGCATATAATGTGCCTTTTTTCAACTTCAAATTCAGGCACTAGTTCATTTGTAAAGATCTAGCTCCTACATTCTCTTTTATGAACAATACAGTGATAGTTCACCAAAATGGACCCGCCGGCGGCAATTGGATCGTCTGATATTTTCGTTCCTCTTTTTAAAAACCAGACCAGATCTCTAATACTCATATAATCATGATAAAAATATACCACATAGTATGGCTGCGTCGAAATTATACAGCGGACTGAAAACACTTGGTCTAGAAGTCCCTAGTTTTGCTGGACCATACAGCAACAATCGTTACATAATCTTTTTCATAATGTAATGAGAGGTACTCGATTTTCTCACTTTGCCATTAATTGTCAAAGCAATTGTCTATCTCGTTTGTCGAACGATTTCACTTATTCTACGAATACAAAATATTGGTTATTATTGTATGCTATTGTCTTTCCTTCAAAAATATATATTACCTGTCACTAACTTAAATGATATGGAACTATTTATCTGTTACATATAAATGATGTTGTAAATGCAACTGCACAAATTAAAATTGGGACCACCTTTTCTTATGGTATCTTCTCGAACACTATTTATCGTTTGTACTGTATGCATTAACATTGCAGGGGAGATCTGAGCGCTTACGGACTGTTGTTCGATGTCTCCTCTTCTTCTTCTACCTTTTCAGCTCCCTGTGGAGCATAGGTCTTCAACAAACACTTTCCAAGCCGTTCTGTTTCTTGTCATTCTATTAAGATCATTCCATGTCTTCCCCATCATCTTCATCTCTGCTTCCATCTGTCTTCTCCAACAATATCTTGGTCTTCCCCTTTTCTTTTTCCTTGGGGATTCCAAAAAGGACCTCTTGTGTAATACTCTCAGTTGATTTACGCAGTGTGTGTCCTATCCAGTGCCATCATCTTGGCTGTATCTCTTTATCCACTGGTATTTGACTGGTACATTTCCATCGTTCTATGTTAGTGACTGTGTCCTGCCATTTCCATCCCTTTATCCTGCATAAGCATGCATTAATGAAGGTATGTATCTTCATGATTGTCATTTTTGTTGTTCTCCATGTTTTGTTGTTCGGTGTACTATGAGGATAATCCGACGAATTACTGTGTTTCATATTTTCGGATTTGGAGAGAAAAACGATGTCCTAACATCATCAAGCACTATACGTTTAAAAAAAAATATGACGATCAAAAATTTCAGCAGGACGTGAACTTCCGGTCAATGTGGCGGATAGGCGGCAGGTACTGTTAAAAAGCTGTATCTGAAAAGTGATCTTGTTGCAGTTTTCTCTATTCCAAGTCCGGCGTGCTGCCGGAGCTAATGAGTTAAGTGCTCTGTGCACACCTAGAGCTGTGCGTTTTATCTGTTTTGATCGTGTATCGAAATTCCGATTGCTTACGAGGTATGAAAATATCGTATGACGGGGAACAGATGGCTGTGTTCACTTTGTGTGCCGTTTAGTCTTATGTCTTTTGGCGTGTGCTGTGACTGCTACGATGGGGACTGCAGCTACCTTTCTTTTACAGTAAATTGCTGTAATCAAATAAAATACCAGTATAAAAAGTACACTTGTGAATTTTGTAAACAGACAAATTGTGAGTTACTATCAGGATACCTCAATCGAATATTAGCAAGAATACAAGGAAAATAAAACCCACATGAGCAAATTGATTTAATTTTATTATGGCCTTCCATAACCATAACTGTATGTAACTATTAGCATATTAATTGGCTGTAGAATGAATTACAAATATCACTTTGCAATCAGGTAGATGCTGGATCCACTGGATAAATTTAAAAAGTGATTTTCAATGGAAAATTAAATAAATAAAACAAAATAGATAAGTACATTACATAGCGACTGCGCTTGAAAATGCATCTTTCCAATCCAGCTACCACAAACCAACCCAGTAAATCAATGATAAACAAATGTCATTTTGTAAGTAAGTTTTTTTTTTTGTTAATTACTGTTTTTTTTTTTATGACGCTATACTCATCATGTCTAAGCGATTAAGAGGAATACACATGTTAATATAGGATGAAGCGAGATAAATATCTTGATACATAATAACTTGAGATAATGATTTTTTTTAATGTAAATTATTTGTCTCGTGGAAAAACGCCAGATAACTGAATAAAAAAAGACATGATATAAATGAATTGTCAAAGAAAGACATGGTATAAATGAGTTGTCAAAGAAAGACATGGTATAAACGAATTGTCAAAGACAGACATGGTATAAATGAATTGTCAAAGAAAGACATGGTATAAATGAGTTGTCAAAGAAAGACATGGTAGAAATGAATTGTCAAAGAAAGACACGATATAAATGTATTGACAAAGAAAGACATGACATAAATTAATTGACAAAGAAAGACACGGTATAAATGTATTGACAAAAAAATATATAAAATACCAGCATAAAAAGTATACTTTTGCATTCTGTAAAAAGACTAACCGTGAGTTATTATCGGGATACCTCAGTCGAATGAATATTTGAAAGAATACAAGGAAAACAAAACCCCACATGAGAAAATTGAATTATCTTTTAGAAATCTAGCTTCTAATAAATTTCCTATTTTGTAAGAACAACCATTTTTGAATACTTAATACAAATCGAATAGCAAAGCAAGCCCTCATATGGGAAACAACAGGTAAAAGAAAAAGAGGAAGACCCAGGGAGACACTGAGAAGAACATTGGTGAGAGAGGCAAGAGCAGCAGGAATCGGCTCCCTCAATGAGATAGAACTGCTTGCACAGAACAGAGACAGATGGCGAGATTTGATAAAATATCTTTAAAAGAAAACTGCTAGAACAAAAATTCATATAGGAGAAGGTGCATCTTGGTCTACGCCCTATGGGCCGGTTACGGCTCGAAAGGTCAATAGATAGAATAAAAATCTGTCTATATACCCGATTATACCGCGATGTACAAATCATTCAGTAAACTAAGGCTTTATAGTACAGCCTTAGATTAGCAATATTGCGAAACAATTTCCTGTTGAAAAAGAAAAAACATTTCTAGTGAAAACACACAGCTCTAGTGTTGACTGACAACAGGCTCGCAGTCAGTTGCAGAACAAATTAATCGAACATATAATTTTTTACTAAGAATAAGCAGGTCACATTCGGCTCCAGACTTGAGAACATACTGTTCAAGTGCTGAGACCATTTGTTACTTCTAAAACTATAGGGCCTCTATCTAATGTCGAATATACTGTCGATATGCAGAAACTAGAGTGAGCCTTTAGTTAAATGCTGCAGGAGGTCGACACTTTCCCGATAGTATCAAGAAGCTAATGGGCAGAGACACTTACTTTATGAGCCACTTCTGATGACCAGATTGCATCTGCTGTAAAGCTCTGCATAATTATACATTTGAATGTTCGGTTTTTTGTTTGCTACATTGACTAGGATATCAACTACTCACACTTATTATGAAAACTTCATTTTTTTCTAGCCACTAGTTTTTAATTGTTGATTGAGGCTTTCTACTTGCTGCATATGCTATGAAACCATCACCAAGTTTAATACTTGACAAGGCAAGATACCATACCAGCCACTATTACATCACATTTAATTAAAATAATTAAGTCGTTTGTTTTCATCTTTTCATAATTAAGATATTTTATCTTTAAAAAAAAACGATTTTAAACGCACAAAGCTGTTGCTCAATGATTATTTACTTGCTTAATTGTAAGTTATCAAATAAAAATCAAACTATAAAGATGATATGATTAAATAATAACTATATATCATGTTGTAGATAATTTGAAATTTAAAACTGTTTATGTCAAAATACAAATTTGTGAGCTAAATTCTATAAAAGTGAAGGAGCAAATAGAAAATAATATGAAGAACTAAAGCAATAACGCCAGAAATGAGAGGAAAGACAGGACATATCACTGACACAAACGGAAATAAAATAATGAAACTTTCATTTATTTCTCTAGAACAATACCGAAATGTCAGGTGAATGAAGAGACATCATTGTGAACTGTTTGCAGTTTCTTTTTTTTTAACAGTCTTGATTTAGAAGACTTCATTTAGACGTCTTCTCTCAGCTTTGTTTCAGCTCAAAAGACGACCTGATGAAATGTTAAGTGAAACCTTGCGTGTGTGTGTGTGTGTGTGTGTGTATGTGTGTGCGTGGGCGCGCATAATGTGTGTGTGTATGTGTGTGCGCGGGCGCGCATAATGTGTGTGTGGGTGTGTGTGTATGTGTGTGCGTGGGCGCGCATAATGTGTGTGTGTATGTGGACAGGTGGAGTGATGGATTAATAATAATCATGAATCCAGTGTAACCATTTGACTGATTGTTTGAACCGTTAGAAGGGAAGTAGTTGATGAAGACAAGACTTGCCCTTGAAAGTATTGTATGTAATTACCTTTCACTTAAGACTCAGTAAATATAGCCTGATCTTTAAGCTGAATATAGATCTTTCAAGACCCAGGGAGCCCCAAGATTTAGGGAGCCACGACTTTGAGATAATGATTGATATTAGTGTAAGTGTTTTTAATGTAAATTCATAGTTTTAAAAATATATTTTTTTTTGTTTTTTCTATCGTTATTTAACTCACAAATTTAAGATAGGATATTGTATCCTAACTCCTGCATGTGGAACATCAACGTGCCCTAACCTTGTCCGAAAGTTGAGGGGGTGGGGGGGGCCTAAGACGCCATGCTTCAGTTATCTACCATCCGAATTTGTTATGTTTTACCATCAAATGTACGAATAAACAATTCTATCTCACCAATAAAGCTAAAAAGACCAATGAGAAAGTTCTCAAAGAGACCAACACAAAAAAGGGAGCTCTTTAAAAATATAAGAACGAAGCAATCACCATTTTGTGGGCACATCATGAGAAGAGGAAAGTTGGAATACTTCGTTACAACTGGCAAAATAAAAGGAAAGAGAGATCGCGGACGACAAAGAGAGAAATTACTGGATAGCTTGGTGTCATGGCATGGAAAACAGTTAACAACAGAACTCATACGATGCACTGTGGGTAGAAGATTGTAGAAGGACATGATCGCCAACGCCAACCGGTACGGCACATGATAATGATGATCTCATCAATTCTTATGTTTCTATGGATTACTCAAACGCCTCTAATCTTTTACTTCTTATACTCATGTCCTTTACTCTAAATCTGGTTTCATTATTGTTAACGCTCTATAGAATATTGCAAATTCAAAATGTACGCCTCATATACGTAACACTGTTTATTCAAATAAGATTGTGTAAACCTGTGGTTATTTCATTACAATCTGAGAAATGTATAAATCTTTTGCTAGGTGTCAGTGTTCGTATTTTACAATGCCTTTTTACATACAATAAAACATGAGATCTGCTATCTTGTCATTTTTTGTGTAGATACACCTCTTACCTGTCAAAGACTGCCAGCGCACTCAAATAATGGGAGTATGATTTGTGCCGAAGTCTGGGATTCTTCATGACGCTGAATGTGAACGTGTTGGCCACAATGCCAACCACTACGATTATGTGCGAGGCAATGATCTTGATTATCCATCCCCACCTAGCAGGGATAGTCGGCGGCGGAAAGCCTGAAAGATAACATCAAATATTTGTGTGTTTATATGTTTGTGCGTTCATGCGTGTGGGTAGAGCAAATCGTATTACATTTAGAGATATTTTAATTATTGATATGTCGTAGGAAAGTCGGAATTTGCGAAGGAGCAGTTGCTACTGAAATAGCCTGGACATGTTCTAACCGACTAGTTTCTTTGTTAATCCTGCTATAAATGGATACCTGCATTTTTATTTTAAAAATGGAAATGAACAAGTAATTGTTGAAGAGAGAAAACCAAGCAAATAAGTCTTCTGATGTAAATTAAACACTAAACACATGTACGTACATTAATGCAACTTACATAAATACAATTACACATATACACACATGTACATACGTTGTTTTGGCAGATGGCAGAAG
Organism: Megaustenia siamemsis; assembly: GCA_032433765.1. Taxonomy (NCBI): domain Eukaryota; kingdom Metazoa; phylum Mollusca; class Gastropoda; order Stylommatophora; family Ariophantidae; genus Megaustenia; species Megaustenia siamemsis. Next base: position 39,639,353 of record JAVIAB010000092.1, read on the forward strand.
AAAAGTAATGCAACTCGTTACTGGGAAAAGACTTATAAGCATATTGTAAAGAACAGTTAATAGAAGAATGCTTGACAAAATATATAGAATGTAATAATGACTGAAGTGGATATTCAAAGGTTTAATGGATCAAATAGTTCTGATTCTTGTTAAACTGTTACTAGCGTCAATAATAATGATAACAACATTAACAGTAACAATAATCAAAATTATGATTAAATAAATGAATAGATTTTTGAACGATTATGCAAAAACGCTTTAAATCTACTTTATGAAAAGCCAAAGACTAAAGGCAACATAACAGATAACTGCAAAAGTGGCTATTAAATACTTGGTGGATGAATTGTACAAAATTTTTTTAATTTATGGCACATTTTAAAAACCCACTTTTTGACAATAAGTAGAGGAATTATTTCAGGATTTCATCGAAATGAAATAGTCGAATTAAAATAAACTGCTAGAATTGATTGATAATAGTGATGAAATTTTGCAATTGTCCAATCACCTAAAAATATTTAATAAATACTAGGTCTCCTGACGAAGATTGACGTCGGATATTGTTTTACAATAAAAAGCAATTATAAGACTATAATTTTTAATAGTTAAAACAATGTGTTATGCAAAGTTGTGTACTTTCACTCAGTTATGTAATATGTTTAATGGGATTAATAGTACGATCTATGAAAGACGTAACAAAAATAATAGTCTTAATCTTTAAGAGGAAATATGAGTAACATAAAACTGACAATAAAGTTCCAAAAAGAAAATGATATCACGGACTTAAATAGTATGCAATGGGTAGAGTCAATGCAGAAGCCAAAAATGCGTAAGGTCACCTTTGTCTACATCCAAGGACATGCGGAGTATAGGGTATTGAAAGAGCGGACAGGCTGGTTAGTTGCGCAATTATTGAGGACGATCAACCAATGGATCACGCGGTCATCATACATGCCCTCCGGGAAGTGGGAAGGACACAGGACTTCGATAACCATGAGTCCACGTCATTCCTTGGGATAAGAGAGTTAAGATGGGCACAGCCAGAAACGAGAAACTTAGTGGGCGTGTAAGAAGACTAATCAACCAACACATAACTGGAGTCGTTAGGTCCTGGACACTGCGAGATTAGCTGAGGCAGGGATCTGAGCACCTAAGGAGATGTTCGGGGTGCAATGATGATGATCCGCAAATAACTCAATAACCCAAGGACTTAGAATTAACAGCACAAGGACATAGATAATAATGGCAACAAAGAAAAAATCATTTTCTAGACGCTTAATTAAAATAAATTGGATAAAATTAAAACTGATCGTGACATTATCAAACTCTACAAGGACATTTACTTGATATGACTGTCAGAATAGAGCGGAGGTGTAAATTAGATAAGATAAGAAGCTGCATTAAAAAAAAAAAATTAATAATACATTATACATGCCATATTTGCCAATAAAGATAGGAAATTGAGTTCTCCACTCTTATTATATACAACCGATTTTAACATTGGAAAGTTAATCTTGGACAACAGGACAACTTATATAGAAAAATATCATTGGAGGCCACAGAAATGTGTTTTCACAAAATAATATTGAGAATATCATAGACACACACAAAAGTAGTTCTCAGAGAGGTCAAAGTAAAGATAAAAATTTCCTGCAAACTTTGAGAACCTACTACTTTATTTTAGCTATTTCATGAGATGAGAACAGATGACATAATTTTTTTAATATCTGGAAAAAAACGACTAAGATAAGAAACAATAGGAGGAAACAAAAAGAAATGATTTCAGACAGTTTGAGAGAATGTCTTGGGATTAAGTCAACAAAAGATTGATAAACAGCTTCAGAGATAGACATATGTTGAGAGACAAGATTGTCAGCACCTTGGTATTTAATTTGTAAATGAATCCATGAACATCAGGTCACCATTGGTTCAATTGGAAAATAAATGTACACATCGCCACGTAGCTGTCCTCCATATTAATGGGCCGGTGCACCAAGACATTTAATCTAACATTTTATCTGTAATATAAAGTACTTGAGATAAAGAAAACAAACTAAACAATCACTAATACAGTTTTATGGCGCTATTCTCTGATGTATATATTCACGCTTTACCAGAAGGCAATATATAATTCAATTATTGTGTGGTTATCTTACTTGAATAAACAGTTAACTATCCATAATTAATTTTCCCTGGCCTTGCATTTACTGTAATTAGTGACTAAGATATATCATAGATTCACGATGAGAATGTAAAAAACAAAAGTGACAGTAACAATTCCCAGTGAATGACAGTTCATTCATATTTCAGGAAAAATAAAAAAATTTAAAAAATGGTATGTAAGAAGCTTTACGTGATAAGTGGACGACACAGACTAAACAACGTTTCGGCTCAATAGGCCTTCATCAGGAACAAAAAAAAAAAACACACACAAAACTAATAACGAAACAACCAAAACAAAAACAATCGAAATGTGTTAAAGAAAACAAAATAAATTAAACTATCCTGTCAAAACCAAAAGGAAATCGTAACCAAGTGCGCTGTCGTGAACGTCGAGAAACGTGCAAAAATGCGCGTAAATGTACACAGAACCAGAGGAGTTCACACAGGGGTCAGTGTGCAAACACAAAGGAGAAAGAATCGAATAGTAGACTAACAGGTATTCAAAAGGCGGTAAGAGTGAGATGTCTGAGAGTGGGGTACAATAAAAACAAATGAAAACATTCATCATATTTCACCATTGCAGATGACATTATGTAGTATAGTTCTGTTAAGAAACTAAAGCGCCAGTGATTAAAAGACAGCCGATTCATAATATGTACTGGCTGTTTTCACCATCTTTTTGTGCTACTCGTAAAGTCATGTACCTTTTATGTAGGCTGACAATAAGTGCCGTTTTGAACTGGACAGTACGGTTTTTGTCACATCTCCCGGTCCATTTAATAAACATGTCAATTTTTCCACATATTTAATAGAACATCATTCACACTTCATATTTGGCCAAACAAAATGAAGCCTCGTTTTTACAATTTGCTGAGGTTCTTTCTGTAGTTCGTTCAATAACTGATAAAATGTACGCGCCTACAAGTTGATTTTGATTGATTTATTTATTAAGCAAAAATGTAATGAGGCGTTCAGGGAAGGTGATATAAGTGGGAAGCTATGTCCCAATTTTTTCAGCCATTAGTTTGTGATTTAGGTTATCTCTTCCCTCAGCACGCACTAGCTTCGCCTAAGGCAGTCTATCAAGATCCCAATCCCATAGATCGTTTCCAGGGTGAAATAGGAATATGTTAATTATTTATTTTAATCTCACGTATACTGACACAGTTCTCTTCATCTCTTTCTGTCTTATTCTCTAAATAGCGAATTTAATCTCTCATTTTTTTTTCAAATTTTTGTCTCATGGTTATGGTTAAAATTATACTTGTCGATAACGTGAACCTTAATGCGCATATTAAATGAAGTATATGTTTGCATTTTCAGTCGACATAGTTGATAAGAAATTGTATACCTAGCTCAATATTCGGACACGATAAATAATAGCGAGAGAGTTTTTGAGTTATTTGCGAGTCATCAACATTGCACTGCGAACAAATCCGTATCTGCTCAGATTCCCTCCTCATGAAGTCTCGCAGTGTCCAGCGACTGACGACTCCAGTTCTGTGTTGGCTGATATCTGTGTTGGCTCCAGTTGATTTTTGGCATTACCCATCTTAATTCCCATCTCTTTCACCCGAAGGAGTGGCGTGGACTCATAGTTGTCGAAGTTATGTACCTTTCTCACATCTCGGAGGGCTTTGATGATGTCCACCCGATCCATTGGTTGACCGTTCTCAACAATAGCTAGTCAAAGTGTCCGCTCTTTCCATTTCCCCGTACTCCCGCATTTCCTATGACGTAGACAAAGGTGGCCTTGCGTATTTTTGGCTTCTGCAATGACTCTACACTTTTCATGCGTATAGAGTTCGCCTCCACTTTTTTTAACATACTCATCGAATCACTCAGTATTAGCGAGAGAAAGACTGGCTCTCTCTCCAAAAAATATTGTGGCTTATTACGGTGAGGTCAAAAGTAACCTCTACTGAGTTTAATGTGTCAGAAGAATGACAGAATACAGCCTGAGAGACAAGGTCAGAAATTAAGAAGTGAGAAAAAATCTAGGAATAGTCCCCACCATAGAATATATAAAGAAGCAACAGATAAAATGGTTTGGCCGCGTGACAAGGCAGAGTGATCAAAACACAACATGACTAGCCCTCAATAAATGCTGCAAGAATACCAGACCCAAGGGTCACCCACGAAAAAGATGGATCGATGGAATATATGAAGCACTAGGAAACATAGCAGCAGTGGAAAACAGAAGAGCAAAAGACAAATTACATCTCCCCTCGACGCTGAAAGATAAATGAGGAAGGAAAGAAAAAAGAAGAAGAAGAGAAATGCATACAAATCATACATTAGTTTATATCCTTTATCTTATCGGTGTTTATATTTTAACCTCACACTTTAATTTCTTTATTGTTTTGTTGTAGTTAAATGCTATTAATTCGGCTATAACTCATATTGTTTACTACAGTTACTAACACTGATACTGCCCATACTCTTGTGTCCAAAACTCCAATATATAGACGTGTGCAACAAGACATGAAGACTGAACATAAACCCTGCAGCCTAGGAATACACAGCTGCATTTTTGGGAAACACTCTAAAGCTCCAACTCAAGACAGGTTAGTCTGACAAGACAAAAAAGACAGGTTGTCTTCCCTCTTCGATCCCTACTCGCTTGGCCAAACTAGACAGGGTAGTCTGGTAATAGAGAGCAGGGTCTGGATGGTTCTGATTCACCGATCCTGGCGCAAGCCATCGGCTGTGGGTCGCTGACAACTTTCAGCTCTGGTGATGTGAGTTGCACCTTCGCCTCCGGGTAGACATGTGATTTTATAATTTTAATATGTGGTTTATAATGTCACAAATTCATTTTGCAGGAAGATCTTACGGTCTGATGTTTGATGTGCGACCGGGATAATCCGACGACTAACTCGGAATTGGAGTCAAAAATGATGTCCAAAAATCATCAAGCGCTATCCATTTTTAAAAAAAAATATGACGATCGTCATTTTATGGAGGATGTGAACTTACGGTTAATATGGTAGATAGAGGGCAGGAATCATTGAAGGCTATGTATGAAAAGTGTTCCTTGTTGCAGTTTCCTCATACACCAAGTCCGGCTTGTTGCAGGAGCTACTGAGTTAAGTGCTCTGTGCACACCGTGAGCTGTGTGTTTCATCCGTTTTGATAGTGTTTCGATATTCCAGTTGTTTACAATGAGTGATGCTATCGTATGACAAGGAACAGTTGGCTGTGTTCACTTTCTGTGCAGTTTCGCCTTATGTCTTTTGGCATGTGCTGAGAATGCTATGATGGGGACTACAGCTACCTTTCTTTGTTTGGGAGATGAGTTAGTAATATGGATGATTCCACTGGCACGGGCGGTGGAGCACATATGGATTTTAATTCATTTGCAGTGATACCGGGGCCTTCCATAACGATAACCATAACTAAACAATCCGACAATAAGAATACATATAATTAATACCACTACTACTTCTATTGCTACTTCAACGGCTGCAATAACTTCAAATATTGCATTATTTTTTTCAGCCAAAATAACAATCGAATGAATTATGCCAGGATTTTTTTTTTTTAATGCGAATGTACGAGAAACATAATTTGTATTTTGGCGGGAGTTCTTATAGCCGACACCTTTTGGACCGCGTAAAGGGCTGACAAGCAAAACGTATTGGGATTTGAATGGTGATAACGGCTTTACACTGGCAGTGTAAATGTTGGTGGTTGTAAGAATTTTAAAAAAGTACAATTTTGTTTGTGTGAAAAAAGTGATATATATTAGAGATATGGGATATTGGCAATTTGTGTCTTTTTTGTATCGAGGGATCGACATTTGTGGTGTAAAATAATTATGTATGAATGATATATGAGGTGAATAAAGCATGAGTAATAGATATGTGTCAAAGATGAAGGATTGAATGTTTGATATGAAATATGATGAATAATACATGAGAGATAAAAAAAAAAAACATGTGTAATAGATGGAGACATTAATCTGGATCGGCCATTATGTGCCCATTTTTCGGAATCCACATATACAATCGTTTGGCAAAGATTCTAGATCTTGACTGTAAAGTAAATTGTGCTGGTTATTATATCCACCAACGGGCGTATCTGAACTTAATCATGAATTTAATCTTCATTTGTTAATTTATCTACACATTTCCATTTCATCCTTCAATTTTTCCCAGTCCATTCACCCAGCCCCCAGTCGTCCTTTAAACAAAAATTATCCACGAAGTGTTCTTGTTTTATTTGTTAGTCGCATGTACATCTCGCAGCGTCGTTTAGAAAAGGATAAAGTCTCCCTGCTCATACGATGCCTGACCACTTTTTTAAAATCTGAGTTTGTTATGTCTGACGGCCTCTACTCAAGTCTTTTCCTACTGTCCTGCAAACAGATGTCCTTGGTCTCTTTCACTTCCATCTAGAATCCACTCCATGACAGTTCTATATAGTCATTATTTGTTTGCATCTCTTCTAACCAAAAGACCAGAAGGAAGACCTTTTCTATCAGGACGAGGTGTGAGGAGCAGCCCAAAAAACACCCAATATGTCCAACGACGGGACAGGTCATACGAGTAAGAGCCGGAAAGCTCTATCCACGGGGAAGGATACCCCGGAAAAAAAAACACTGCTGCCAAGCAGTTACCATCGGGAGAAGGAAGACTATGTGAGAACATCCAGATAGAAACCACAGTCCCGGACGGCATACGCCCTACCAGAAGGAAAACTCCTACGTTAAACCAAGATCTAAAAAGGGAGGGGGTAGAGGTCGAAGAAATAAAATAATTGTTCAGTGATCCCATGGAAATCAGTCTGACGAACGACTCCTGAAACATGAACCAGAAAGTTAAACAGTGAAGGAGGTAAGGATCTTCCAATATCTTTTTGTAAAATTCGGTTTGTGAAATGAAAAATGGAAAAAAACAGCATGCCCTTCTGATGTTCGTTATGTTTACTTGGTTAGCTTTGCTTAATGGTTGCTTTGGCTGCTGGCAGACTGTGCCACAGTTGTAAATGAACGATTCTTGTCACATTTATTCTACGCCAAACTCACCATTCTGTAAACAAAACAATGCAATGAGAGAAGATATTGAACTTTAGTGTGGTTGTCTTTCCCGATGTTGAGCATGCTCAGGGAAGAATATGAACGAGAAAATTGGTAGTAAAAATTATAAGAAAGTAAAGGTAGTTAATTAAGGTTATCTTCCATGCCTTGATTTAAGTATGGGGAATATGGTGTAGGTGGCTTTAATTTATTAATAACAAACGGTACAGTTTTGGGTGATATGGTCGGTAGTACACCAGACAGCTCTTACTTCTCAGAAAAAAATCTCTGGTACCCATTTTTTTGTGGTTGGGTGATCCACGGAATTCTTGTCCGTCCAAATCACCAAAAAGAGAATTGAAATTGGACGTTAGGGAACGCACTGACAAATCAGAAAGCTTACAAAGTGTCACATCACAAAGTAGCACATTAATGAGGTCTGTAATTGTACTTAAAAGATTCAGGTATAAGTGCAAATTTACAGACACAGAGTTTAAGTGGAAATGTTCGACGACCACATTAAATAGATGGAATGGGAAGTAATAAAATAAAGAAAGACTAAACCGCCGAAGAAAGAAAGAAAAATGATGGTAATGAAAGTGAAAAAAATTAAAGAAGAAGAAAAAAAGAAGAGGAAGCAATGAAGCAGAATAAGAAGAGACGGAGTTAATATGATAATGATGATTGTCATGGTAGTTTTTAAAAAAATAATATAAAAATGACTTAGAAAAGAAGCTTAATTTACTTAAAAAAATAAACCAGGAAAGTAGAACCTAAAAAACGACGATAAGTGAAAGAAGAAAACAAGAGATAGTGGTGAATTAGATAACAGTGACTGTTTATACAAACACAGAAATATGCATCTTTCGTATTTTAAATTCAAGGTTAAACGTGAAATGTGACCCTCACCGGTTGCCATGGCAGCGCCCTCACAACTGAATGTTCAGTAATTACTCTCTCACGTCCCAGGAAATAGCCACATAAAAACGCCATTTTAAACTGATTTGCTTCTTGAAGACAATAATTTCCTTATTGCCCATTGCTACTGACAATGCGGTGTCCCAAATAGCTCCTGCTAGAGATAAGAACTGGCAGTCTCCTGCAATGTGACGGTTATCTCTGTCCGAAGCTCCATTTCACGTCTCATAACTGTCTGGTTATCAACATAACCAGTGTCTGGCTAGCTGCAAACAGTTGCGTCTAGTTTTAGAACTGCGGGACAATTGTCTCGAGGTAAACTGTTTTCCCTGATATCAACACGGTCTGTTTCTGATAACAAAAAGGCGCTTCCTTTTCGATCTTTACCTTTTCTTTTCTGACTCATAAAGAGACAATTATCAGAACTTTGGTCAAATTTTATCATCGTATTAACAAGCAATCATATACTTTACACAATTTAAGATAGTGACAAAAAATATTTGATTTAAAAGTCTGAAGTAGAATGATTGCTATGCACTATAAACACTTATTGAGTTGTTGAGTTATTTGCGGGTCATCATCATTGCACTCCGAACACGTCCATAGGTGCTCAGATCCCCTCCTCAGCAATTCCCTCAGTGTCCAGCGACTGACGACTGCAGTTCTATGTTGGTTGATAAGTCTTCTTACACGCCCACTAAGTTTTTCATTTCTGGCTGTGCCCATCTTAACTCCCATTTCCATCATATAAACACTTAATTTCTAAATAACGAACATTCTAAATACTAAGATAAAGAATAATAAATGTGTACAATTTCAAGGAATAATGGGCTAATTTTTATCAAGCTTTGATTATACAGTTAAAACATTGGTTTTTATCGGAATTAATAAAGTAGTAAATATATAATAATCAGTAATAAAAAAAAACTTTTATCAAAAACGTTTCATATATATATATATATATATATATATATATATATAAAGATAAACATTGATATGTTTGAATTTCTACAATTTAAATAAGGCATGCAACATTTAATTTTAATCTTTACAAAAAGTTTATTTAGACTGGCGTTTTTTAAGTAATGGAACAAACTAATTAACAAAATATTAATAGAAAAAAAAACTGAAATACTAACCTGTTTTATAGTAATGGATGAATATATTGTCCCAACAATAGCAAATAAACAGGCTATATATTGACATTTCAAAGTAATGAAAGTAATTGTATCTTTCGAAACATAAATAAGCAGTAGCTGAAATACTTTTTTGAAAGGAATGATAGAAAATTATAATTAGAATACCACATCAGCTGTTAAAAATTCTGATCCTGCAGCACTCTTGCGGTTAATTTGTGTTGATAAACCTGCTGTAAGCTAAATGTATGTTCTCAATAGCAGCCTCTGTATAAATATATTTACAGAGTTTACTTATGTTCTGTATGGTAAACTGTAGACGGGAGAGATCGCATGGTGGGCAAAGGAAAGCTTCGAGAACACACTGCAGATGTAACTGTTGCATCAATGGTGATGGATGGAAGGAAGTTGCTGCTAACAGTTCGAAATGCTGCAGCCATATTGCTGTGTGGGAACTGTGAACAATCTTACATCTGCAGGTTCTTGTTATCAGTCCATCAGCATCGATGAAGACCACGTTCTGATCATTTTTGTCGATTAGTGTGAGTTCAGAGATGGCAAATGAGGTCAATTCAAAAGCTGAAGTTGTCTTGCAATCAAGCTGTCTATCTTGATTATTTAGCTGTCGGAAAGGATCATCTGTTTACTTTGCGAAGTGATAGATTCTTGATGATGTCATTTATTTAAATTGTCCTCATGTCTTGCACTACTATCAGCAGTTCAACTGCGGTAATCTTCCAAGTAATTTTTAGCAAACCACTACCAAACATTAAGATTGATATAGCAGTGTTTACTAAAAAAAAAGATTTCACAGAGTTAACAGAGAGTAATTATGGGAGATATTAACAACATATGGGGTAAATCAACATTTAACTTCTTATACATCTATGTAAAAATATCCACATCTAACAGCTGCTGCACAGTTAAAACAGCAGCAGGCAAATTAAAACAAAAGACATAAAAATAAAAAGACCTACAACTTGAATAGATTGAATACCACAGCCACCCAATTAAATATGATCATCAACACCACCAAGACAGAAGTAATAAAAATCGCAAAAGAAAAACAAAACAGTAACCTAACTATAAAAGACATACATTTTAAGGTAGTAGACGAATTCAAATAACAATGAAGTATTGTTCTTCCTCTTTCTTCTTGTTCTTCTTTTCTCTTTTCACTGATACCTAAAAGGTGTCGTGGTTAATATCATTTGTCGTTCTTGAGCTGATCGAACGGTCTGAATTAGTGATTTTCCTTTGTTGTTACATGTCTCTGTCGCTGCATCTATCCATCATCTTCTGGGTCTTCCTCTTGGTCTTTTTCCATGCATTCTTGAGAAGAACGCCCTTGATGGTGATTGGTGAGGATTCATTCTGATCAGGTAGCCAAACCATTTAAGTTGTTGTTGTTCTATATATTCTTGGCAGGGTTTTAATGAAGTATAGTTATATGTCATAATTCAAAAGCAGAGCATAAATAGACTCGAGATGCAAAGAAAAGCTTGTCTGTGACAAGTGATACAACATCCTCAACAAGAGGAAAAAAAAACTATTGTCACTTCTAAAACGCATGACTCTTTTCAAAATGATATAACAGAATAACCGTTTGGTTTTAATTGTTGACATTTGGTTTATTGTCATGACGTTATACTAAAAAAATGTCAATAGAGACAAGTAAATGGTTTTAATTTTGTCTTATTGGCGGTTAATAAAAACAAATACACATAATTATACTAGTCAAATAGGATGTTTACAGCTTCTACCGGTCAACTTTAAGTGCGAAAATTACAAAAATATAAAAAAATTAATTTGCACGAATTTCTCGCACGGTCTAAACGTCGTCTCCCTTATATTGAAACTTGTATTTAGGTTCTAAATCATGTCAAAGCCATTTAAAAAAAAAACGTTTCGTGGACTGTGCGCATTTTACAATAAGTCTAAAGATAACATTCTTTACACTTCAAACTATTGCATTGACGATTTATCAATATTTTTACAGAGAGAATAAACGGGGTAGTCTTTATCTTTCTATATCAAACCATGAGAAGAGAATAGTGCATCGTTTGTGGTAAAGTTGACGGTTATTTTATCGCTGGGTTCAAGAATATGAATATTTATTATCAAGGACAACAGAGGTGAGATGCAGAATGGCTCAGGCAAAAGCAGCTTTCCAAAAAATGAGGAACATACTATGCAATCCATTTTTGACAATAGAAACAAGAAAAAGAGTACTTAAATGTTATGTAGAGCCGGTCTTAACATATGGATGTGAATCATGGACAATAAGACAACAGATAAGAAAATCACTGGAGTCTGTAGAAATGTGGTTTTACAGAAGAATGTTGAGAATACCATGAACAGCTAAGAAGAGTAATGAAAACGTTCTGAAAGAGGCCAAAGCAAAAATAGAGCTAATTTTCATTATTAGGAAGAAACAATCATCATTTTTTGGCCATGTAATGAGAAGAGAACAACTGGAATATATTGCAACAACTGGGAAAATTGAGGGACGAAGAGATAGAGGGAAGCAAAGAGAAAAGATACCAGACAGCTTAAGGGAATGGCTTGGTAGAAGGTCAACAACATAAATGATAAATACCTGTCGAGATCGAAAGTTGTTAAGATACATGATCACCTACGCCAGCAGGCATGCTACTTGATGATGATTATCATGGAATACAATACAGCAAGTGTGGAAGGAAGTATTAAATATTTTCGACGAAGATCTTATACCAAGAGACATTTTTCGAAAGTTTGCTCTGAACGAACTAGTGCCGTTAAGGAAATTTAAAATTGTTTCTGATAACAAACAACGGCATTGAAGTTTCCAAATCTGCATGACGGAGAACTGAGGTATGTAGGTATCATCTTTAGAAAGTTTCTAGTGGAAGAAACATTATTTGTGAGAAGCCACATCCAAAAATAGGATATGGTGAAAACAAGTAAATAGAAATAAAAAGAGGGATGAGCGATGAAATGGTAAAACAAAAGAGAGATGTTGTACTTCTAGGAGGATACAAATTGATAATTTATTAAATATGTATTTTAGCTAATGTTTACATATTATCAATTCCCAATAACCAAAATCTATCTTTTTATATCTCCTTGATTTGCCTGTTCTGCTCATTTTGGACGTAATAAAATGTATCTTTACGTTGTCCGTTTGTGTTGTTTTCATTTTCTGAAGAAGGCTCCAGGTAGACCGAAACTGTAATATTTTGTTGTGTTCCTTTTTTGTAAATCTGTCACCATACCTTGTAGGAGTGTAGTTTGCACCCCGATTACTTGATTTTTCTACCAGCTTTACTGCAGCACTGCTATTATTTGCCTGTTCCATATTCAGTATTGACAGCGGCCGTTCATCTCGGAGTTATAGTCCCGATTGTCCGTATGTCTTTGAAAGAAAAACGAGTTTAGCTTTCTGCAAAAGTCCATTGCATATGCAACTATCAAGCGCTGTCCTTTGCTGCTTGGTACAGATCTTTTAATACTTCCACCTGATAATTGCCATTACTTTTCGCTTGTGTGGTGAGCATTGATCCATGCTTCATCTAAAATTACAATATATAACCGTCTTTGCACATTTCCTTGACTTCACATAAATACCTGCTTCTCACAGCTACTAGATGTGGCTTCTCGCAAAATGTTTTTTTTGTCCACCAGCGTACTTTCTAAAGGTAAAGCCTGCACTTCTCACAGTTACTAGATGTGGCTTCTCGCAAAATGTTTTTTTGTCCACCAGCGTACTTTCTAAAGGTAAAGCCTGCACTTCTCACAACTACTATAGTCCGTTCAGATTCGTTTGCCTAGACATTAATTTATTTTTTTCAAAAACTTATTGTTCATTTGCATTGATCTTTTGAAGTTAGGTTTAGAATACTAATGTCGCTATAAAAATATTTTTTTATCAAAGAAATGTGATCCAGTTTCAAAGATGCCTTATTTAACCTATATTAAAAAAAAGTTAATCGATATTATAAACACCGGCGGGATTATGTAGATGCTTACATCTCACATACCCTGGCGAGGACACCTGGGTTTTACTAATTCCCTAAAAATTAGTAGGAGCCGCGATAGCTCAGTGGTTAGTGAACTGGACTACTACGGACAAGGGGTAGGGTTTCGATCCCAACCGACGGCTCCGGGTTCACCCAGCCTTAAATGGGTACCGGATTTTTTCTGGGAAAGTAAAAGCAGCACGGGCGTAATACCGACCACATTACCCCAAAAATCATGTGCTGAAGGTCTGTAAAATATAGGGTCACTAACACCATATTTCCCTATACGCCACTTGGCGTGACGGGGGGTACTTTACTTTTTACTTACATCTCACAGCTGATTCTTTAACATATAGGCATGACCTTCACGGCTGAATGCGCACCGTCCTAAAATAGTTATGTTTCCACTATAAATTTTTATAAAGAAATGTTACATATGAAATTTCCCGTTTAGCACAAAATGACATTTTAGCCGAAACCGGAAATTATGTGACGTCAAAATCACGGCCGTAGACTCGAGTTCGAGTCATAATTCAGAGGCAAATCTCAATATTTACAGAAAGGAGGCGGCACTATCCATATTATCTTCTGCAAGTCTATGTGAGAATGAATATAAAGGCAAAATATTTTACTGAGCATAACATTGCTATAAAGATTTATCAATACTTTTGCAGAGAGCGTAAAAAGGGACATCTTTATTGTTCTTTATCAAACCCTGAGAAGAGAACAATGCATATTTTAGGTTTGTGTAAACGTTCATTTGATCGAATAGTTAAAGGAAGCGGATATTTATTGCCAACAAATGCAAGAAAGCAAGGAAGGAAAGAAACGTTAGACAGTTTTGATAAGGACCTAGTAAAAAGAGAAATCTGTCGAATGTTTGATATAAACGAAGAAGTGACACTTAGAAAGTTGAAGCTTTGGCTGAAAACTAACAACGACATTGAAATATCAAAAACTTCATTATGGAAAATATTAAGAAGTGCAGGCTTCACCTTTAGAAAGTATGCTGGTGGAAAAAACATTATTTTTGAGAAGCCACATCTAGTAGCTCTTAGAAGCAAGTATTTACGTGAAGTGAAGGAAATGCGCGAAAATGATTATGATATTGTTTATTTAGATGAAACTTGGATCAACGCTCATCATACAAATGGAAAGGAATGGCAGTTAGCAGATGGAAGTATTAAAAGATCAGTACCAAGCAGTAAAGGGCAACGTTTGATAGTTGCACATACAGGTAGCAGACATAATGGGTTGTTGCAGAATGCTCATCTCGTTTTCATTTCAAAATACATAGACAATAGAGACTACCACTCCGAAATGAATGGGCACATATTTAAAGACTGGATCGAGAAAAGTATCCTTCCAATATTAGATCGACCTTCTTGTCTGATAATGGACAATGCTTCATACCATAACGTAGTTAACGTAGAAGATAGAATCCCAACATCATCAAGTACAAAAGATGCAATCAAAACGTGGCTCATAAAAGAACACATACAAGTTAACGACAGCTACTTGAAACCCGAATTGCTTAGCCTTGTAAAACAGACACAACGTACAAAGATATTTAAAATAGACAAGTTAATGCAAGAACATGGCCATAGATGTTTGAGACTACCTCCATATCATGCACACTTAAATCCTAAAGAACTAGTTTGGGCAAAAGTTAAAGGACACGTAGCATATACAAATAAAACTTTCAAATTATGCGATGTTGAGACACTTACAAATCAGGCTCTATCAAATATAAATAAAGGCTACTGGGTAAAATGTGAGGATCATGTGTTACGACAAGAAGAGGAATATTGGAAAAAGGATGGTTTGTTGTTTGTTCAGCCGAAAGCAGTAATCGACCTATTTGGCTCGTCTGATTCTGAATGATCATTACTCTGATTAAGTCTACAGATAAATAGTTTGATTTGCAAAATTTCCTAGTTGATTTGTTAAACAGTTTATTGTTCAAGACCACCCAAGCAATCAAAAATATGTTATAAGCAAACCAACAACCATTACTTTGAATGGAAGCCTGCTTGAGTCAGTACAGAAGTTCAGCTATCTTGGATCCACTATTACAGCCACACTTTCCTTAGACGAGGAACTAAATGTACGTATTTGAAAGGCAGCGACAACATTTGGGAAACTCACACCAAGAGCATGGAACTATATCAAATTGACTCTACGAACAAAAGTTCTATATATAATTTAAAATTTGTATACTTGCCACCAAGTAAAATTTTATGGACACGCCTATGGGTCATCGTTGCACTAGATTACTGTAAAACATTTTGATTAGGGTCAAAATAATAGTTACATGGGCAAAGATCAAAGGAATTCGCCGCTTTAAGAAAACCGTTATAGCTAGACATCGAGTAACACATATGTTCTCGTGACATGGACATTTTAACACCGTATGCCAAAAATCATGTGAAATCATCAAGAACTTTTTGAATTATAAATCATAACATCTCGGCAAACGAATCTGAACGGACTATAGATGTGGCTTCTCGCAAAATGTTTTTTTGTCCACCAGCGTACTTTCTAAAGGTAAAGCCTGCACTTCTCACAACTACTAGATGTGGCTTCTCGCAAAATGTTTTTTTGTCCACCAGCGTACTTTCTAAAGGTAAAGCCTACACTTCTCACAACTCTCCATAATGTAGAATTTTGAAGCATCAATGTCGTTGTTCTTCTCAGCCAAGTCTTCAATTTTCTAACGGTCACTACTTCGTGCAAAGTCGACATTTAAAAAAACTTTTTTTATAAGGTCTTATTTATAACCATCTAATAATTTCTTCTTCCTTCATTTTTTATATTTCTTGGATTATACTTCTTCCATCGTTCTGCTACCAATATCAGGCATGTGCACTAGACTCACGAACACATTAAAGGAAATAATTACATTATATATGAAATTAAACGAAATAAAACATATTAGACGCATGACAGAAACAGTCTTAAAAAAATTCGAACCGAAGAACTAAGAAAAAAGCCGTCAACTTAATATATACAGAAACAACGGATACAATGAGTTTACCACAATACAGAGTTCAAAACATAACAGGGCTACCTTCAACAAATGCTACGACAGTACCAGACCCGAGGAACGACAACAAGAAAATGGATTAACGGAATGTAAGAAAAACAAGTAAGTTAAGCAACATGAGGTACTCTTATTATGATGATATGCTTTAATAAGTAATTACAATAATTAGATATCCCAAACAGCATTATATTTTTACTTTAAAGAAAAGAATGTAATTGACCAAACAGAATCTGTATAACATCTACAAACAAGAGAAATATATCTAATTAACAGTAACACTGGAGATAACAAGTGCTGAAGCGTCAAGAGGAATGTCGTGACTGACACAAGAGATAATGCATCTTTTGAATAATGAGACACGGTGACTGTGTTCAGTGAGGACATGTGTGAGCACTTGTGAAGAAACGTCAATTGTCCGGACGGTCGTCATTTACACTTGGTAGCGTCTACAGAACGTGGTGCAATGACAGGTTGACTTTGATATTTAATAATTCAACCTCCGCTAACAGCCAAGTAGATGACACTCGTTTATCCATTGATGGATGTTTGGATGTGAAAGTAAATGGAGGTGATGGTTCCTTCCTAGTTAAAGATGAGTGAAGCGGTTATTTTTATTTCTCTATTTAGACTACTTTCTCTATCAGTCATAGTATTTATTATGCTTCAGTCAACTGTTATCTCTTGCATTATATATTTTGTCACATAAAATGATGCACCAGATAATTAAAGTATAAGAATTAAAATCCACAGATATGTCATTTTATATATATATATATATATATATATATATATATATATATATATATACCAAACATAATAATAATACTATCCATAATAGATAATAGGTAATAAATAAACAGAAAAATTAGTCTATGCAATAGCTTCTTTAATGAGAATAAGTATATAATAAAATGAACGAGCAAAATATATACAAGTGTATGTGCATAAATAAGAACGTTCTATGAGAGCATTGCAGTGTTTTTGCAACATTAACTTTAGAATTATTGAAATGGTTGGGATGAAATAATTATAACAATAACCGGTTGGAAACACATGTACCAACCCATCACCATCTTGTTTTACAAATGTAAATAAAAAATAAAACAAAAAAGCATTCACAAAATTTATGAGGCAGTAAAGATGACATTAGTTTAGTTTTTTCGCGTTATATAGAATGTAGCATATACGTCTGAAAAGGGAGAGGACATCGGAAACTGAAAGTAGCAGAGGGAGAAATAATTGTTAATATAACAGACCACCCACGATTGAAATTTGATACCAGCGATCAAAATGAGATCTACAAATTGTAAGGAAAATTTGATGTAAAATGCAACCAAACGCAAAAAAAAACATTATTTCCGTGATGAAATTAAATAAAGAGGAAGACGAATCAATGAAGAAGTACAGATAGCGTTTTACATTGTGATACCACATTAAATAACTAGAACCAAGGAAAGAACATATCTCTAAAATGTAAATAAGCGAAACAATTGTTTATTAAAGTATCTGCGGAAATAAATTTTAGGGGAAAAAAACAGGTTTGTAATCACAACAAAACATGTAAAGATCACACACGCGCACATGCACGAAATATTTGTTCAACTACTGTCAATTGTTTATACAATTGCCCCTTAAAGCAGATGTATCAAGTTCAGTAGTGTAACATACTTCGGCAAACGGAGTCAAATTATAAAAGAAAAATCGCATTAATGAGTATCCCATATATATTCTGAACAGCAGTTGATGTTGTTGTTTTTTTTTTTCACCAGACAAGCATGTGAACAATATTATCATTAGTCGACATTATTTATTTATGTGAAATAAGAGCTACATAAATCAAGCTCAAATTTATGAAACTTATATTTCCAAATATTGCATTCTCGTAGTCATCTACAACATGAACAGCCGTATATGAAAATTCACTGCACGAAGCGGTTTAATTTGAGACTGCTGCCACAAGAAAGTACGTGCTAGGTTAATGGTTCTTAAACTGTCATTTACTGGAGACATCATTAAATACGTTTTGTAGTCGTTGACCCCCCCTCACCATTAAATATGTTTTGTAGTCGTGGGCCCCCATTAAATGTGTTTTGTAGTCGTGGACCCCATTAAATATGTTTTGTAGTCGTGGACCCCCATTAAATATGTTTTGTAGTCGTGGACCCCCATTAGATATTTTTTGTAGTCGTGGACCCTCTTTAAATATGTTTTGTAGTCTTGGACTCCCATTAAATATGTTTTGTAGTCTTGGACCCCCATTAAATATGTTTTGTAGTCGTGGACACCCATTAAATATGTTTTGTAGTCGTGGACCCCCATTAAATATGTTTTGTAGTCGTGGACCCCATTAGATATGTTTTGTAGTCGTGGACCCCCATTAAATTTGTTTTGTAGTCTTGGAACCCCATTAGATATGTTTTGTAGTCGTGGACCCCCCATTAAATGTGTTTCGTAATCGTGAACCCCCAGGATTCAACTCCAACTCAAGATTTAAAACCCAAAAGTACATCATGCCATTTTATTTATAGAAAAAAATGTAATAAATGTAATATTTAAATTTGTTCACGCTCACATGAATGACTGTCTACTTACTTTAAACTGTACACTCATATACATTTTGATTTGAATGATTTCTTACCAATGCCAAAATTACCAAAATAATAGCAATATTAATTACATTAGTGTTTGTGGAAGAAACAGAAATTATATACACATACAATTAAGGATATCGATCGACAAGACACGTATTAGCAAGTCTTAAATTAAAAATTAAAGTTATAAATAGTGAAAAAGTGTACCTGACAAAAGACGAGTTTGGTGGAAAAAGGTAACATTATTTACTTACATAATTAGTAAGAAGGATGATGCTGCATTTCACCTACAACCCTTGTTATGTTGGACTTAATATCTGAAACTTGTATTCTGGGATCTGACTCTACGTTTTCTAGACGGTATCGGTATTTATTTCAAGATAAACAAGGGCAGAGAATGATGTTTTTTTTTTTCCACACAGGTAAGATATTTCGAAAGTCACCAATACTTTCCTAATTGTCTTCGATAATTGAAGAAAATCTGCTTGTAAGTGAGCCACACACAAAAATGGAATTGATTTTTCCTCCAACTGTAATATATATGAATCATCCATGAGTATTTCTAAGACCTTGGCTTACTCTGCTGTAGTGAGCCTTTTCAGTTCATACACATTAACTGAAAATTGGTCATTTAATCCGGTTCTTGCTTGCAAACGGAACAGAAAAATATTAACGGAAATTGTGCCGTATATTTTTTTCTAGTGTTGTGCAATAAGTAACATGTCCTGTGCAGACAACTGCTCGTCGACGGATAGAAGAAAATGTGTGAGATTTGGAAAATGTTCCAAGTTTGTCTTCAGTAGGCGGTGATGCCATAATCCCAATTTTTTTGTATCACTAGTTTCGATTTGTCTTCAACTTGAAAAAAACTGTAACACTTTCTCCTTGAAGATATAAGTTGAGCAAATTTAAGTTGGTATATTTTAACTGACAGACATGCCAGTATGATTAACGAGGTAAAAATCTCTCAGATTGCTGTGATGTGAATCTGCTTCTCTATGAGAAATAATCTGATTTTATCTCTCAATTCCCATAAACGTGATAAAACTGTACCTCGTGACAGCTAACGGACTTCGCTGTGTAGCAAACGTTGATAGTAATCACTTCCTGTATCTTTGCAGAGTTGTTCAAAAAGTCTTGAATTCTGTGATTTGTTTTTTTGTAAATTAACCATTTTGACTAATTCATAAAAACCATTCTTCTTTTTACAATTTAATTTCTTTTTTTATGTGTTTTCATTAACTAATTAATTAATTCTCTCTTTCCATGTAGCTACAAAATATCATACCTTCAAACCTTTGTGGACCTTCTGTCACCGCCCCGCTCCCCAAATCACCTGACCCCCCACCCCCGCCACGAGGTCGGCGGACCATAGCCTGATAAACGCTGTTCTAGGTTAATGCTAAGACAGTAGATTCGATCAGAAATGTGACGTACAATAAATGTTGTTATTATATACTGAATATATTGCAAACCCTCTAGTTCAATGCAACAGGATGTCGACGCCTGAGAGTCATGACCCAGGTGGGAACCCCCAACCCCACCCCCCACCTAATATAGTGTCAAGAACCTAAAAGGTCGAAACACTAGCCTGACGTGTCTTTTCTGATGATCAGATTGCCTTCTGCTGTGAAGCTTTGTAAAAAGAGTTGTTCCTATTATTATTATTACGAACGCACGTCTGCCGCTTACATTTGTCAAAAGGCGGTTATCTTTATTCTGTACAGTACTCCCATCGTTCAATTCAGCTAAATTAACATTATTTAAAAGTACATGACACTTATTTATGTCGAATATCTGTTTTAACTTAACGCAGGCATTCAGAGTGATTCATCGTACGCTATTTGAGCTTTCAACGGGGCTAACTACATTTACATCATCATCATCGAGTGCCGTCTCCGCAACGAAGGTTGGCTACCATGGATCGCCATTCCACTGTTTGTTGCTTTGATGGTGCAGGTTGTTATAGATTGACTTGTCCATCTTTTGATGTTACTCGTTCATGTTAGTCTTGGTCTGCCTCTGCCTCTTTTACCTTGTATTTTCCCTTCCAATATTACTTTTAGTAGGCTGTTGTGTAATTTTAGTGCCCCAAAAATTTCATTTGTCTTGTCTTAATTGTATTTAGTAGTTCTCTTTTTATTTTTTGTTGTTTTAAAACTTCATCGTTTGTTTTCTTTTCCCTCCACCCAATTCCACCTATTCTTCTGTAAATCCACATTTCAAAGGCTTCAATTTTCTGTTCTGTTTTCTTGTCTAATGTCCATGTTTCTGCACCATACAGGTATATTGAGAAAATGTAACATTTTGCTTTTACATTTACATGATTTTAAAAATACCACAATCTGCTTGAAACACAAGTCTGCGTATATCAAAACGTTGTATTCATGATATGTTCTGAAATATTCCGATTCCTGGAAGTGAGCGAAATACTTCATTTATCTAACTAGAAGGGTCAAGGCAGAGAAATGCACATAAATGGATCACAAATCCGAAGCTGCAGTGAAACTAACAGTGATGAGAATTGACAAAATAAATATAGAAAAAAGGTTTATGGTTAAAGCTTCACGTAACAAGTAGACACCACAAATCAGAACGACGGGTCGGCGCAAATCCAATGTATATACTAACAGTGAGGAGAAATGAAAATATTTATATAGAAAAAAAATGGTATAGTTAAAAAAAATATAGAGAGAAAAAATGGTATAGTTAAAATAATAATTATATAGAAAACAATAATATAGTTAAATATATATATATATATATATATATAAATGGTGTAGTTAAATATATATATATATATTCTTTGCGACGAAACGTCGTTCTAATTTGTGGTGTCCACTTGTTAGATGAAACTTTAACCATACCATTTCTTCTATATTTATATTTTCATTTATCAAACTAGGTGTCTATCTATTGTCCTTTCGAGCCGAAGACGGCACATAGGGCACAACCACAATCTCAAAAACAGAAACCTTGCGTGCCAAAATGGCACATATTGCAGAGATCACTGCTCTAAAATCTATGGCGCTGTTTCCATAACAACACTTTTTACAATGACAGCTTGTGAAGCCATCCATCAATCTCCTTAGTCGCCTCTTACGACATGCCTGGAAGGTCACAGTGTCACTATTCTTTACCTCCCTCATAATGAGGCCCCGGTAACACACGGGAAAAACTAGGTGTAAGTTCTCAAAATTCAGCAAAAACATTTAAAATAAAACAACGAAAAAATAAACATAATAAAAATGGTTGTACATGCGAAGGCTTCTAGCGTTGATATGTCGTCGACAGAAACGTTTCCTTGGAGTTAAATAATAGTTAATAGAATAGTGGCCTATGCTTCACTGAGATGTTAGTGACCTATCTTGATGTACAAGACGATGACAGCAAATACAGTTCCATCCATTATTTCCTAGATCGTTTTCCCAACTGCTTTAACAAACACACACACACACATACGAGCACATATACATACATAACACAAGCAATCATAATTTGAAGAAAAAAAAAGAAGAAAGAGACAAAATAATAATTGTCTTCATTCGCGCTATTCTCTCCACAATGATTCTACGTGTACGAGTTAGGTGGTATTCTTCTCCGTTAATTATTTAACGGCTGTCTGGCAAAAAAGGCAGAAATGGATTACTTTTGGAAGTGTGGAGCTACTGATGTGTGTGCGTGTGTGTGTGTAAAGAGCCTATTGGCTTAAAAGGAAATTGGGGAAAAGACAATAATGATAGTGAATGATGGGACACAGCTGTTCTTAAAGAAACAAATTTAGAGGATTTACATTTTTCTATCATGCATATGATATGCATTGTAAAAATTATCACCTTGATAATTTTTATATCATCTCTAATTCATTCATGACAAATACCATTTACATGGCCATCATTAAATCTACATGGGAAATTGTGTTAACATTGGTGTTATGTTTTATTTTATTGTTTATCTTGTCATGTCCGAGGTTATCAATATCTTACATATCACGTTGTTCGGTTCACCCAGGGGAGTTAATTCGGTGACATTTTGCTTTATTAGCTTATTAGTGTTTCCTGTTATCCATTATATTGAACATACTTTCTATGAACTTAGTGCTTTGAAGAAATGTCCTTAAAATGGAGTATAAGCGATCACTTATTGTTTTACCGGTAACTTTCTTTCCTTGGACTATTCTAGGTTGTTATTTCATTTTACAATCTGTATGTAAATTATAGTCTTTAGTGGAGCTGAATTATTGAAACTAACACTAAAAATAGGAAAATTACTGCACGCCATATGGATTTCCGTTTCTCATTAAATGAAGTATTTAAAATTCATGAAAGAAAGGAGAAAATGATTTACCATATTCCCAAGCAATTGAATTCATCAACAAATAATAACTGCTCTTAGGAGTCATAAAACATCATGAAAAGATAAAACTATAAATAATTTCTTTTGATGGTAAAACGAATCGCTGCAAAACAATAATTTTCCATAATATCCAGAAACAAGAACAAAGTTACAGAAAAGGTACATATCACTATACAAAAGAGTTATGGCTTAAAGTGATGAATAATACTACTTGAAGAAACTTATTTAATTTGAATATAAAGCTAAGTTAATGTCTTTTGTTAATAATAGGCTTTTGTCGTTTATATTTGGCTAACAGCACATGGAATCAAGTGTAAGGCGCAGAGCAATACCTTCAAGGCAGTACTGTTGTCTAGACTACCAGTATTTTAGAACTTCAAACCATATTTAGAAGCCAGACCTTTTCGTACTGTAAAAATGCACTGTGTATATTGCCCTATGGATTGTCACCTCTTTGTGTTCCGAGTTCTATCGTTATTTGAAACTATTATCTAAAAGACCAGGGTAGAAACAAACAAGAAAAAAAAAACATTTTTCGCTATTCAGTAAGTGCTCTGTACTTTTGGGGGTTTGAACTTTTGAGCGCGATATTGTACTTTTAAGAACTCAATAACAAACATGTCCGCATGCACTTTTAATGGGGTTAAATAAACTAATGACGATTGATGGGTTGAGGGAGAGACAACTATGTAATAAAAATCAAGATAGTTTCATAAACTACTCCACAAACATCGTGGTATTCAGGTCAATCGCTTCTCACTCTTCTCTCTCTATCTCCCGCTCAATATATGTGTGCGTGTATGTCTTTTTATGTATGTGTATGTCTGTCTCCGTATCCCTCTTCACACGTACTAAACAAAACTCTACAGAAATATATACAGAATGAAAGAAAAGAGAAGAGTTGAGACATATACAGGAAACAGAATTAAGCTGAAGAGAGATTCATGTAAACACACAAAAACAAATGTAAAAAAAAAAAAAAATGAAATACGTGAAACATTACTTTAGATCAATTAGTAAACGCAATTGGTAAATAATATGTAAGTTAAATGGTGGACCACTCAAAAAAATGTAATAATAACATTTAATTACACAATTTACCGTGATGAGTAATTTTCTGCTGTGAGTTCTCTCTAATATTTATACTAGCATACTGCATACAACAATGACAAATAGTAATGTAAATATCAACAAACAGTTTAGTATGAAAAATAGAGTTGATCAAATTAAGAGCTGGCATTAAGAAATGTCGTGTGGACTAACATCATCATTACTGTCTCTGCACATTTATTCCCATAGTTCTTCATTACATCCAAAAATTGTAACAAGCATTGTGTCATGTTTCTTCTATCTTTCATTGATTTGCTTATTTTGTTGATTCATATATGTAAAATATCATTTGATTGTATACAATTATTGTTTATAAGAATTTACAAGTATGCTCTCCTTATAACATTTCCTGATATCTATACATTAGCAAATTATTAACTACATTTAATTATGAAAAAGCTTGTCGCAAATATCCATAATTTTCGTTTGAGATTGTATGCTTGTTTTTGTATTAACTATGTTATTGTCTAAACCAGTGGAAGATATCAATTTATCTATTTTGGAAGTCACATTGATCGAGAAGGGGATACGAGCAAAGAAATTAGAATCAGAATAGCTAAAGCAGCAGTGTCTTTTAGAAGCCTTGAAAAGTTGTGGAAATCTCATTAGCAAAAAAAAACGGAACATAAACTATTCAAATCAAGTGTACTATCAACCATTACGTATGCGCTTGAGAGCTGGAAAACAACAAGAGATATAGAAACAACGTTGAACGCATTTGAAAATAAATGTCTTAGGAAAATACTCGTTTAATTACTCGTAAATTATTGTTTACACCTTGCTGTCCTGGGTATTTATATTTAACATTCATGTTTTGACATAGTGACACTGCGACCTTCCAGGCATATTGTAAGAGGCAAATAAGTAGGTTGATTGATGGCTTGACAAGATGTCATTGTAAAAAAAGTATTGCTATGGAAACAGAGCCATAGATTTTAGAAGCAGTGATCTCTGCAATATGTGCCACTTTGGCACGCAAGGTTTCTGTTTTTGAGATTGTGGTTCTGCCCTATGTGCCGTCTTCGGCTCGAAATGACAATAGATAGATAGATAGATAGATAGATAGATAGATAGATAGATAGATAGATAGATAGATAGATAGATAGATAGATAGATAGATAGATAGATAGATAGATAGATAGATAGATAGATAGATAGATAGATAGATAGATAGATAGATAGATAGATAGATAGATAGATAGATAGATAGATAGATAGATAGATAGATAGATAGATAGATAGATAGATAGATAGATAGATAGATAGATAGATAGATAGATAGATAGATAGATAGATAGATAGATAGATAGATAGATAGATAGATAGATAGATAGATAGATAGATAGATAGATAGATAGATAGATAGATAGATAGATAGATAGATAGATAGATAGATAGATAGATAGATAGATAGATAGATAGATAGATAGATAGATGGATGGATGGATAGACAGATGGATGGATGGATTGATGGATGGATGGATGGATGGATGGATGGATGGATGGATGGATGGATGGATGGATGGATGGATGGATGGATGGATGGATGGATGGATGGATAGATGGATGGATGGACGGATGGAAGGACGGACGGACGGACAGACAGACAGACAGATATACAGATAGATAGATAGATAGATAGATAGATAGATAGATAGATAGATAGATAGATAGATAGATAGATAGATAGATAGATAGATAGATAGATAGATAGATAGATAGATAGATAGATAGATAGATAGATAGATAGATAGATAGATAGATAGATAGATAGATAGATAGATAGATAGATAGATAGATAGATAGATAGATAGATAGATAGATAGATAGATAGATAGATAGATAGATAGATAGATAGATAGATAGATAGATAGATAGATAGATAGATAGATAGATAGATAGATAGATAGATAGATAGATAGATAGATAGATAGATAGATAGATAGATAGATAGATAGATAGATAGATAGATAGATAGATAGATAGATAGATAGATAGATAGATAGATAGATAGATAGATAGATAGATAGATAGATAGATAGATAGATAGATAGATAGATAGATTCATTTTTTGACTATTTTTTCTAACATTTAATTATTATTGTTTTGCTACAAGACAATATAAATTGACAGTTAGAACTGTCTCTATGTCTCTATAGGTCTAAAATGTTAGTACACCAACCAAACTTTACCATCCATGGTTTTAACAAGATTTCCAGAAATTTTAAAGGCCTAACAACATCGAAAGGTTGACTGAAAATCAGCCACAGAAAAAAACAATCAAGGCTTCAGAGTAAAATGGTATTCCTTGACAGCCAACTTTTGTAGGGGAGTCTACACAAGATGATGCGATGATGTGTCACCTCATGAAGACGCTAGTTAATTCATTATCACGAGAATGTTGGTAGTGCTACATCCACGGGATTTTAATTCAGCTCTTCAAAATTTAATTTCTGTTGACAGATTTAATTATTATCATTCTTCCAGTGTCTTCAAACGTTACACAGACCACGCAGTGGCCTCGTAAAGCTTATGTTCTTGACGATCTTTATAATCTCAGGATGGGAGCCGATGCCTAATGTCCTTGCGTTTCTTGCAGTTGTTTCTTTTAGTGTATCTTGAGACCAATTTCTTTTTTTTTTCTTTATTTTCGGCAGCCTATATATATATATATATATATATATATATATATATATATATATATATGAGAGGAGAGAGAGAGAGAGAGAGAAAGAGAGAGAGAGAGATCAAAGACCAATCTGCCAGTAATAGTGAGGGGAGCGAGGAGTGGAAAGCAGAGAAAAAGATGGGATGAGACAATCAAAGATCAAACAATGGACAGACCTCGATTTTGCGGTTCCAAGAATGAGTAAAGTTAGGGAGTAATGGAGACAGTTGATTAAGTCTCCCAGTGATGCCCCAACGGCCCACAGGGTTATGGAATGAAGAAGTTTATGCGTTTGTGAATGTCTGTGTCTGTCTCTTGTTACACATTTACTGTTCAGTGTTCCTTGTCCATGATCATTTTTGTTTAGTTATCTTCAACATTTTGTCAGGTAGAGCTGGGTAGGTGTACTTTCTATTTCTAAAGTAGCTACAATGCAATGTTCTACAAAGACTCGCAACACGATAATGATGAAACTTGTTGTAGTGTTTCAGTGTATCTGATGGTCTAAAGTTAGAAGAAGTCAAACTACGACCCACCGCCTATTTATTGCCTGTGAAATTGTCTTGTTTGTATATTTCATTCCTTCGAGCAAAAGTAGCTCTACAATACGCTGGTTAGTTGGAGGTGAGAGATGAAGGTGGTGTGAAAACAAATAAGAATGAAGAAAATAAATTGTATGTGCACACCTTTGAACTTATTTCTCTAGTTATAATTCTTGCTCCTCATTGTTAAACAGTTCTTTGTTTTCTAATTCGGTAGCCATCTTTGTCTGACAGGGTTTATTTCAGGGCTACTTGGTGAGGCTCTAAGATGGCTAAATAAATTGCAATTTTGAGACTTCCTATTTTAAAAACATTAACACATGAAGGTCTCTTTCATAGATTACAATATACACAATTCTAATGCCCTCTTTGACTGCGATGCCCTCAGTTGTAGCTCATTTAGCCCAAGCCTAAATCCGACGTCGGAGATCTTAGACTGAATTTTTCACATTACTATCTTGTCCTGCAAGTCCACTGCATTTATTTTCCGCAGGGATAAAGTGTTCTTAATGCTGACCAAACTGTATAATATCGTTGCGCTATTTTTGTGTTCGTTATAATCTTTTATGTCTTTCGTGTCTCTTTTGTAAAAGAAAAGGCATTTTGGTCGCAACATGGTAATTATCTATTATATTGCGTTCTTCATAACAAAAACGTCTAGCAATGTTTGTTTAGTATCATTTCCATCATATTTCATTAGCATTAGCTCCTGAAATCTTTATAACGTACTTGTTAATGTTTTTATTTGTGTGTGCGATATTTTCTTATGCATGTATACATTCTATATATTCAGCATGTCAAAGGAATGGTGAAACACGGCGTCGCAAGGAGAGAAAGCAGGAAAAAAACATCATCGGTAATAAAGAATGCACACGTTCAATCAAAGAAGAACTGGAACAATCAATACACGAACACTTCGATTGTTGTTGGAACGGACGGAAGAACGGAAATGGGAATGTTGCGACTGCGATGACGCCTGTTCGAAATAAAGACTTATGGGGTATTTTATTTCCATGTATTTTATATTTATTTTTTATATTTAAACTAGTGTGTGTCACGCATAAATATTTGTTGAAATATATTTTTGTTTCACTCAAGAGTTTGGTACATCCACCTTATTCCTAACTGTGGAGGCAAAACGAGCACTATACAATACAATCTTCATCTCAACGTTGTGCTACCAATGCCAGACCTGGACCCTAGATGCAAGAACAATAAGTAAAATAACCTCTATTGAGATGAAATGATTTAGACGAAAGACAGGAAACAGTCTGAGAGATAAGATCAGAAATGAAGAACTGAGAAAAAAGCTAGGAATAGCCCCCGCCATAGAATATATAAGGAAACAACAGATAAAATGGTTTGGCCACGTGACAAGGCAGAAAGAACAAAACACAACACAACGAGCCTTCAACAAACGTTGTGAGAACACCAGACCCAAGGGTCGACCACGAAAAAGATGGGTCGAAGGAATATTAGAAGCACTAGGAAACATAACAGCAGCAGAGGTGAACAGAATAGCAAAAGACCGCAAATTATATCTCCCATCGACGCTGAAAGGCAAATGAGGAAGGAAAGTAGAAGAAGAGGAAGATCTTATTCCTACCGTTGCCATAAATGTGTCTATTTGTAAAGACGAAAATGTCCCTGCCTTAGTTTCTATTTTACATTTTAATTTGCATGATATTGTGTAGCCATCACATACATTTAACATCTTCATCATCAAGTACCGGGCCTACTGGCGTAGATGATCCACAACTTTCGATCTTGACAGTTATTTATCAAATCTGTTGTTGACCTTCTGCCAAGCCATTCTCTTAAGCTGTCTGTTATTTTCTCTCTTTGCTTCCCTCTATCTCTTCGTCCCTCAATTTTTCCAGTTGTTACAATATATTCAAGTTGTTCTCTTCTCATTACATGGCCAAAAAATGATGATTGTTTCTTCCTAATATTGGAAATTAGCTCTCTTTTTGCTTTGACCTCTTTCAGAACATTTTCAGTACTCTTCTTAGTTGTCCATGATATTCTCAACATGGACAGCTAAGAAGAGTAATGAAAATGTTCTGAAAGAGGCCAAAGCAAAAAGAGAGCTAATTTCCAAAACACAAATTGCTCAAGTAGTTAATATTAGTAATCTATAGAAATTTCAGTCAAACGGTAATAATCAAGTAGATTAATCACGTAGCAATCTATAGAGATTAAGAGGTTATTAATTTATCCCCATATATATATATATATATATATATATATATATATATATATATATATATTAATATATATATGTGTGTGTGTATATATATATATATATATATATATATATATATGTATATATATATATATATATATATATATAACATCCACTTTATCTATATGTAAGACGGAGAAAGGGTGGGGGATTAGGCTAACAAGAAAGCTGTCAATGATATTTGTAAAGTAATGCTGGAGAATAACTAGAATGTTCTGGTCTTCTACGTTGGACGCCCTGATAAAGACGTTATTTGTATTTTATTGTTATCAGTGGATGAAAATCATTACACACTTTGATCCGACTCAACCGGTCTCGTCACTTCTTTTTTTCTTCATGGCCGGTTTCTACTCACTTAATCAACCCGAGTTTTCAGTTTTCGAACTGTTTATGCTGCAGCGTGTGGGTCAGCGATAGTCGTTCAAGTTCCAGTTCTCTGTCAGTTACGAGTCGTTGTTTCCTATCAGTGGAAAAAAAATTTTCCTAATAAAATGTGTCACCATGTAAAATGTAAATAAAGAAAGACATTGATAAAGGCGTCATTGTTTTCTATCTGTTGACAGCATAATTGTTATTGATATCAACCAGCGAGAAATGAAAGGCTCTAAGCACTCAACATCGTCTTAAGAAATAACCTGCTTGCAATTAACGTAATCCATTCGACACCTGACTCCGGTTATAAATCAGATCAGCTCTAACAGGAAAGTGGCACTAAGAAGCGACAACTTGGGATTTGTATTCACCATTCATCGTTTCTCTATTGCTTGTGTTAGAATTACATGATCGCTGCCTTTGTTTCTTTATCTTATACGTAATTTGTATTTTGTCATTTATTGTCATTAGTTTTGTGGTGAACGCGCTATATGAATATAAAAACGTCATGTTCCTTCTTCGAAGTTTTCTTTTCTTATTTCTCCATCTTATTTATCTTCTCCTTTTTTCTTCTTCTCCATTCAATGTTTAATACTCAGCGATTAAATCGAAAATAAGCATCTCCATGCACGTAGATGTTAGAAATAAGTCATCATAATTGCTTTACGATTTCTCTGCCCTTTGCAGGGCGATAATTGACTAATTGTTAGATAATTGTAAAAATGCTCTACCATCGTTAAAGAAAATTATAGCTGTCTTACTAAAACAAATAGTGTGGACCCTTTCCGGTACTTTGAGCTGCTCCCAGTGCACTGAGAGCTTGCTCTATCATCACGGTGGTTATTCCATGTCTGGGGTGTATATTTGTTCTTTATTAAGCTAAAGATTAAATGCCTCATGCCGAGCCTACATACCGCGGGATTAGTAACTGGAACAGTTTTCATCTTCCGGATAAAAAAAAATAGAAAAGTGAAAAACGTCTTGTGCAACAACTCTATTTCAACAGAAGTTAAAAAGAGTGTTCGTCAATTCTATATAAAGCCAACTCTGACTTGTGGAAGTGAATTATGGACAGTAGACAAACAACTGAAAAAAACGATTAGAGGCCACAGAGATGGGATTTCTCAGAAGAATGTTGAGAGTTCCCTGGACAGCTAAAAAGACCAATGAAGAGATTCTCAAAGAGACAAACACAAAAAGGGAGCTTCTAAGAAACACCTCAAAGAAAAAATCAACATAATTGGGACAAATCATGAGAAGAGGAAAGTTGGAAATATTTGTGACATCTGGCAAAGTAGATGGAAAGATAGTCGACGTCAAAGAGAGAAGACACTGGGTAGCTTGGTGTCATGGCATGGAAAACAACATCAGAGTTGATACGATGTACTGTGAATAGAGAACTAGGAAGGACATGTTGATCTACGTAAATAGATATGGCACATGATGATGATGATGATGATGATGATGATGATGATAAGAAAAGAAATTGCTCTACCGCGATTCAGGCCTAAATTCACTTTATTTGATGAACAAATTTCAAGTAGTAAAGCAATAATAACTGAGGTCTGAAATTATAGAGATGCTCTTAAAGTAAATTAATGATAGTTCTACTACATGCAAGATCACGATCTGATATGTTTTATCATTATTTGACTTCAGGTCTGATGATTGATGGTGAAGACTAAGTGTCCATTATCAATGTTGTTATAAAGGTCCAGTAATTATTCATATAATTGGTTACACTGAAGTTATAATGTGAGACCTGCCAATTTCCTCTTGAAATCATCATCATCATCATCGAGTACCATCTCCGCAACGAAGGTTGGCTACCATAGATCGCCATTCCACTGTTTCATGCTTTGATGGTGCAGGCTGTCATAGATTGACTTGTCCATCTTTTGATGTTACTCGTCCATGTTAGTCTTGGTCTGCCTCTGCCTCTTTTACCTTGTATTTTCCCTTCCAATATTACTTTTAGTAGGCTGTTGTGCCTTTTAACGTGCCCCAAAAATTTCATTTGTCTTGTCTTAATTGTATTTAGTAGTTCCTTCCCATCCAATTCTACCTATTCTTCTATAAATCCACATTACTGGAATCAGTGTTTGGAATTATTCATTGAAATCAGTGTTATTTATTGGACAGTAGAAGAATTCAAGACACGTGTCTGAGCAGCAGAATTAACGTCCTTGTTATATTCTTATGTTAACAAAAGGAAGCATGCAACAGACTAGTGAATCCTGGAAACATAAAATTAAAGATAATTTTAAAGTAATTTAATTAGATAAATTAAATTGAAACAAATAAAGGGTTATCACACTTTTAAATGGGAACATACACTGAGGGACAAGTAATAAAGACTACTAGTTAATCGCAAGCTGTGCGTTTAAAGCAGAAATTAGGGCCTTTTTTATATAAATTCTTGACAGAAAAACCTACCACCAGACAAATAATCGAACTGCTAACCACCTACCAGGAAAACGGGCGACCTCATTCTCTTGAAATTAAAATGAGGATTTAAAAAAAAAAAAACGGAAACATTACGTTCTTTAAAAACACACACACATAGTCGACAGGATGTGGAAAAAAAAAACAGGACACAATGTAACCTCAGATGAGGTGCGCAAATCACGACATTCTTGCTTTGCTTAATTAGCGGAAATATAAAACCATGCACGAGGGACAAAATAGATTTTTGGATGAAGGTGTACTGATAGATTTATATGGTAATAACACTTCTTTGTTTCAATCTTTCATTTCTTTTTTTTTTTTTTGTACCTTACTTGACATAGATTACTTTCCCTTAATTTGCTTCTAAAGTATTCATATTTCAACTGTTCTGTTATACACTGTTGCTAATTATATATTTGTCATATATATATATATATTACTTTTTATTTAAAATTTGCTTCTTTGAACTATCACATGCGAAATAATTTACTTTTTTTCTGAACTCCTGTCCTAACATTTTCGTACCTTAATTATCTCTCAACTATAAATTATTTCCTCTGAACAAACATCAGGAGATAGACATTACTTTCCCTGGTATGTACACGGGCTATACATTATTTCCCATAAACTGCATCATTACATTCACGATCTAAAATTGTTTCTCCAGACCACTCTATTACCTCCCTTTTCCCGTTCATCATCAGACAAGTTATAAATTATGTTCAAAGCTTATTTTCTCTGTCTGTGAAACGTAATTGCGCGATTGCCAATCAAATGTTCAAATATTGATGCTTACCATTATATTAAATCTATCCAATTGTTGTCTTTTATCATCTTGTTTACCCCTCATGCACTCTGTCGCTACATACACCTGACAGTGTGATAAACATTAAGTCGCCCGACCTGGCCACAAAATATCGTCATTATTACATTTCCTCTCAAACTAGGGGCAAATATGCACCAAATGTTGATACAAATATGTCAATGTTAACAACATAAAGTGCGTAGACTCATTAACGAGGCACAATGTCTGGGCTAACTTGCGACGAGGGCTTTCTCGCGAAATTCTTTGATCGACATGTTTAAGATTAACGTTTGACACGTAATTGAACAAAATTGCGTCTATAGTGAGAGTGATAGAATGGAGTTTAATTCCATGTAGGTCAGCTAGTATAAGACAATAAAATGAAGCAATTAGTTATCCAAGAGTGTTTACTTTGACAAGACAGACTCTAGTGAAAGTATTTCTTTCTCTGTTTCCCTATTTTCCCCTGTCAAGTGTGCCCAGTAAACAATTCTTCTCTACATGGACTCCAACCTGAAGATTCTACAAAACATTTTTGAATGTTTCATCCCGTCAACGTAGTTATTTTTGTTTATCTTGTCATTTATTTCTTCTTTTTCTGTAGGCAGTCAGTCATGTTTATTGATTCACGAACTTTGTAACTTCCATGAAAGAAGAAGATTTAATGTTTCATCAGAATTACTTTTTTCCAACTACTTATTGTGGCACTGCTTCAGACATCAGAATTTGCTAGAAACGCCACACAGTTATTGACTGGTTAACGTGTTTGTTCGAGTGAAATAATTTCTACACATATCCCTCATACAAATGTTTCCCCAAAGTCTACACACCACACCTATGATACATGCACAAACACGCAAACGCTGCATTATTGTTCTTGTAATTTTTTTCTTGGTCATCATTCAAAAAATATTGTTTTCATAAGAGAAGAAATATGTATCCTGAGAGCAGAGGCGGATCTCAGCACCGCGCACTCGCTAACTTTATAACACCAGTGAAAGATGAGTTGACATGACCACTCTGTTGATTAATTTGGTTGCACTTTTGGTACATTTTAATATGCAGACAGTCTTTTAAACAGCATGAAGGATACACTTTTTGATTTACAACTGCCATTTGTTCGTCAACATGCGCAACGTGCACGAAATACTACAGAATTTCTAGTGCATGTCCAAAAAGGCTACAAAAAGTGAAAGGTTCGACTAAGACGCGAACCAGTAACTGTTTTAAGTGTGAGAGGCGCATAATGCATGTCCCCGCTTTAAGACCAATCCTGCACTATTGATATGTGTTTGACTGTTTTAAAAAAGCGACAGATTAAACACATTTATGAACACACACACGCACACTCGTATATACATATATATATATACATACACACA
This sequence comes from Megaustenia siamemsis, assembly GCA_032433765.1. NCBI lineage: Eukaryota > Metazoa > Mollusca > Gastropoda > Stylommatophora > Ariophantidae > Megaustenia > Megaustenia siamemsis. The sequence continues at coordinate 39,674,150 of JAVIAB010000092.1, forward strand.
TATATATATACGCATATATATATATATATATATATATATATATACATACACACACGCATGTATACACACACACACATATACCTATAGACACACATATACAGAAAAGAGAGAAATAGGTACGGATATTTCCATACAATTTTGACGTCATATTCGATATTAACCGCACAAGATATAATATCAAATTCTGCTAAAAAAAATACAATGAAATCAATAAATTTCCAACTAAATCTGTGAATATGTCCATCAAGAAAAAGATCAGGTTTGTGGCGGATTTTTGTCAGTGAGGGGTGGGAGGCAACTCTTCAGATATCATTTATTGCGGCAATGGTTGGGAAGGGACACAAACAAAGTATTTATGTACGTCATTATTCACATCTGTGTACCACATTCGTGACGCTAACAGCAAACTGATGTCATGACAGCTTCCAGCAGATCAACAAATTCTTTTCCAATATCCACGTACAATATTTTTACTTTACTAACAGGATGTAAACAAAACTGGTTTGCTTTGGTTTCGTTCAAAAATAAGAAAGTTATGAAGGCAGCCGTGCACTTATATTCTATGAATGATGTCGTAACATAAAAATAGACGTCGTTGCCATGGATACATTAACCAAAAATATGTACTGAGAAAGCTGCGGCCTCGTTCATATTCATATATGGATGAATCATTTACGTTACAAATGTAGTGGGTATTTACAAAAGTGACGTAGCATTTTTGCAAACTTGTCACGGTCTGGGCTCAGCGTTGCCGATATGAGACTCAGGGTTGTAAGGAAAAAACGTGTAACGAAACTAATTAGATATTTTCGTACAGAAAACTAGAGCAGTCCAGTGAGACCAGACGCGGCCAGATGCATCTCAGAATGGAATGAACAGAAGCAGTCAGAGACACGAGTACAATTAAAATTAGTACAAGGTTACTGTGTCAAACGAGATCTAAGAATGAAAAAAAATATCGAAGACAAAAAAATGGTAGAAGAAAGAAAAGTTGATTGAAAATTATAGTAAGAGGGAAAGATAATACATAAGGTAAAATTTATGATTTATCTTTGTTTCAGTAGAGTCTAAGGACTTGAAAATTATCTGTAGTGAAAAAAATATTTGTCGAAAGCTTCTTTCAGCAGGCAAGAACGAATATGATTCATAAATAAATGAAAGGCTACATACTACATGAAAACGTATAATAATAAAATATAAATAATTATTAATTAAACAAAGAAATAATGGAATGCAACTTTCTATTTTTTTTTAAATTAGAAATAAAAAATAATTTAGAAAATTAAAAATTAATGACTGGACAAATTAATGAACCTAACGGTATCTTGGCGATGTTTATCCCATTAATGTGGTCTGCCGGAGGAAAATATAGTCGATACAAAACATTCACTTTAGAGCTTTTATTTCACCCCTGAATTTTTTGTTTAAGGACCATCGACAAGTGTATCCCTTCAACGTGAAGCGCTACATAATGAATTATTTATATAGACTGTGATATATATATATATATATATATATATATATATATATATATATATATATATATATATATATAACAGTTTGATTGAATGCAACTAATAAACGAATAAAATTAAATAGTAATTCATTGACTGATTTACTCTTTTACCCAGTGGCGTATTCTCTATGCTACCGTCGGTAGCCTGAACATATTAACGAAATACAAAAGGAAATGATAATTTATTTCCTTATTATTATATATTTATATTATTTTTTTTCAGAATTATATTACAAATTTTCGAATTTTCTATTACACATTTCGTAGGCCAATATGATTTATTTGCTTTGATTTGAATTTATTAAAGCAAGGTTTTCCTGTGGCCACTATAACGTTTGTGAATAAAGCCGAAACTACTATTAAAATAGTACAAGAAACCGCTAATCAGCAGCGGTACATTTCTCTTCTCTCCGACTTAGAATTAATGACTTTGGCATTCAAAAATTCCCGTCAAAATAAAATTATACGTCCGAGAGATACCTCTATACTATTTGCGGTTTCATGGGTTATTTTTAGCTCTAGCCAATCAGAAGCGTCATAAAGTGAAAGTGAAACTGTGTCTGATTAAACGAACTTCCTAATCTATTTATAATTACGTTATGCACTTCAGTATCTGTAGAAAGAACTTTTTCTGCTCTCAAGAGAATCAAATCTTATTGTGGCTCAACTCAGACACAAGAACGTTATTCTAGTTTGGCAATAATGTTCATTGAGAAATCATTCCTTCAGAAACTTAGAAAACAATCCAAGAGTACTTTCAATGACAAAGTCATCGAGACATTTTCGTCCCAAACAAGACAGATAGAGTTTACATATAAATAAATAAGTAATTTAAAATATAGTGATGTCATTAGCAAATATTACTTCATGTTAGCCTACTGAATATAATGTATGTCTTTATTTATTATGTCAGCGGTAGCCCAGACCCCAAAACCAGTATACGCCACTGCTTTTACCTAATATAAATTAACAGACGAATATAGACCGCAGCATAAATGTAAAAGCCTGCAGGTAAAATAAACAATATGGTACACTCAGTTTACACTAGTACTAATTAAAATTGCAAAACATAATATACAGTTTGCAACTATAACATAACATACAAGATACAACTGCAGGATAACATACACAACACAACTGTAACATAGTGTACGAGACGCAAATGTAAAATACCAAATAAAATACTAACATATTATAATAACACACACAATACAATTGCAGACAGACGTTATACTTACTTGTTATGTTCAACGTAATATTCTCAGCAAACGACATTCTCCTATACTTCTGGTCTCTCTCGTAATTATTGTGAAGTGTCAAGAAGTTTACAACTCAAAATTTGCACTAAACTGTCTGTATGAAAAGCAATTCTTTTGTGCTAATTATGGAATACAAATTTTTTTTTTTCAGTTTTACAGTATTTATGACTAAGCATTCGAACTATATGTATGGGGTTTCCCCCGTAAGAACAGTCTTGCTGACTAAGGATCGGATAATAATAAACGTATATGCATTCCTTTCAAATATTCGGTTACGTAGGCAACGAATGAATTCTGAAACGTCTAACCTAGATTTAAAGAAAAATCTCCCGATTACAGCAACATTGATACTCAATACTCCACATAAATGAGAGCCATATAAATAAATACAGGGCTCATGAACCAACACTATTCTTCAAGATACGTTACTTGCTTACGCGTCACAAAGACAGAAAACTGCTTAATGTCTCCCCAATGATTCTGCTATTTATCTTCACGTTTCAAACTCTCGGAACGATGTGCTATATACAAATGAACGGCGTTGTTTTATATATATATATATATATATATATGTTGATACCTATAAATGAACTGTGAATGCAGACAATGCACCACCCCCAATTTCGTAATTATTAAGAATAATCCCTTTTTAGTATACAAAAAATGTTATTAATGTTTTACGGAAAAGGGGAAACTGTAATTACAGAAATACGGTAACATCCAGCTGATCGGAAGTCTTTCGTCACAAGATGACATGCGATGTGTTGGTGACACTTCCAGGTGCAGTTTGTCCTGTTTCAACTGGAAATGCCCTCGATAACCTTCATATCGACCTGATCACACGTGACACAGTGAAGTTCTTTTTCTCCTGTTCCATTTCGAAACTGTGAACAAATTAGCATCCTTATATTTTAACAAGAATGTATTTTTTAAAATGTTGATAAATAAATTACATACTTCGCATAATGCATGCACATAAGTTCTATGATAAGAAAAATATTCATTACATAAATAATATAATGTGTTAAATTATGAAATGTATGTTTTGTTTGATTTTTTGTGTGGTTGTTTTTTTGTTTATTTTGCTTGCTGACATAACCAAATGCTGATGAAATGTCGTATTGAGAGAGAAAAGGCAAAAGTAATAACTCCTCATTAATAAATATATTTTGACGAGCTCATACCTAAGTAAACTAACTGTGATGAAGTCACAAATCAACTGTTGGCAGATAACAAGAGAAAAATGACAGCGTCATATACAAATGTATTCATTGTGATCTAAACATTCCGAAAAAAGTTCAAAGCGTTAACATAATTGAAATAAAAGGCTCATTCGAAGTGCATGAAACGTTGATGAAACATTAAGTAATGCAATATTGTTATTTGTGTGTATGTGTGTGACGACATGTTTTGTTGTAATTGTAGACGCTGCGTGTGTGTGTGTGCGCAGGCGTGTGTGCGTGTGTGGTATTAATATATGTATGATAAGTTTTACTAATAAATAATGTCATTTTTGTTAACTTTGCGTTACCAATAATTAAAACTACAACCACATCTGAGAAAGTGTAAACTTACTCATTTTGCAGACATGTTCAGAAGGAGGAGATAGAAAGTATAAAGAAGAAACGGGCAATTGTGGTTAAATGAGACGTTTAAACGAAATAGTATCACAACTTTAGTGACCTTAATACTTATTGACAGGAGCTTTTAGCCGAAACTGTCCGGAATGCGTTCCGGCAAAATTTTCTGACTTTAACGGTTGGAGATACGCATTATGTAAGTCAGGGGTGGGCAACCTATTATTACCTGCGGGCCAGATCCTAAAACTATGAAGAAGCCGAGGGCCAGATCCTAAAACTATGAAGAAGCCGAGGGCCAGATCCTAAATCTATGAAGAAGCCGAGGGCCAGATCCTAAATCTATGAAGAAGCCGAGGGCCAGATCCTAAATCTATGAAGAAGCCGAGGGCCAGATCCTAAATCTATGAAGAAGCCGAGGGCCAGATCCTAAAACTATGAAGAAGCCGAGGGCCAGATCCTAAATCTATGAAGAAGCCGAGGGCCAGATCCTAAAACTATGAAGAAGCCGAGGGCCAGATCCTAAATCTATGAAGAAGCCGAGGGCCAGATCCTAAAACTATGAAGAAGCCGAGGGCCAGATCCTAAAACTATGAAGAAGCCGAGGGCCAGATACCATCACCTAATGAAACTATTATATAAATGACATAATTTGTATTGCGATGATTGTAACTAACAAGCGATGATTGTAATTAAAGAAAGTGGAATGAAAGGGATAGGTTGAGCCCGAAAAAAGGGGGTGGGGAGGGTGTGTGAAAATTCAACACTAAATTATGAATTGAAAGCTTACCGGTGTAATGACGGGGCTGGGCCTGAACTTCACTTATAGGTTTATCCATATTTGGTGGTATTTGACTAATAGCAATGCGTTGTATGTTTTCTAACTTTGTGTCAGTTAAGTGCTTGCTTGCTTTAGAATTAGTCCACTTAAGTTTTGAAAAAAAAAAATTGCCACAAACACAAGTGCTACCAAACAACAAAATAACTTTCTGGGCATTTGATGTAATCATTGGATATTGTTCACGTGAGAAATAAGATGTTAGAAGTTCAGTATCTTCGAATTTCTTTACTTTTATTTCAGATTAAGTTGTTCTTTCAAGTCAATAACTTCCATTTGCATCCCTGCCGGAGCAGGATTTATATCGATACCAAATGGTGCTGACATTCTAGTCTGGTTTATTGTGAAACAAAATATTTGAAACGTCCACGAAAAGTTCTACTTCAGCATGTAAGTCATAAAATCTTTTCAACATATCTCCTCGACTTAACCAGTGCACTTCACAATAGTAAAGCAGATTGCCATACTCTGAATCGATGTCCTGAAGGGATTCTTGGAATTGACGATGGTTGAGACCTATTGCTTTTATACAATTGACACACGATACCACAACTAATATGATGTCAGCAAATGTAGACTCTTCGACGCATATATTTTCTTAGTGAATAATACAATGTAGGAATGAAAGATCAAGATAACTTATCCAATATCTAATAAATGGGATTTCATTTTGCCAACCAGGCCTAACTTTTGACCATTCATAGCTGGTGCTTCGTCTGTTGTCACTCCATAAGTCTGAACGAATTTAATTTTAAATCTTTAATATTGAGCTCCAGCGCTTTTAAAATGGCATGTGCCTTTGAGTGGTTGCAACGCTGATGCCCTCCGTAATGTTAAGGAATATGTCAATGTCCCTAATAAAGATACGTAATTGCGATGTGTCTGACATATCAATTGACTCATTTAAGGCGACTGAGAAGGCTACGAATTTTTATGCACCCTCTTTTGAGCTATTTAAAACATATTTCCTATGTAATCTATGCGTCTTCCGACAGTCCGACGTGATAAATTTACTTGGTGAAATAAATAATTCTTATTAGGATAAAGCACCTTATCGGATGCATCGATACACGCTTTCACAAATTCTACACAGGAAAGTGGTTTCAAATTCTCCGAATTTTTTTCACTAATAACGTAACTCATAAAAACAGCATTATTTGAACAAGGATTTACATTACAAACAAAAACGATATGGACTTTCCAATGACTTCTTTAAATATACATTTTGCCCTGTCTAAATTGTCCTTCCAGTGAGATGTAAATTTTATCTTTGGATTAGAAATGACGTCTCCATTCGTCATTTTTTTAAGCAGAAACATATTTTAAAACTGCACATATTAACGTGTTTACACGGGGTTATCCCGATACAGAATAAAGAAATAATCCAAAGTCCATCTTTCCTGGAAAATACAAAATTCTGCAACAACTATTCTCCTTTTTTGCAATCAACATTTTTCGGGCACATCATGAGAAGAGAAAAATTGGATTACTTGGTTACAACTGGCAAAATAAAAGGAAAGAGAGATCGCGGACGACAAAGAGAGAAAATACTGGATAGCTTGGTGTCATGGCATGGAAAACAACAGAACTGATACGATGCACTGTAGATAGAAGTTTGTGGATGGACATGATCGCTTACGCCAACCAGTATGGCACATGATGATGATTCTCCTTTTGCTTGATAGTGTCATTGTGTTACTAATTGGTGACAGTCGGTCATTAACTTTAGATGCATTGCTATTTAATTACAAACGACATAACACCTGTTCACCACCGCAGTTCTTAACCGCTACCAATACCGAAGCTAAAGACAAGAAACCACTTTGATCTGACTCTAAATCTAACTGATTGTTATCAAATAAAAGTACCGGTGTACACAATACCACCACCCATAACAAAAAGCTACGACTTTTAACCACCGTAACACAAACAACAAAGATTTCACCACTCTTGTGATGTCAACTAATAACATTAAAAGAACCATGTAGTATAGTTTCCATCATCAAAGACAATGAACTTTGCAGTCTTTTTTTTAACACGTAGCAACGAATAGATCATAGACATAATATAAAATTATTTAGTTTTGGCCAATTCTTTAATTAAATTACTACTAATTTTTAACAGTTTCTGAATTTGTGTGCATTTTGTGTTACGTGTTATCCATTTATTTATTTGAATTCAGAGAATGAAGTGCATGGTAATTTTCACATCAAATCGAAAGATCGGTAAAAATAGCGTGGCGGATGATTCTGGTCCGCGGTCAGAACATGGCCCACCACTGGCATAAATAATTGAAAATTACAATTACAACCGTTTACATTCTCTTGTTATAGGCGTATACAACTATAGAACAAATGTAAATACGCCAAGAGATTCAGAGACTTGGTTTATTACATCATCCTATTATTTCAACATGCATATGTATTTTATTGTGTATTTTATTATGTAACAAACATCAAACGAGTTCATACCACCAGTGACAAATTCAAGAAAGAAATGGATGACAGATGACATTTTGCAGCTAATGGATACAAAAGAAGAAATAAAGGAAATAAAGATAAATATAAGAGATTAAATAAAGAAATTATAGTAAAATGCAATGAAGCAAAAGAAGCATGGCTAAAAGAGAGATGCAAAGAGATTGAAATGCAACAAAAAGGAGATGCTAAAACTATATACAAACAAATTGAGGAATTAACAGGAAGAAAAACGCAATCAAAAACTGGATGTCTAAGATCAAATGAAGGAGAACTGTTGATTGATACATAAGGGAACGATGGATAGAATACATTAAAAATCTTTATAATGATGAACGAACGGAAGTAAATATTAAGCATAACGGAGAAGGACCAGAAATACTCAGAGAAGAAGTGGAAGACACCTTGCACAATATGAAAGCGGGCAAAGCGCCTAAACCAGATAATATAACTAAAGAAGAGATTGAAACCATGGGTGATTTTTGAATAGAAATAATAATAACAAAAATAGTGAATGATATCTACAACAGCGGATATATACCAGGCGACATGCTCAAATCAATATTCATAGCCCTACCAAAGAAATCGGGTGCGATTGAATGCGATGATCATCGCATAATAAGCCTTATGAGTCATATAACTAAGATAATACTAAGAATCATCATGCAAAGAGTGTGAAACAAAATCAGTCTAGAAATTAGCGATGAACAGTGTGGTTTTGTTAGAGATAAAGGAACAAGCAATGCCATTTATATCATAAGATCTTTAGTAGAAAGAGCCATAGAGGTGATAACAGATCTATACTTATGTTTCATAGATTACATCAAGACATTTGACAAAGTAAAGCACCACGAAATAATCAAAATTTTAGAAAGCATAAACTTAGACAGCAAAGATCTAAGAATAATAAAGAACATGTACTGGCAACAAGCAGCGGCCATAAGAACTGGAAACAAATTGAGAATGTTTCAACAAATAAAACAGGATGTTAGAAAAGGTTGTGCGCTGTCACCAGATTTGTTTAATATTTATAGTGAGAATATTGTAAGATCCATAAAGGGCATGCCTGAAATAACAATTGCAGGTCATAATATAAATAATCTAAGGTATGCTGATGAAACAGTCTTAATAGCTAAGTGTAAAAATGAGTTGCAAGAAATGTTGGACATTATAGTGAAAGAAAGCAAAAATAAAGGACTCAGCCTTAATAGCAAAAAGACAGAGGTAATGGTAACAACAAAGAAAAAGACATCACCTCAGTGCAAAATAAAGACAAGTGGAACAATATTAAAACAGGTACATGAATTTAAATATTTGGGAACTTTGTTAACCTCAGACGGAAGATGTACAAAAGAGGTGAGATGCAGAATGGCTCAGGCAAAAGCAGCTTTCCAAAAAATGAGGAAGATACTATGCAATCCATTTTTTGTCAATAGAAACAAGAAAAGGAGTTCTTAAATGTTACGTGGAACCAGTCTTAACATATGGATGCGAGTAATGGACAATCGGACAACAAACAAGAAAATTACTGGAGTCTGTAGAAATATGGTTTTACAGAAGAATGTTGAGAGTGCCATGGACAGCTAAGAAGAGTAATGAAGATGTTCTGAGAGAGGTCAAAGCAAAAAGAGAGCTAATTTCCAATGTTAGGAAGAAACAATCATCATTAATTGGCCATGTAATGATAAGAAAACAACTGGAATATATTGTAACAACTGGAAAAATTAGGGACGAAGAGATAGAGGGAAGCAAAGAGAAAAAATAACAGGCAGCTTAAGAGAATGGCTTGGCAGAAGGTCAACAACTGAAATGATAAATAGCTGCCGAGATCAAAAGTTGTGGAGAGACATGATCACCTATGCCAGCAGGCCCGATACTTGATGATGATGATGTATTTTATGGTGACAAAAAATTTCTTACTTCATATGGAGTATACACATAAGATTTATACTAACATAAATATTATTGTGATGGTAAGATTGAGTTCCGGTAAATTTTAATTTAGGGAAAAAGTATTGCTTGCAGATTCTAGAATTAAGGTCATGTATTTGTTACGATATGACAGCAGAAAACTGTATGCACCTAGCATAAACAAGCGGGGAAACGAAATTTAATACACATGAAATAAAGAATATGTCATTAACAACGGCCGCGACCTGCAGGGCAAAAATACCGAAACAGACTAAAATCAGTTTCCCAAAATAGTATTGCTCAATTATATTTTATGTGAAAAGACGGAAGCCAGAAAGCTGTCAGAGAGGTATCAAGTGAAAACACATATAACCTCATCGACGGATCGGTTTGTGGACTTTCCTTTGGAAGAATAAGTTCGGAAATATTATTTTGTTGTAATAAATAATACGAGAAGAAAAGTGTATGAAATTTTAGAGAGGACAAATGATACAATTATAATATTTTTTAGTTGCCATGCAGCAGTAGGACGCCATTTGTTTTAAAACGCAGTAAGTTCACAATCAATACTTTACATAACACATGTTGCTTCCTTTAGACCGGTGTTTCTCAATCAGTGGGAGCCGCGATAGCTCAGTGGTTACTGAACTGGACTACAAAGGACAAGAGGTAGGGTTCGATCCCAACTGACGGCTTCCGGGTTCACCCAGCCTTAAATGGGTACCGGATTTTTCTGGGAAAGTAAAGGGCACGGGCGTAATACCGACCACATTACCCCAAAAAATCATGTGCCGAAGGTCTGTAAAATTTATGGTCAGAAACACCATATTCCCTATACGCCACTTGGCGTGACTGGGGCACTTTACTTTTTTTTTTCACTTCTCAATCAGGGGACATCTGGTCTCGTTTGGGCGACAGGATTTTCTGTGACTGCGTAGCCCATGTAGATGAATGCATGTGTTTGTTTGATATAACGATCAGATGCCACTATCCATTTAATAAATAGTTTCCTATGAAGGAAGCAAACATCAGAAGTATTTGGTGGACTTTAAAAGTGACCATCCTCGAAGGACGGATTGCCATTAATGTCTGAGACAACTTCAGATTTTCTTTCCTACTCCTTCTTTTTTCTGCCTCCCCCCCCCCCTCAAACTAGACCACTGCAAATCCTAGCCGTCCTTTTCTCTTTAGTCTAAAATGCAAGGCGTACTGACACAATGAACATAAATGAGTAGAATATAGACTTACACATTTGCCAATTGAGTATTATAGAACGAACCTTTTCTCAGTCCATTCTTGACTGCAGTGTTTAATTTCTTATCATCGTAAAAATCTATCGTGATCGACATAACCTTTGATTTGTGAGTATACACACACACACACACATATAGTAATATATTTATTTTGTAATTAGAAAATGTGTTGTTAGCATTATTCACTCAACATATGCAGACAGTTATATAGGTTTATGTAACAAAGGGAGCCGCGATAGCTCACTTGTGTAGTGAACTGGACTACAAAGGACAAGAGGTAGGGTTCGATCCCAACCGACGGTTTTCGGTTCACCCAGCCTTTAATGGGTACCGGATTTTTTTCTGGAAAAGTGAAGCGGCACGGGCGTAGTACCGACCATATTACCCCAAAAATCATGTGCCGAAGGTGTGTAAAATGTATGGTCACTAATACCATATTTCCTATACGCCACTTGGCGTGACACGGGTAAGAAAAAAAGAACTTACTTTTCAATGAAAGTATACAACCATGTAAGTGCCACAAACAGTATTGTAAAACATCCCATAAAGATAACAATTATAAACTACTATTTAATCACTCCTTACAAGATATCAAAACTGATGGCTAAAGATGGAATTCCCTACACAGCAATAGTGAAATCCTTGATTTTGGCCAGCTGAGTCTGTTGTTATTACAGCCTTCATATTTTAAGTATATAATTCTATGTAATTCTATGTTTTTAATATATATAAAAATATAAAAATTGATTGATATATATATATATATATAAATCAGTATGTATGTCACCTTCTTGAACGAACGCTATTAAAAAAATGTTTAAAAATGTATAATCTTTTTCATGAAAGGACGGAAAGGAGAGCGGGGATGCTACGGGAAGAAACAAAGTCGGAAGGTGGCCGCAGTAAAAAAAAAAGACTGGGAACCAACACTACTTTAGACTGCAATAATGATCTGAAATAACGTATATTTTTAATACGTATAAAGCATTTTATAACCTGGTGTGTAGATCAGACCAGAAGTCGACAGTAGATTTTGCAAAGAAAATTTAGCGACAAGCCAGTGGGATTTAATATTAGAGATCAATTATCTTACATTTGAAGTAAAATATCAACATAGTCAAAACCAGGTAGAGTTCCTCCTCACACTCTGAAATCATTAACATTAACTGGGAACTGGGAAAAGGTGAAAGGCAGACCTAGAAATTGTTGAGTCAATCTATTATCAGGCGTCACGTGAAAACTTGCCTGATACACGCTACAGAGAATCGATTAATACACACCATTTTACCCCGACACTCAAAGGGAACAGTGGTGGATAAAGGCAAGAAAAGTGTGTTGCGTTTTAACAGCATAGTGTAGCCAGTGTTAACCTTCTTAAGTGTATAAAATCGGCGGACGGGTTGCCTTTTTACAATCCGTGCTCTCCTAACCGGTCCTGTCAACTAAACACAAGTGCAGCAATAAAGCCGTGTATAAGGGTCACGAGAGATTTAGAGTACCATGTAAGAACAATTACTCTCATAATTTAAACAGCGAATGAGATTACAGTGATTTAGTTTCACATAATTTAGATACAACTACTCATTTCACGAGATTGATCACCTGTTTATTACTTCTTCAACTGTTCTGTATTTGTCTTGTTACAGTATTGCATTCTTATTTATACGTGTTCTTGAGTTCTCCTTCTCGTTGTCAGTTCTGAGATTAATAGTTTAAGTTGCATTTTCTTGTTCTCTCTAGAAAAGTTGACCATATGGCGGGTATACATTAGAGAAAGCTGGACTAGAAGAAAGATGGTCTCCTTGAACATTGAACGACATTAAATATAATTTTTGAAGTCGCGAGAAAGACAAAAAGTCCCTACAGGATGAAAAAAAAATGAAAGTAAAAATTATTTCGACATTGAGTTATAACTATTATTACAAACTGTATGTGAAATGCATTTAATAAAAATCATTTATAAAAAAAATAATTAAGTGACATCGAATAAATTAAGTGAAAATGAAATATGAAAAAAATTATACTCCTATCATCGTCATCACCATCATTATCAAATACCATGCCTGCTGGATAGTCGATCATGTCTCTTCACAACTTTCGATCTGAAAAGTTCTTTATCATTTCTGTTGATGACCTTCTGTCAAGCCATTCTCTTAATTAAGCTGTCTGGTATATTTTCACTTTGCTATCTCTTCATCCCTCAACTTTCCCAGTTGTCACAGTACATGCCAACTGACCCCGTCTCATTATATGGCCACAAAATGATGACTGTTTCTTCCTAATATTGAAAGTTAGCTCCCTCTTTGCTTTGGCCTCTTTCAGAACGTTTTGATTACTCTTTATAGCGGTCCATGGTTCATCATCATCATCCAGTGCCGTCTCCGCGTCGAAGGTTGGCTACCACGGAGCGCCATTCCGCTCTGTCTTTTGCTATGATGGTGCAGGTTGTCATAGGCTGTCTTGTCCATCTTTTGATGTTACTTGTGCATGTTAGTCTTGATCTGCCTCTGCCTCTTTTACCTTGTATTTTCCCTTCCAATATTACTTTTAGTAGGCTGTTGTGTTTTTTAACATGCCACTCAAATTTAATTTGTCTTGTTCTAATTGTGTTTAGTAGTTCTCTTTTAATTTTTCGTTGTTTTTAATCTTCATCATTTGTTCTCTTTTCTTTCCATCCAATTCTACCTATTCTTCTATAAATCCACATTTCAAAGGCTTCAATTTTCTATTTTGCTTTCTTGTCTAATGTCCATGTTTTGGCACCATACAGGAATATTGAGAAGATATAACATTTTGCCGGGAGCCGCGATAGCTCAGTGGTTAGTGAACTGGACTACAAAGGACAAGGGTATGGTTCGATCCCAACCGACGGCTTCCGGGTTCACCCATCCTTTAATGGGTACCGGATTTTTTTTCTGGGAAAGTGAGGCGGCACGGGCGTAATACAGGCTACATTACCCTAAAAATCATGTGCTGAAGGTCTGTAAAATTTATGGTCACTAACACCATATTCCCTATACGCCACTTGGTGTGACGGGGGTACTTTACTTTTTTAAAATAACATTTTGCTATTCTTAGTTTTAGCCCTGGTGTTATTTGATTTGATGATAGTATATTTTTCATGGCATTAAAATTACTTTTTGCCATTCCTATTCTTTTATTTATTTCAGTCTTACATTTTCCTTCTCTTATTATAGCATGGCCAAGGTAGTTGTAGCTCTGAACTGTCTCCAGATGTATTCCTTCAACTTTGATATCCACTTGTAGGTTTTGTGTGTTATCTTTGCGTATGGTCATAGTTTTAGTCTTTTTGATATTCATATCTAATCCATATTTTGTGCTTATCATGTCTATTTCGTTAAGTAATTGTTGTAGATCTTTAGGATTTTCTGCTACTAATACAGTATCATCAGCATATCTTTGGTTATTCAATTAATGTTTAGCCCTGGCATCTCTGTGATGTTTTTAATGATTTGCTCATTGTATAGATTGAACAAGCCTGGTGATAGGATGCATCCCAGTCTTACTCCTCTTTTTATATCAATATGTGTCTCCACATCGAAGGTTAGCTACCATGGAGCGCTATCCCGCTCTGTCTCTTGCTTTGATGGTGCAGATTGTCAAAGGCTGATTTATCCATCTTTTGACGTTACTTGACCATGTTAGTCTTAGTCTAACCACTCCAAAGTATGGTGACAGCTTTACAAGGAAGGAACACAACACAATACTGACGTTTCGGCCAGTGGCCTTCTTCAGAATACAAGGACAACGACAACAAACGGCGAAGCACAATTATCTATAACTACATGTTAGATGATCAAGTGGAGAGCGAAGAAAGTAGCATGTCGAAATAAGAAAGGAGAGAGAAGAGATAAATGAATACTACCTTTGGAGAGGTAAGATGAGCATCAAGATATATAAGATAGAAAAAGAGAGAAATGTACGATAAAAGACACTTAGCTTAAAGCAGCAAGTCTGTTCTCCGTGATGGAACACATCAGAATGACTTTGAGCATTTTGAGCTTTCAACATTTTGTAAGTAACATTTTGTTTCCGTCACATGTTACTTTCTAGACACAGCCTTAACGCTCCAATTCATTCTGATGTGTTCCATCACGGAGGATAGACTTGCTGCTTTAAGCTAAGTGCCATTTATAATACATTTTTAAATTTTTCTATTTTATATACCTTGACGCTCATCCTACCTCTCCTCATGTAGTATTCATTTATCTCTTCTCTCTCCTTTCTTATTTCAACATCCTACTTTCCTCGCTCTCCACTTGATCATCTAACATGTAGTTATAGATACTTGTGCTTCACCGTTTGTTGTCGCTGTCCTTGTATTCTGAAGAAGGCCACATGTCGAAACATCAGTATTGTATTGTGTTCCTTCCTTGTAAAGCTATCACCATACTTTGGAGGGTTTAGCATCCCCTCGCTACCAGCTTTACCGCAGCATTGCATTTATTTGCCTGTTCCCTAGTCTTAGTCTGCCTCTTTTACCTTGTATTTTCCCTTCCAAGATTACTTTTTAGTAGGCTGTTGGGTCATTTAACATGCCCCAAAAATTATTTTTGATTATCTATCCATTAATGTTTAGGCCTGGCATCTCTGTGACGTTTCTAAAGATTTGTTCAGTGTATAGATTGAACAAACATGGTGATAGGATGCATCCCTGTCTTACTCCTCTTTTTATATCAGATCTCTTTGTTATACTTTATTATTGCTGTTTGCTCCTATTTTAAATTACATATTAGTCGTATGTCCGTGTCATCTAGTTGTATATCTTTTAGCGCGTGTGTTTGTGTGTGAATAAGAATTTAAAACTTAACAGTATCCGGCCCTCAGTATCTTCATATTTTTCTCAAATCTGACCATTAGATTATGAAAGGTTGTTCAACCATGATATATGTGAACAGAAGTTACAAGAAAAAAACATTGCATGTACTGCACTATGTAGTGCAAGTTATTGAGTAACACTTAACCTTCTTGGGGTCGGGCATGTTTTTATTTGAAAAAGATAAAACAATATAAAATAAACAAACATCAGAGTGGTTTTTTTTTCTGTAGCTATAAATATAGAAGTATCCACCTATCACGGAGTAGCATGCAGCTATCAAACGAATGTAAAGAATACAGTCCTCAACGAAGAAGCAGCATTCGGCAATCAATAGATCATCATATAGTCATCAATAGAGCACCTTTGGTCATCAATAAAGGAGCTTTCGTCATCAACAGAACAGCAATCAAACATTCAAGGTAGCATCAAACCATCAACAAGTAATATTCAGCCTTGAAATAAATGTTTCGATCAGAAGAACTTTCAAAATTTCTGTCAATGTTGAATTTCTGTCATTGCCCGTTAATTCGCTACCGGGAACAAAGTTTCACTGCGCCACAGTAATTAATACGCATTAAAC
Source organism: Megaustenia siamemsis (assembly GCA_032433765.1). NCBI lineage: Eukaryota > Metazoa > Mollusca > Gastropoda > Stylommatophora > Ariophantidae > Megaustenia > Megaustenia siamemsis. The sequence continues at coordinate 39,690,401 of JAVIAB010000092.1, forward strand.
AGGCTGGGAAAATCTGAGAGTAGAAATATTTCAAAATGTAGCGATGCTCATGTCAGAAGGAAAAACAATGCAAAAGAAATGAGGTGAGACACAATGACATAATGAGTCGTTCAACCAGCTGCCGAGCCAGAGATTACAAGCAGATATTAAAAGCGAAAAAGATAGAAGAACAAGAGGCAGACCCAGAGTAAATAGATAGAAAACATTAAAGAAAGGCTACAACATCAAACGATTGAAGCTGTATTGGAAAACGGTCTTCAAAGAAGTTGCTCTGCGAACAGCGCCTGCCAGTTACTATAGAAAGTAGGAGTTCGAAACATCTGGAAACATAAACTGGCGTATCTACATGGACTACTTTCTTTTGTTAATCTCAGATTTCTCTTTTTCAAGTCGCAATAAAACTAATGTTATTTAAAAGATGGAACATTCGAAAATGGAATACAGCGGCAATATATATATATATATATATATATATATATATATTAATCAATAGTTTTAAAATATATCGCATTATCACCACTCTTGTTTATTCACTGACATTGACAAAATATGCCAGGGTGCCAAATCACAAAGAGAAAATGTAAAGGAAACGTTTTTTATGCTGCTGACCAGACCCTAGTAGCTTTCAAAGAAACAGAACTTCAACAATATCTGTTGTTCTTGAATGAAGAATACAAAATGAATAACATGAAAATAGATTGCATGACGTTTGGTGACTGGACAGACGGTTGGTAAAAAGCAACCACGATTAGTTAATAATTTGGTAAAATGTTTGTCTTATATTGGATGATGTTTTACAGAACGATTTCTCTGGTAGTTGAATCTGCCAATATTGGACAGTCAGATCCTATCGCAGATTTTGTGATACCTGGCCTCATCTCCTTTCTTCTACGCCTTTGGCTTCTGATTTTGACATCATCACTTCCTCGAATTCACTCCCTCCTGTGGCTGTTTTTTTTTTTTTTTTTTTTTGCTCTCTGTATGCTACTATACAGACTGTCCCAGTTTCTTTCGCTGATAGAGAATTCACTCACGGAAGCCCTTCAAAGAATCTTATATTTCATCACCGGTCTAAGTTCTGGTCTATATCCGTTCCCAAGTTCGCCATGCAGTAATTGTTTGGAAATACTTTGTTTTCTCTTCTTCTTGCCTGACCCTGCCACACTAATCTGCGACTCCTAGGGTTACTATGATGGATAACGGTTTGTCTCGTTCCAAGACGTTAGAGTTTGTAACTTTTTTCTGTCATTTGATGTTTCTTAACTTGCGAAGGCAATGCACATGAAAACTGTTCAATCTTTTCAATTGCCCTGTATAGGTAGTCCAAGTTGCTGATCCACATAAAAGTGTACTAAGTGCTACTTCGTGCTTCGGTAAATTTAAATCTTAGTCCTGAGTGTTAGTTTGATATTGGCCCATGCTATATGTTTAAGTTTACCAAAGGTAAAATCGATATAAGAATAGGCATCCGATGCAACAAGGCACACTTAATATTGAGACAGTTATCGTCCATATTTCAACGGAAAGAAATAGCCATTAGCATAAAGAAACATCTTACAGAGTATATTAATTTCAACAGTGTGCTACAAATGTCAAACATGGTAACTTACGATTAAGCATAAAGGAAAATCTGTCACCACAGAGGTGAGATATATGTGAAAAGTGCTTGAAGTGACCTGAAGAGACAGAATTTTAAAAAAATGATACATAAGAGTCAGAGCATGCATTGAACCAAACCATTGCTACATACAGAAGCAAAAAATAAACTGGTTTGCCCATCTTGACAAAATGTCATGCAATTTCTTTTTAATAAAAAAAAGTAAAGAGTCCCCGTCACGCCAAGTGGCGTATAGGGAATATGGTATTAGTGACTATAGATTTTACAGACCTTCAGCACATGATTGTTGGGGTAATGTGGTCGACATTACGCCCGTGCCGCTTTACTTTCTCAGAAAAAATCCGCTACTTATTTAAGGCTGGCTGAACCCGGAAGCCGTCGGTTGGGATCGAACCCTACCTCTTATTTTTTGTAGTCCAGTTCACTAACCACTGAGCTATCTGATTCCTCACCATACAAAGCATATATTAAAAACAGAGTAAGAAGAAGAGCAAGAGGCAGACCCAGATTAAGATGGTCAGATAGCATCAAATGAAACGCTACATCATCATTTGGCAATGATTGAAGCCGCTAAAAGAGCGGTAACGCGAAATGTTTATCTCTCTCGACACCCGAATGGGGACAAGAGGAAGTGAAGAAAGATTGTTCCTTTACTTCTTCTGTCTAATAGGGAAATAATCAAAATATAAGTTGCCTCTACACACCTTAACGCACTTAGAGACTACGTTGATTATTCTCTAAGGGTATTAATTTATTCATATTATTATTAGTCATTATTGAATGACTAGCGCCATTTAAAATGTGAACTATTTATTCAAAAGCTTTTAACATAATTTTTATGATTACTGAGATCATGAATTTCCAATTCAGTTTTCAACGATTTTCTATATTGTCATAGAAGCAAATGTAGCTACAAGACACCTTATTTCCAATGGTCCTAAAAATATTAAAATAGTGCAACTGCTTTACCATGCGAGTTAAACGGTAAGTTTGTTTTACTTGACCCGTGTTATGTCGTAAGCCCTTCATTAGTTTATATAGTGTATTATATTAGTGTTCATGAGAAACACTAACCAGCTAAGTAGTCAAATAACATTTTATCAACACATTTTTACTTTAATTTGTTTTTAGTTCAGATACACCTTTTTTTCTGAGCATTTTATTCGCGGTCGTTTTAAAACTGTCACTAGTCAGTCATCCTGTATTGATTTTTTAGCTTATATTTTATTGCTTTTTAAGAATCCAATTGAGATGCCAAAATTTTACAAATTAAACGTAATTGTAAAAATCAATACAAATAAAACTAAAAGCTTAAAGAACAGAACAATACTTGTATTTACATACGTGAATCGTTGTTATATTATTTGAAAGAGCGAGTTTTAACACGCTGTTTTAAGGGGTTAATTTATTTCACTTTGAGAACCCAATGATGATTGCATCTTTATTTAAGTGTTTTAGTTATAATGTTTGATATATCAAAATTTGATAACATTAAAGCACTGTTTCATAAACTGACTTTAATGACTGTAAAACCTATAACATGAACACTCCAACATGGAACTACACAACAGTAATAAAATATAAGGGGTAGGGGAAGAATGTACTATTTTAATAAGTCACGTGACAGGCCATGCTCTGGAAAAGGTCATTTTGTTTCCATATTTAATCGATATATAAAGTCCAAGTAACGTTTTAAAAAACGCAGAGATTTCAGTAAAAAGGAATGTATTTTTCAAAATTATTAGCTTCAATGACCTCATCTTATAAACTAATGACAGACTTTGTCGATGGGACCAAAGGCGTCGTACTCTTTCATATTTTAGATAACTTGTTTGCCCATTTGATTAATGAGCGCACGTTTGACGGTCGATGGCGTAATCAAAAATGTCAACTCTATATGTGATTGTTTAGAACATCCAGCTTAATGAGACAATCCGTCACGACCCAACATGTTCTTCAAATCGTTCACTAGCAGATGAAATTTGTGGTATAAAAATTGATCATTTAAGTAAACAAAAAATAACTGATTTTATATTTTTATTTGCACTTGCCAGAATGGATAAACTAACGCCAGAAGAGGCCTACAACAAGTGTAGAAGCAGGGAGGATGGCAGTATGTCAAATGCACTTTATTACGACTGCTTTTAAACCTTTTACGTTTCGTGTACTTCACATTGAAGTGCTGTCACGTTATGTTTGTCGTATCGATCACATCATTTTTGTTTCAAGTTAATATGACAATAAAAATGAAGGTCTTGCAAGTTTTAACAAATCAAACAAAACACTGGTCAGATGCAAAAGCGCATTACCTCATGTCTCTCCTTTCTGTCCTTTGTGAACTATTTGATCTACGTCTGCGGTTGACTGATGGGCTAACAGACTAGATAGTTGTATGGGAAGCAATAGTTATAGTTTGTCAGGGCTGAGAGGGGTGAAAGACAAACATTTCAAGATGACCCTCAAAAATTGTTCAAAAGGTGTCTAAAAAAATATAATACAATACAATACAATACAGTACAGTACAGTACAAAATAAACAGTCTTAATTGCTAAGAGTGAAAATGAGTTACAAGAAATGTTGGACATTATAGTGAAAGAAAGCAAAAATAAAGGACTCAGTCTTCATAGCAAAAAGGCAGAGGTAATGGTAACAACAAAGAAAAAGACATCACCTCAGTGCAAAATAAAGACAAGTGGAACAATATTAAAACAGGTAAATGAATTTAAATATTTGGGAACTTTGTTAAACTCATCATGGACAATAGGACAACAGACAAGTAAATCACTGGAGTCTGTAGAAATGTGGTTTTACAGAAGAATGTTGAGAGTACCGTGGACAGCTAAGAAGAGTATTGAAGATGTTCTGAGAGACGTCAAAGCAAAAAGAGAGCTAATTTCCAATAATAGGAAGAAACAATCATCACTTTTTAACCATGTAATGAGAAGAGAACAACCGGAATATATTGTAACAACTGGAAAAATTGAGGGACGAAGAGATAGAGGGAAGCAAAGAGAAAAAAGTAACAGACCGTTTAAGAGAATGGCTTGGCAGAAGGTGAACAACAGAAATGATAAATAGCTGCCGAGATCTAAAGTTGTGGAGAGACATGATCACCTACGCCAGTAGGCCCGATACTTGATGATGATGAATGTAATATAATATAATATAATATAATATAATATAATATAATATAATATAATATAATATAATATAATATAATATAATATAATATAATATAATATAATATAATATAATATAATATAATATAATATAATATAATATAATGTAATGTAATGTAATGTAATGTAATGTAATGTAATGTAATATAATATAATATAATATAATATAATATAATATAATAATATATAATATAATATAATATAATATAATATAATATAATATACGCAGATAGAGAAAATAGTCTAGATCTATCAAACTAAATATCACGGAATGAAATCTGTGAAACGCAAATTTGAAGTCAGAATGACACAATTTAAAGAAAACTAAGATTATATGAACCAATCCCACAATAAAACGTTAAAAATAAACAGCACACTAAATTGTCTAACCATCGACAAAACAGGAACAACTAACCAACAATATACATTGTAACGATATCAACGAGAGCAACACACCGAGAAGAGGTTACAGAAGATTAGTGATTAGACCGAGCATTAGAAACATTTAGATAAACATGCGAGCAGATGAGACCTAAAACATAGCAATGGATCACAAACTATCTCCATCTACGACAGTGAAATGAAAATCAACATTTTTTCTCTGTCGTGCCTGGATAATGAAAAGCCGTAATTGAACATCATAAATATTGAGACAGAAATATAAATAATAAAGAAATGTGTAATGAGTATTTGAATTATTCGAAATAATAGGCACAAAACGAACCAAATGTAGAGGAATATAAACAGTCTGAACTAATAGAGAATCGATACACGTCAACACAAATCCTTGCCACTAGCAAAGAGTGTTAAATAGTTCGGTACATTTATGTGTACTCTGGTGTTTAAAATACAACTCAGAGAAAGCAACGTCAATAGCAGACAATTAACATACACAATAACCTTTGTTTGAGAATCTCTTCATGCATATCATTATTACACTTCAAAGACTAAGAGATTTGAAAAAAAAAATGTTTCTATCCAAGACATGGTTTTGCTCTTGAATTGCATTTGTACGGTTGTGTGTGTGTGTGTGTGTCTCATCAAAGGCAAATGTTTTTGTAATAATGGCCGCCCTAACGATACATAGATAAAGTACATTTAGATGAAAAGAAAATTACTTGTCATTCATTGCATTGCGTTTTCACTTTCGCTACTGTTTTATGTTGATTTAAGACGGCTACTTGTCTTTCTAGCAACAATAGATAATATTAATCATAAGTTGAATTCATCAACATAATATTTTCACGTCATTAAAATATATGGGAGCCTCGCTCTACGAACGATCCTAACTTCGACCGTTCCAAAATTATAACGAGAATTATAACGAGATTTATAAAGAGAATTATAATGAGAATTATAATGAGAATTATAAAGAGAATTATAACGAGAGTTATAAAGAGAATTATAACGAGAATTATAAAGAGAATTATAACGAGAATTACAAAGAAAATTATAACGAGAATTATAAAGAGAAGTATAACGGAAATTACAACGGGAATTATAATGGGAGATATAACTGGAATATTAAACCGAAAGTTTCTGCGCTGGAACTGCGTCTGTACAGCCGTATATAAAATGTCATCTGTAAATGCATTATGTTGTGCCCCTAAGACATATTTCGGGAGGCATGATAGCTCAGTAGTTAGTGAACTGGACTACAATGGACAAGAGATAGGGTTCGACCCCAATCGACGGCTTCCGGGTTCATCAAGCCTTAAATGGGTACCGGAATTTTTCTTGGAAAGTAAAGCGGCATGGGCGTAATACCGACCATATTACCCCAAAAATCATGTGCTGAAGATCTGTAAAGTGTATGGTCACTAACACCATATTCCTGCTAAGAATATATAGAACACCAACAACTTAAATGGTTTGGCCACCTGGTCAGAATGAATGCTCACCAATCACCATCAAGGGCGTTCTTCTCGAGAATGCATGGTAAAAGACCAAGAGGAAGACCCAGAAGAAGATGGATAGATGCAGTGTAGAGACGTGTAACAACAAAGGAAAATCACTAATTCAGACAGTTCGAGCAGCTCAAGTACGATTAATGGTATAAACCAAGAAACCTTTTAGGTATCAGTGAAAAGAGAAAAGAAAGAACACCATATTCCCTATACGCCACTTGGCGATACGGGGGCTCTTTACTTTTTACTTGCAAAGACATATCTCGCAGTACACTAGTATTTTGGTATTAGGTTATATATAACCACTAACTATAACCTACAACATGCAACAATACTGTAGAAGTAGCAAAGCCTAAGAGAAAGGTTGTAGCACCTGTGTGTTATTAAAACAACTCGAATCAATAATTCTCTCTTTAAAGAGATAGAAACGACGACCTTCTCCATTCAGGGAACGATAAGAAAAGAAATAGATACTTGGTTGTTGTTTATGGAAAAGAAAGAGAATATCGTATTCTTGGAAGGTCATGTGTGTCTCCTTGACAGCGGCCATGGAGCTAAATTCAAACAAATTGCAATTGTTTAGCATCCCGTAAGCGTCGTTGTGGAAGGAAAGAACCTTTAATATTAATTAGCATGTAATTAATCCTCGGCTTTCATTCAAGCACACTGGGCTTGCAATATTCATCAGTGATCGTTTTTTTTTAATAATATGGTTTTAAGCACAACACTCAGTGAGATCAACGATGCTACACACACACACACACACACACTCACTCACACACTACACATACACACTCACACACCACACACACACACTCACTCACACACACCACACACAATTACTCACATACACACTCCACACACCACGCACACACACCCACACACACTTACCCACACACACCACACGCTCACACACAAACCACACACACTCACTCATACACACACACACTCATAGTCACACTCACACACATCATACACACTCACAGTCACACTCACACACACCACACACCACACACACACTCACACACACTCACTCACATAAATACACCACATACACACACTCACGCACTCAACACACACACACACACACACACAACAAATACAAAGGATGCAACTTCAGAAGCCAAACCCGACGTATAGCTAAACGCGAGCTTCACCAAAAACCACACGAAACAATAATACAAGTCAGGCTGTATGTGAAAAGACTACACAGTACAAGGTAAAATCAATTAACTTCAAATACAAAAAGCAAAGAGGGACCTGGAGAATATGAACATATTATAAATCTTATTGGCAGGCACTTGTAGAAGTTTTGTTTTTCACTTTCAGGGCGAATGAAGAAATGACCGGCCTAAATTAATAACCAAACCAATTGCGGACACGTTGAAGACGATGAGGTCACTAACCAAGTGCTTTAGGATTATGTACAATAAGGTAACTGCGCTCAGTGCGAGAAACCTCGTTGAAATAGAGAAAGATGGATCAGACGTAAAGGATGTTGACAGGGTATTAGAGATGGGAATGAAATATAATTAAGCTAAGCTACCATTATCTGTCGACAAAGACTACTTGCCCATGGGCCAGCCAGAACAACTGAGTACTGACACGACCAAATTCATTATTTACTACTCATCCTCTCTCTCAATCTTTTCCTCTCTTCTGTTGCTTTTATCATTTCTTCTCTCTCTCTCTCTCTCTCTCTCTTTCTCTATCGATACATATATATATATGATTTTATGCATTATCTATTTATCTATCTATCTATCTATCTATCTATCTATCTATCTATCTATCTATCTATCTATCTATCTATCTATCTATCTATCTATCTATCTATCTATCTATCTATCTATCTATCTATCTATCTATCTATCTATCTATCTATCTATCTATCTATCTATCTATCTATCTATCTATCTATCTATCTATCTATCTATCTATCTATCTATCTATCTATCTATCTATCTATCTATCTATCTATCTATCTATCTATCTATCTATCTATCTATCTATCTATCTATCTATCTATCTATCTATCTATCTATCTATCTATCTATCTATCTATCTATCTATCTATCTATCTATCTATCTATCTATCTATCTATCTATCTATCTATCTATCTATCTATCTATCTATCTATCTATCTATCTATCTATCTATCTATCTATCTATCTATCTATCTATCTATCTATCTATCTATCTATCTATCTATCTATCTATCTATCTATCTATCTATCTATCTATCTATTCACTTATCCATCTATATTCGCTTACTTATGTACCATTCGTCCGGACGCCTAGTCACTATAGATGTATGTATTTATGTATACATTTATGAATGACAATCCGTCTATTCGATTGTCCTTCCGTTTGCCTTTCAATCTATCTGTGCATGTATATAGCTGGCTCAAATTTCTTATATCCTTTGCCATAATTATTTTGTTGAACTTAGTTTTAAGCTATTCCCAGAATTCTCTATACCTTCATATTTTGTTTTCACTCTTCTACTTTACTATTTTTTTTATTATCTGTTTCTCCATTTGTCTTTAAGTTTTCTTCTACTGTTTTGTTTTTCTTTTCTGCAGAATTCTCCTTTTACCTGAATATATATAATTGATTGCCTACATTCCTCTCATTTAGCCTACAAATATTCAGAGTAATGTACCTCCCACACTGATTTTTTTTTATGTTTTCCTTCAATGTATAAATGAGTGGTATGTCTGTGGCTATTGTTTTTACTTTTGCTCAGTTATGATTATTGTTCCTTTAAAAAATATATATCCACTTTCTTATTTTTTTATCGACTCAGCAGCAAATAAAAGACCTCGCTCTTCGGCTCGATTTATTGTAGTGTCCCAGCGTAGCGAATTTCCAGGCCATCTCGCGTAGGCGATCAAATTAAGTTTTGTCTAAAGAGTATAAAAAAAGAATATGCCAGCCCCTTGCTTTAGACACTGTCAGGATAAGTGAATTTATGGAGCAATGGCTATGTTAAGTGTTCGGTGTATCCATACTTGTTACTAGAATCCCCTGACAAGGGGTTTTTCTGATCGTCGAATTAGAAAGGTCAAATGTAAAAAAAAAAAATAAATAAATAAAAACAAAGACGAAAACACAAGCAAAATATATCCACACCGAGATCATGGGGAAAACTTTAAATAATTGAGAAGGAAAGAAAAGGTCATCTATTAATCTTTGTTGTGTGTAGGGAATTTTTTTTACACCGGTAGTGCACATTTTTGTCAAGACTACTAGCACGTTTATAAATGATGTAGTCAGTATAACACCAGACCGCTCATTTGCCTTAAATTAGATCTTTGGTAATCATTTTAAGAAGCTGATGGAGTGTTCTTTCGAGAAAAAAATTCATCACACTTGAATGTTCAACCCAGACCACAATTTCGGAAAGGACGAGTACCCGCTTCTCCTCTGCGTTCCTAAAATAAAATTAATGGAGTACAAAAACAAATGTGTAATTCGATTGAACTATTTCAAGTTTGTAAAAGAAAAAAATATTTTAACAATAAAATGTACAATTTGTAAATGTTGGAGGTTTGTGAGATTTCTATTGAATGTTGTATTAGACATTGTTCGGCGTTGAGTATCTGTGAGAAAAATCTTTCAAAAACTCCTGTCAGGCAATCTTTCTTCTTCTTTACTCTTTCTCACTCGTATCGAAAAGGTGTGGTGGTTATATCATTTGTCGTTCTTGATCTGCTCGAACTGTCTGAATTAGTGAATTTCCTTTGTTGTTACATGTCTCTGTCACTGTATCTATCCATCTTCTTCTAGATCTTGCTCTTGGTCTTTTTCCATGCATTCTCGAGAAGAACACCCTTGATGGTGATTGGTAAGGGTTCATTCCGTCCAGATGGCCAAACCATTTTAGTTGTCAGGCAATAACGTGCATATTGTATTCACATTAGACTTCTTTCAAACGTTCTATCAGATACTGTTCAGTATATGTGAACATACTTCTTTGAACTTCCAAAGCAAAAAAAACAAAAAAACAAACAACGTAAATCATGACGGTAAGAAAACATGCAGCAGTCACAACGTGTACACTGATCTCAGCCTAAAATTAGCAGTTTCTCTCCTTGCTGAAGAACTAGACATAAACATTCACAATTACTTATAATTTATTAATATACTGAAAAAAAGAAATGTTATTTTTAATTTGGCATGTCTTAATGGTTGTGGAAAGAAAGGGTACTAATAATGCAATGTACATCCTGAGAACATTGATAGAAATAGCTATAGAGATAAAGATAGATCGATATATGTGCTTTATATACACAAAAGCAATTGAGAAAGTAAAACATGTCTAAATATTCCATATGCTGGAAAAATTAAACATTGATGTGAAGGATCAGAGAATCATTAAAAAGCATGCAAAGAACAGTCAAACTGGCATCAAAGAGCAGTCAAACTGGCATCAAAGAGCAGTCAAACTGGCAACAAAGAGCAGTCGTACGAATTAGCAACCAAGCAGGACAGTTCTAATATGTGAAACTAGGAGTCAGACGAGCCTGTGTTCTGTCGCCGGAATTGTTTTAACTTTACAGCAAAATTATTATGAGATCCATAGCAGACAAAAAATGGAATTGAAGTCAATGGTCACAACATAAACACTTTGCGTTATATGCGGGTGACACAGTCTTAATATCAGAGACAAAGAATGAATTACAAGAAATGATAAATAATAGTAAAAGAAAGCTACAAGAGAGGTTTCACTCTGAATAGTAAGAAAACAGAAGTAATGGTCATATCGAAGATACAATCATTACAATGCTGCAAAATAAAAGTAAACATAACAAATCTGAAACAAGTGCAACGCTTCAATACTTCGGCACAATAATAACATCAGATGGGAGATGCGCTACAGAAATGAAAATTAGAATAGCTCAAGCCAAAATAGCATCTCAGAAAATGAAAAAAAACATCTTATGCAACAAATCTATGTCAACATAAGGGAGAAAGAGGGTTCATCGGTGCTGTATAGATCCAATTCTGACTTATGAAAGCGAATCATGGACCATAAACAAACAAATGAAAAGACGGTGAGAGGCCACAGAGATGGGATTTCTCAGAAGAATGTTAAAAATTCCCTGAACATCTAAACAACCCAATGAATAAATTCTCAAAGAGGCCAACACAAAAAGGGAGATCATAAAAAACATCGGAAAGAAACAATCAACATTTCCCGGGCACATCATAAGGAGAGGAAAGTTGGAATATCTTATTACAACTGGCAAAATGAATATAAATAATGTATAGCGTGGCAGTGAGTTGAATGTTTAAAGAACAGTAAGTTTGTTGTGTGGATCTATCGGCATGTGAGCTGATGCCATTCGCCTCAAAAAGGTAAACTAGAGTTGTAAGCTATTACTCTTTTAATGTTTTAATACGACAGTTACTGATTTTTACCTTTTGCCCTCAGTAACAACAACAACAATAATAATAATTATTATTACTAGTATTATGTAAAATCGACACGGACACCGGCTTGTTTGCAATCGCAGACCTAAAGAAATACACAGAAAGTCAAACAGTTACCAATAACAGTTATTAGAGGCGAAGGAAAGCCTCCCAGCACCAGAGCTGGAAGTTGTCAGCGACCCGCAGCTGATGGCTTGAGCCAGGATCGGTGAACCAAAACCATCCAGACCCTGCTCCACCTCTCTTGGTGCCTCCAGTAACAGACTAACCTGTCTAGTCTGGCCAAGCGAGCAGGGATCGAAGAGGGAAGACAACCCGGTACTCAAAAATGTCGTGCTGAAGTCGGATGTGTTGGACTGAAAGGCGCAAATATAACAGTTATACTGCAAACCACAACACAACGCAGACACGCCCACTTAACACCCTTTTAAGGACGGATGACGAAGAGGAATTCTACAGTTTACGAATAGTCTAGAATACTTTAGTCATCGGGCGAACGCAAGCAAGCAAACAGTTACCAAAATAATTCTTGTATTTTTATAACTAACTTCGGTAATTTTTTAACCTCCAATTCCCTCACAATTTTCAGTAATCCCAGACGACGTTCTAATAATAGAATTGCAGATGATTTATATTGACTCCTGAAACAATTGGTTCTTTTATTGAGCTGTTTTACTATTACATTTTAGTGGAGAATTGGCAAGTGATAATGGCCATATTTGTCGTCAGCGTTTAGACCGAGCATTAGAAACATTTAGATAAACATGCGAGCAGATGAGACCTAAAACATAGCAATGGATCACAAACTATCTCCATCTACGACAGTGAAATGAAAATCAACATTTTTTCTCTGTCGTGCCTGGATAATGAAAAGCCGTAATTGAACATCATAAATATTGAGACAGAGAATATAAATAATAAAGAAATGTGTAATGAGTATTTGAATTATTCGAAATAATAGGCACAAAACGAACCAAATGTAGAGGAATATAAACAGTCTGAACTAATAGAGAATCGATACACGTCAACACAAATCCTTGCCACTAGCAAAGAGTGTTAAATAGTTCGGTACATTTATGTGTACTCTGGTGTTTAAAATACAACTCAGAGAAAGCAACGTCAATAGCAGACAATTAACATACACAATAACCTTTGTTTGAGAATCTCTTCATGCATATCATTATTACACTTCAAAGACTAAGAGATTTGAAAAAAAAAATGTTTCTATCCAAGACATGGTTTTGCTCTTGAATTGCATTTGTACGGTTGTGTGTGTGTGTGTGTGTCTCATCAAAGGCAAATGTTTTTGTAATAATGGCCGCCCTAACGATACATAGATAAAGTACATTTAGATGAAAAGAAAATTACTTGTCATTCATTGCATTGCGTTTTCACTTTCGCTACTGTTTTATGTTGATTTAAGACGGCTACTTGTCTTTCTAGCAACAATAGATAATATTAATCATAAGTTGAATTCATCAACATAATATTTTCACGTCATTAAAATATATGGGAGCCTCGCTCTACGAACGATCCTAACTTCGACCGTTCCAAAATTATAACGAGAATTATAACGAGATTTATAAAGAGAATTATAATGAGAATTATAATGAGAATTATAAAGAGAATTATAACGAGAGTTATAAAGAGAATTATAACGAGAATTACAAAGAAAATTATAACGAGAATTATAAAGAGAAGTATAACGGAAATTACAACGGGAATTATAATGGGAGATATAACTGGAATATTAAACCGAAAGTTTCTGCGCTGGAACTGCGTCTGTACAGCCGTATATAAAATGTCATCTGTAAATGCATTATGTTGTGCCCCTAAGACATATTTCGGGAGGCATGATAGCTCAGTAGTTAGTGAACTGGACTACAATGGACAAGAGATAGGGTTCGACCCCAATCGACGGCTTCCGGGTTCATCAAGCCTTAAATGGGTACCGGAATTTTTCTTGGAAAGTAAAGCGGCATGGGCGTAATACCGACCATATTACCCCAAAAATCATGTGCTGAAGATCTGTAAAGTGTATGGTCACTAACACCATATTCCTGCTAAGAATATATAGAACACCAACAACTTAAATGGTTTGGCCACCTGGTCAGAATGAATGCTCACCAATCACCATCAAGGGCGTTCTTCTCGAGAATGCATGGTAAAAGACCAAGAGGAAGACCCAGAAGAAGATGGATAGATGCAGTGTAGAGACGTGTAACAACAAAGGAAAATCACTAATTCAGACAGTTCGAGCAGCTCAAGTACGATTAATGGTATAAACCAAGAAACCTTTTAGGTATCAGTGAAAAGAGAAAAGAAAGAACACCATATTCCCTATACGCCACTTGGCGATACGGGGGCTCTTTACTTTTTACTTGCAAAGACATATCTCGCAGTACACTAGTATTTTGGTATTAGGTTATATATAACCACTAACTATAACCTACAACATGCAACAATACTGTAGAAGTAGCAAAGCCTAAGAGAAAGGTTGTAGCACCTGTGTGTTATTGAAACAACTCGAATCAATAATTCTCTCTTTAAAGAGATAGAAACGACGACCTTCTCAATTCAGGGAACGATAAGAAAAGAAATAGATACTTGGTTGTTGTTTATGGAAAAGAAAGAGAATATCGTATTCTTGGAAGGTCATGTGTGTCTCCTTGACAGCGGCCATGGAGCTAAATTCAAACAAATTGCAATTGTTTAGCATCCCGTAAGCGTCGTTGTGGAAGGAAAGAACCTTTAATATTAATTAGCATGTAATTAATCCTCGGCTTTCATTCAAGCACACTGGGCTTGCAATATTCATCAGTGATCGTTTTTTTTTAATAATATGGTTTTAAGCACAACACTCAGTGAGATCAACGATGCTACACACACACACACACACACACTCACTCACACACTACACATACACACTCACACACCACACACACACACTCACTCACACACACCACACACAATTACTCACATACACACTCCACACACCACGCACACACACCCACACACACTTACCCACACACACCACACGCTCACACACAAACCACACACACTCACTCATACACACACACACTCATAGTCACACTCACACACATCATACACACTCACAGTCACACTCACACACACCACACACCACACACACACTCACACACACTCACTCACATAAATACACCACATACACACACTCACGCACTCAACACACACACACACACACACACAACAAATACAAAGGATGCAACTTCAGAAGCCAAACCCGACGTATAGCTAAACGCGAGCTTCACCAAAAACAACACGAAACAATAATACAAGTCAGGCTGTATGTGAAAAGACTACACAGTACAAGGTAAAATCAATTAACTTCAAATACAAAAAGCAAAGAGGGACCTGGAGAATATGAACATATTATAAATCTTATTGGCAGGCACTTGTAGAAGTTTTGTTTTTCACTTTCAGGGCGAATGAAGAAATGACCGGCCTAAATTAATAACCAAACCAATTGCGGACACGTTGAAGACGATGAGGTCACTAACCAAGTGCTTTAGGATTATGTACAATAAGGTAACTGCGCTCAGTGCGAGAAACCTCGTTGAAATAGAGAAAGATGGATCAGACGTAAAGGATGTTGACAGGGTATTAGAGATGGGAATGAAATATAATTAAGCTAAGCTACCATTATCTGTCGACAAAGACTACTTGCCCATGGGCCAGCCAGAACAACTGAGTACTGACACGACCAAATTCATTATTTACTACTCATCCTCTCTCTCAATCTTTTCCTCTCTTCTGTTGCTTTTATCATTTCTTCTCTCTCTCTCTCTCTCTCTCTTTCTCTATCGATACATATATATATATGATTTTATGCATTATCTATTTATCTATCTATCTATCTATCTATCTATCTATCTATCTATCTATCTATCTATCTATCTATCTATCTATCTATCTATCTATCTATCTATCTATCTATCTATCTATCTATCTATCTATCTATCTATCTATCTATCTATCTATCTATCTATCTATCTATCTATCTATCTATCTATCTATCTATCTATCTATCTATCTATCTATCTATCTATCTATCTATCTATCTATCTATCTATCTATCTATCTATCTATCTATCTATCTATCTATCTATCTATCTATCTATCTATCTCTCTCTCTATCTATCTATCTATCTATCTATCTATCTATCTATCTATCTATCTATCTATCTATCTATCTATCTATCTATCTATCTATCTATCTATCTATCTATCTATCTATCTATCTATCTATCTATCTATCTATCTATCTATCTATCTATCTATCTCACTTATCCATCTATATTCGCTTACTTATGTACCATTCGTCCGGACGCCTAGTCACTATAGATGTATGTATTTATGTATACATTTATGAATGACAATCCGTCTATTCGATTGTCCTTCCGTTTGCCTTTCAATCTATCTGTGCATGTATATAGCTGGCTCAAATTTCTTATATCCTTTGCCATAATTATTTTGTTGAACTTAGTTTTAAGCTATTCCCAGAATTCTCTATACCTTCATATTTTGTTTTCACTCTTCTACTTTACTATTTTTTTTATTATCTGTTTCTCCATTTGTCTTTAAGTTTTCTTCTACTGTTTTGTTTTTCTTTCCTGCAGAATTCTCCTTTTACCTGAATATATATAATTGATTGCCTACATTCCTCTCATTTAGCCTACAAATATTCAGAGTAATGTACCTCCCACACTGATTTTTTTTTATGTTTTCCTTCAATGTATAAATGAGTGGTATGTCTGTGGCTATTGTTTTTACTTTTGCTCAGTTATGATTATTGTTCCTTTAAAAAATATATATCCACTTTCTTATTTTTTTATCGACTCAGCAGCAAATAAAAGACCTCGCTCTTCGGCTCGATTTATTGTAGTGTCCCAGCGTAGCGAATTTCCAGGCCATCTCGCGTAGGCGATCAAATTAAGTTTTGTCTAAAGAGTATAAAAAAAGAATATGCCAGCCCCTTGCTTTAGACACTGTCAGGATAAGTGAATTTATGGAGCAATGGCTATGTTAAGTGTTCGGTGTATCCATACTTGTTACTAGAATCCCCTGACAAGGGGTTTTTCTGATCGTCGAATTAGAAAGGTCAAATGTAAAAAAAAATAATAAATAAATAAAAACAAAGACGAAAACACAAGCAAAATATATCCACACCGAGATCATGGGGAAAACTTTAAATAATTGAGAAGGAAAGAAAAGGTCATCTATTAATCTTTGTTGTGTGTAGGGAATTTTTTTTACACCGGTAGTGCACATTTTTGTCAAGACTACTAGCACGTTTATAAATGATGTAGTCAGTATAACACCAGACCGCTCATTTGCCTTAAATTAGATCTTTGGTAATCATTTTAAGAAGCTGATGGAGTGTTCTTTCGAGAAAAAAATTCATCACACTTGAATGTTCAACCCAGACCACAATTTCGGAAAGGACGAGTACCCGCTTCTCCTCTGCGTTCCTAAAATAAAATTAATGGAGTACAAAAACAAATGTGTAATTCGATTGAACTATTTCAAGTTTGTAAAAGAAAAAAAATATTTTAACAATAAAATGTACAATTTGTAAATGTTGGAGGTTTGTGAGATTTCTATTGAATGTTGTATTAGACATTGTTCGGCGTTGAGTATCTGTGAGAAAAATCTTTCAAAAACTCCTGTCAGGCAATCTTTCTTCTTCTTTACTCTTTCTCACTCGTATCGAAAAGGTGTGGTGGTTATATCATTTGTCGTTCTTGATCTGCTCGAACTGTCTGAATTAGTGAATTTCCTTTGTTGTTACATGTCTCTGTCACTGTATCTATCCATCTTCTTCTAGATCTTGCTCTTGGTCTTTTTCCATGCATTCTCGAGAAGAACACCCTTGATGGTGATTGGTAAGGGTTCATTCCGTCCAGATGGCCAAACCATTTTAGTTGTCAGGCAATAACGTGCATATTGTATTCACATTAGACTTCTTTCAAACGTTCTATCAGATACTGTTCAGTATATGTGAACATACTTCTTTGAACTTCCAAAGCAAAAAAAACAAAAAAACAAACAACGTAAATCATGACGGTAAGAAAACATGCAGCAGTCACAACGTGTACACTGATCTCAGCCTAAAATTAGCAGTTTCTCTCCTTGCTGAAGAACTAGACATAAACATTCACAATTACTTATAATTTATTAATATACTGAAAAAAAGAAATGTTATTTTTAATTTGGCATGTCTTAATGGTTGTGGAAAGAAAGGGTACTAATAATGCAATGTACATCCTGAGAACATTGATAGAAATAGCTATAGAGATAAAGATAGATCGATATATGTGCTTTATATACACAAAAGCAATTGAGAAAGTAAAACATGTCTAAATATTCCATATGCTGGAAAAATTAAACATTGATGTGAAGGATCAGAGAATCATTAAAAAGCATGCAAAGAACAGTCAAACTGGCATCAAAGAGCAGTCAAACTGGCATCAAAGAGCAGTCAAACTGGCAACAAAGAGCAGTCGTACGAATTAGCAACCAAGCAGGACAGTTCTAATATGTGAAACTAGGAGTCAGACGAGCCTGTGTTCTGTCGCCGGAATTGTTTTAACTTTACAGCAAAATTATTATGAGATCCATAGCAGACAAAAAATGGAATTGAAGTCAATGGTCACAACATAAACACTTTGCGTTATATGCGGGTGACACAGTCTTAATATCAGAGACAAAGAATGAATTACAAGAAATGATAAATAATAGTAAAAGAAAGCTACAAGAGAGGTTTCACTCTGAATAGTAAGAAAACAGAAGTAATGGTCATATCGAAGATACAATCATTACAATGCTGCAAAATAAAAGTAAACATAACAAATCTGAAACAAGTGCAACGCTTCAATACTTCGGCACAATAATAACATCAGATGGGAGATGCGCTACAGAAATGAAAATTAGAATAGCTCAAGCCAAAATAGCATCTCAGAAAATGAAAAAAAACATCTTATGCAACAAATCTATGTCAACATAAGGGAGAAAGAGGGTTCATCGGTGCTGTATAGATCCAATTCTGACTTATGAAAGCGAATCATGGACCATAAACAAACAAATGAAAAGACGGTGAGAGGCCACAGAGATGGGATTTCTCAGAAGAATGTTAAAAATTCCCTGAACATCTAAACAACCCAATGAATAAATTCTCAAAGAGGCCAACACAAAAAGGGAGATCATAAAAAACATCGGAAAGAAACAATCAACATTTCCCGGGCACATCATAAGGAGAGGAAAGTTGGAATATCTTATTACAACTGGCAAAATGAATATAAATAATGTATAGCGTGGCAGTGAGTTGAATGTTTAAAGAACAGTAAGTTTGTTGTGTGGATCTATCGGCATGTGAGCTGATGCCATTCGCCTCAAAAAGGTAAACTAGAGTTGTAAGCTATTACTCTTTTAATGTTTTAATACGACAGTTACTGATTTTTACCTTTTGCCCTCAGTAACAACAACAACAATAATAATAATTATTATTACTAGTATTATGTAAAAGCGACACGGACACCGGCTTGTTTGCAATCGCAGACCTAAAGAAATACACAGAAAGTCAAACAGTTACCAATAACAGTTATTAGAGGCGAAGGAAAGCCTCCCAGCACCAGAGCTGGAAGTTGTCAGCGACCCGCAGCTGATGGCTTGAGCCAGGATCGGTGAACCAAAACCATCCAGACCCTGCTCCACCTCTCTTGGTGCCTCCAGTAACAGACTAACCTGTCTAGTCTGGCCAAGCGAGCAGGGATCGAAGAGGGAAGACAACCCGGTACTCAAAAATGTCGTGCTGAAGTCGGATGTGTTGGACTGAAAGGCGCAAATATAACAGTTATACTGCAAACCACAACACAACGCAGACACGCCCACTTAACACCCTTTTAAGGACGGATGACGAAGAGGAATTCTACAGTTTACGAATAGTCTAGAATACTTTAGTCATCGGGCGAACGCAAGCAAGCAAACAGTTACCAAAATAATTCTTGTATTTTTATAACTAACTTCGGTAATTTTTTAACCTCCAATTCCCTCACAATTTTCAGTAATCCCAGACGACGTTCTAATAATAGAATTGCAGATGATTTATATTGACTCCTGAAACAATTGGTTCTTTTATTGAGCTGTTTTACTATTACATTTTAGTGGAGAATTGGCAAGTGATAATGGCCATATTTGTCTTCAGCGTTTGTTAAGTGGTAGATCATTGATCAGAAGAACTAGTTACAGAGTTGGACAGGTCGTAAATATCACATCTCGTCAACTAGTCTCTTGTGGGATTTCTTTTCAGACAAAGACCAAGAAATTAGATACATTGCGTGAGGCTTCTTCTCCTTGCCCGGGCCGAGCATCCTCTTTTTATTTTTTGTCACTAATTCATCATCATCGTGTGCCACAGTTCTCTGTGATGCAGAATTATGTAAATCAACTTATATATATTTGTTCTTGAAAAGTACTAATTTATTTATTGGAAATATATTCCTTTCTTTATAACTTGAATGACTGGGAAAACGTAATCAAGTTGTTTGCATTTATTATTAATTAAACTAATATGGGGTTATAATCAGGATGGGGGGCCTCGGTAGCCTAGTTAAAAAAGCTACCCAACTGGGCTAACGACAACCTGTGTTCGATTCCTGCTGGAAGCAGGGTGAATTGTCCTCGTGGTTGGAAAAAATATAACCCCGCGGTCGACCCAGCCGCTGGCAGAAATGGGTACCAGGGTAGTATTGGGGAAGGTGAGGAATGTCGCCTCGAATCGCAAGTTTCGATGCTTGAAACGACGCTATCCAGAAGTCTCCGAACACTTATGGATAGGCGGCCGAGCACATATGGGTGAAAACTCGCGTGCTAAGACGCCGGTATAAGTCTCCTACTTTACTTTTATATTAAATAATCAGGCTAAAATGTGACATTTATTATATAAATTAATACATAAAGATATGAGGCAAAGGTCTATGCTGTGAGTATTGAATAAAGATCTGAATTTAAAATATTGCACCGAGATCTACACAGGGAGCTGTGCACAAAGATTAACAAAAATTGTTTTGCACTGCGGTCTACTTGGAAAATATTGTGAAAACGATTACAAGAAAGTGTTGCAAGGAAATCTACATAGATTGTATTATACAAAAATCTCCTTGGAAAGTACTGCGCAGAAAAAAATCCAACAAGTATTGCACATAGCAAAGATATTTTCTGCATAAAGTTTAACATATAGGTCTTCCCTTTATGCATTACACACAAATCTATATATTAAGCATCAGGCAAAACTAAATAAAGAAGATTCTAAACATATATGTCCATAGAAAGTGGAAGATGAAGTGCTGAAATCTACAAAGAAAGTATTAAGTAGAAATCTATATAGAATGTGTTACAGAACACAGAAATACGAATAGAATGCGATGCACAAACTTCTTCATAGATAATATTACACAGAAATGTTACATTGATAGTACTACGCAGAAGTATACATTAGAATATATTAGACAGACACCTATATAGAAGATGTTACACTGAAATTTATATAGAAAGTATTATGCATAAACATATATAAAAGAAATGTAGAAATCTGCATAGAGAGTAATACACAGAAATAAATAAATATATATATACATATATATATATATATATATATATATATATATATATATATATATGTTTATGCAGATTTATACACATATATACATATGAAGTATAACACCTAGACCCACCTTCGGGGGCCTTGGTAGCCTAGTTGGGACCACCCGACTGGACTACCGACGTTCGGACAACCCGTGTTCAATTCCCGCTGGGAGCAGTGTGAGTTGTCCTCGTGGTTGGAAAAAAAAATACCCCTACTGTCCCCCTAGCCGTTGGCAGAAATGGGTACCAGGGTATTACCCTGGGAAGGTGAGGAGTGTCACCTCGCATCTGAGTTTCGATGCTTGAGGCGACACTATACAGAAATCTCCGAACATTTCTGGATAGGCGACCGAGCACATATGGGTGTAAACTCGCGTGCTAAGACGCCGGTTCAAGTCTCGTACTTTACCTTTACGTAGACCAAAACTGAAAGTATTTCACTGAAACCCACCATAGGAAAATAAAGTCACTGAAGTCTACCATAGGAAAATAAAGTCACTGAAATCCCCCAATGGCAAATAAAAACACCGAAATCTACCATAGGAAAATAATGTCACTGAAATCCCCCAATGGCAAATAAAAACACTGAAATCTACCATTGGGAAATAAAGACACTTAAATCCAACTTTGGGAAATAAAGACACTGAAATCCACCAATGGAATTAAAGACACTGAAATTTACCATTGGGAAATAAAGACACTTAAATCCAACTTTGGGAAATAAAGACACTGAAATCCACCAATGGGAATAAAGACACTGAAATTTACCACTGGGAAATAAAGACACTTAAATCCAACTTTGGGAAATAAAGACACTGAAATCCACCAATGGAAATAAAGACACTGAAATTTACCAATGGGAAATAAAGACACTGAAATTTACCAATGGGAAATAAAGACACTGAAATTTACCAATGGGAAATAAAGACACTGAAATCCACCAATGGAAATAAAGACACTGAAATCCACCAATGGAAATAAAGACACTGAAATTTACCACTGGGAAATAAAGACACTTAAATCCAACTTTGGGAAATAAAGACACTGAAATCCACCAATGGAAATAAAGACACTGAAATTTACCAATGGGAAATAAAGACACTGAAATTTACCACTGGGAAATAAAGACACTTAAATCCAACTTGGGAAATAAAGACACTGAAATCCAACAATGGAAATAAAAACAATGAAATCTACCATTGGGAAATAAAGACACTTAAATCCAACTTTGGGAAATAAAGACACTGAAATCCACCAATGGAAATAAAGACACTGAAATTTACCAATGGGAAATAAAGACACTGAAATTTACCAATGGAAATAAAGACACTGAAATTTACCAATGGGAAATAAAGACACTGAAATCCACCAATGGAAATAAAGACACTGAAATCCACCAATGGAAATAAAGACACTGAAATTTACCACTGGGAAATAAAGACACTTAAATCCAACTTTGGGAAATAAAGACACTGAAATCCACCAATGGAAATAAAGACACTGAAATTTACCAATGGGAAATAAAGACACTGAAATTTACCACTGGGAAATAAAGACACTTAAATCCAACTTGGGAAATAAAGACACTGAAATCCAACAATGGAAATAAAAACAATGAAATCTACCATTGGGAAATAAAGACACTTAAATCCAACTTTGGGAAATAAAGACACTGAAATCCACCAATGGGAAAAAAGACACTTAAATCCAACTTTGGGAAATAAAGACACTGAAATCCACCAAATGGGAAATAAAGACACTTAAATCAAACTTTGGGAAATAAAGACACTGAAATCCACCAATGGGAAATAAAGACACTGAAATCCACCAATGGGAAATAAAGACACTGAAGTCCACCAATGGGAAATAAAGACACTGAAATCCACCAATGGAAATAAAAACACTGAAATCTACCATTGGGAAATAAAGACACTTAAATCCAACTTTGGGAAATAAAGACACTGAAATCCACCAATGGGAAATAAAGACACTGAAATCCACCAATGGAAATAAAAACACTGAAATCTACCATTGGGAAATAAAGACACTTAAATCCAACTTTGGGAAATAAAGACACTGAAATCCATCAATGGGAAATAAAGACACTTAAATCCAACTTTGGGAAATAAAGACACTGAAATCCACCAATGGGAAATAAAGACACTTAAATCCAACTTTGGGAAATAAAGACACTGAAATCCACCAATGGGAAATAAAGACACTTAAATGCAACTTTGGGAAATAAAGGCACTGAAATCCACCAATGGGAAATAAAGACACTGAAATCCACCAATGGGAAATAAAGACACTGAAATCCATCAATGGGAAATAAAGACACTGAAATTCACCAATGGGAAATAAAGATACTGAAATCCACCAATGGAAATAAAAACACTGAAATCTACCATTGGGAAATAAAGACACTTAAATCCACCAATGGAAATAAAGACACTGAAATCCACCAATGGAAATAAAAACACTGAAATCCACCAATGGAAATAAAGACACTTAAATCCAACTTTGGGAAATAAAGACACTGAAATCCTCCAATGGAAATAAAGACACTGAAATCCAACTTTGGGAAATAAAGACACTGAAATCCACCAATGGAAATAAAGACACTGAAATCTACCATTGCGAAATAAAGACACTTAAATCCAACTTTGGGAAATAAAGACACTGAAATCCACCAATGGAAATAAAGACACTGAAATTTACCATTGGGAAACAACCCCAAAAAATGTCGGAGACGTCAACTTAAACTATTCAAAACATCCATATTATTCAATCAAGGACGCCCAAAAGAGAGTTCATTTCGTAATGTTGATATGTAGCTGTGTGGATATTTTGTGTTAGTTTCTGTCTGGTCACATGGCGCAAACCATTTAGTTTATTAATTGATAGATCTTATATTCCAGTTTGATACCTAACTTTTGTCTCCTGTTTTAGTAGTAATATACCATTTCTTATTTTGACTCCATCGGGCTTTTTATATATAATTTGTAAAATAACAAAATAATGAAACAAGGTGACGAAACAACGCCCTTAAATAAGATAGAAAGAAGAGAATGAGAATCTCAACACAATCAGTGACCACGTACAATATCGGAGATCAGCTGTGCTAGAAAGTCAAACATGGATAATCTGTTGGATGAATTCGGTAGGGAATGTCATAACATGAAACCATATTACGTATGTGTGTGTGTGTGTCTGTTTGTTAGTGAACTGGTGTAAGTATGTGTGTGTGTACATAAAAGAATCTGCTTGCTGTTGGAGCTCTGTGCACATCGTGAGCTGTGTTTTTCATCTGGATCGTTCTTCGACATTCAAATTGCTTATGATTTAATTATATTTTATGACGTTTGTATGATGTTCAACTGCGTTCACTTCGGTCCCGCTTGGCCTTATGTCTTTTGGCATGTGCTGTGGCTGCTATGATGGGAACTGCAGCTGCTTTTTTTTCTTTTTATCCTTCTATGAGATGAGTTTTAATTCGGATGATACCACTGGCACAGGCGGTTGAACAATTATAGATTTTATTTCGTTTGCAGTGATACCGAAGCTTTCTACTAAACATAACCATAAACATAACCATAAAAAAACCTTTTTCGTAGATATTTTGAACGTCAGTCTGAACATTTCACTTTCTTCAACTGTGCTGCCTGCCTCAGTCAGTGTCATCTGTGAAAAGTTCTTGATGTTTTTGTCGACACATTCTCAAGGTCGTGGTCTTCTCTATTTTTCAGACACTATAACGTTAATTATTTTTCTGTCAACCTCGTTACGAATTATAATATCGGTAAACAAAATATCAGGTTTCAATGCTTCATGAAATTCATCAACTAGTTTTCGTTTTCTCTCAATTCTCATAGGAGTATATTGTTAACCTATTTGGTCTATTAAGAAATATTCAGATGATTCTTCTGTTTGTTGTATACTATTTCAAAAATTGCAATATTATCTCAATCTACACAAATTAGTGTTAATTTTCGCAACCATAACTTGCAAATAGACAGATACTGGCACTGAGCAGTCTCATATTCATGCGGTAAATATAAGAAATTACTGTATAAATGTTTTTTTTTATGTTACCCTTTGCCAAGTTTCAATAAATTTATGTGAAAAATTATAGCCAAAAATTATTGTTTCTTTTTGGAGCCCTGAGTAGACCATGTTTACAGTACATTAGTCTCGTCTTTAAATGAAAATTATATCCTAAAGTAACCAAATGTAAGAGATGCAAAGTGCCATAACAAAAAAGAAAATGAACTCTTATCTGTTGGGAAACGCTCTCAATTGACATTTTTGTTAAAAGCAAAATCGTTTGGAATGAATTAGCGATAAAAATGCCAAGTAGCAGAATGAAGTTTAAATAGTTCACATTCGCTTTACTGCTAGTAAACATTTTTTTGTTCCTTTTAGGCAAATAAATTTCATTTTCATAGACAAAATTATAGCCCTTTATCACTAACAAAAATGCGTACAAATATATAAACTCGATTGGAGTAAGGAGTTTTTATCTCAATAGATAATTTTGCTTCGCTAGAAATGACAGAAATGATAGAAATGATGTTTTTGAAAACATTATGTTGGTAAAATGTTGTCTTTCACAAACCAGCTCTCTTGGGGGGGGGGGGGGGGGGTCGGAGGAAGGGGTAGAGTAAAATGTTTATTTTGTTATTCAGGTTTGTCTTCTGACATAGTCCAGGAAATACACATTTTCATCGATAAAGTCCAGGAAATACACATTTTCATCGATAAACGAATCGGTGACCGCAAGAAAGCTCGTTGCCTTTATTCTCCAGTTCTACAGACACTTCGGGTGGAAACCTAGAAATTGAATATATAAAAATAGTACTACCTTATGATTGCTTTTGAGAAACGGCAATTATACTGCAAGCTGCTCATTAGTTTTTCTATTGATGATCTATATTTCAGAGTTTATATTTGAGGGTGGAGGTGTGAAATTTTATTTGAATCTATCCATTCTCGCTGTATAGACGTTTTATTCCTTCTGTCTATCATCAGCATCAAGTATCATGCCTGCTGGAGTAGGTGATCATGTCTCTCCACACAACTTTCTATCTCGACATTTATTTATCAATTCTGTTGTTGATCTTCTGCCGAGCTATTCTCTTAAGCTGTCTGGTATCTTTTCTCTTTGCTTCCCTCTATCTTTTCGTCCCTCAATTTGCCCAGTTGTTACAATATATTGCAGCTGTCCCCTTGTCATTACATAATCAACAAATGATGATTGTTTCTTCCTAATCCTAGTTAAAGACGTCTGGGCGATACTTTACTTTGCGTCTACTAAAACGAACATCTATAAAGGTCTATCAACATATAAAATAGATCATTGACATTTCGTTAATTTTACATTCATAAATGTCAGTCACTGCACGTGAGAGTTTGTTGTTTGGTCGTTATAGTTAAATGTATTTGTGTGTGTGTGTCTCTGTGTGTGTGTTATAAAGTGTCAGGGGAAGGTGGAGATGTTGGTTTGAAGAGACTAAACGTCTACTTTGTCTTTATGTTTGCAAACAATACAAATCAACTCACTTACTTATTCAAAAAGTATAAAAGTTATAGCTTTAAAAAATGCATGTATTATTCCTAAATAATTTTTATACCTAGATTTGCATATCAAAAATCGGAAAGAAATAGTAAAAAACAGCGTTCTAAAT
Source organism: Megaustenia siamemsis (assembly GCA_032433765.1). Taxonomy (NCBI): domain Eukaryota; kingdom Metazoa; phylum Mollusca; class Gastropoda; order Stylommatophora; family Ariophantidae; genus Megaustenia; species Megaustenia siamemsis. Next base: position 39,717,910 of record JAVIAB010000092.1, read on the forward strand.
TTCATTGTACTCGAAAATAAAATGAACTCATTTGTTCGCCACAATTATAACTTGAATCTTACATTTTCAATTCCGTCCATAAAAGGTGTAAATCGGGGCTGAACTTACACAAATATGTTGCCTTGTATTTGATCCATTAATGCCATCAACATTGATGCTTTCGATTCCCCGTTACGCTCCGTACTTCTTAACTATCGTCTGTCTCTTTGTTGCAACCAGAGGTGTACATTGTCTAGAGAGCCCTGCCTACGTGTAAACAGCTTTCCCGACTATGCCTAAATCAGATAATAAACAGTTGGGGGTCATGGTAATAGAATACTCGTGACAAGAAAGAGTCCAGGAGATAAACATGCCGTACAGATTTAATTTAGTCGTGTCTTTAGTTTGCTTAAAAGATCAAGCGGATTCTTTAGTTCGATTCCGTAACTTCCGTTCATTATCACGATCACAAGGTACCACGGGTACTGTGAGCAGACTGTCTTATGTTTGTACAGCCCTTGACATCTCTCTTGATGTTCTCTTCCTAAGCCATAATGTTAAACCGTCTAGTATTTTCTGTCGTTCTCTTGCTTTGTTTCTCCAACATTTCTCAAACATTTTCTGCACATTATTATAGCATTGTTTAAAAATGTTCCTCTTATTATGGCATTACGAAATGATGTAAACTGTTGTTCTATTGTAGAGTAACTTCAGAGGTTTTCGATTTAGAACGTCTCCGTTCATTATATCTTCATTACCATTTTGTGTGTTTACATTAGAGTGTTCTCAATATTCTACCATCCACAGAACCACGTTGTTCTTGTCTCTAATGATTTGCTTGCATGTCCATAACCATTAATCAACTCTGCTTGGTAAGACTTGACCTAGGTAACTATCAAGAATTATTATTTTCTTACTTCTCCTAAAAATATTACTAATCTTGTATGACTTTACTTTCCACTACAATTATTTCTATTACACACACACACACACATGAAGAAGATGCTTCACGTCCGTAATTTTAATGGAATATAATGTTAATTAATATATTTTTTTCTCCGTAACCACCGACATATTTATGGGCGATGTTCCAGTCTCAGACCAAACTTTCCTAGCTTACCAAGGAAAATCTCATTTACAAATTTAAATATAAAGTTGGATAAATCACCAAATCCCTACATTTTAAAATGTAAATAAAATACCACTGAACTGATTAAAATGTGTATTCTTATATTTTGTGACACGAAATGTTCATTCGTGCAAAATGTGAAGACACCATCCTGAATATTTATATCTCTTTTCTTCCAGTTCTCTAATCTGACACTACTACATACTTTACAAACACAGACTGAATTTATTTTGAATTTATAACAAAGCAAACTGGAAGAAATACCAGAGTCTAGTCAGTAAAAGATTTAACAACATTAATATTGACTTAATACCGTCATTGTATATAACAATACCACGAGTGCATTCTTACAGTCTGCATAACGACTATCCCCCCCCCCCGCCCAGTCTGTTGTAAGAAATCGAAGCGTTACTAGAATAAAGAATTAGAAGCCGAAGTCGAGGAAAAATAAATGAAGGCTAGAAGACAAGTAGAAACACATCTTAGCCTTATCAATAAAACCTTGTATAATCGCTGTACCGCTAAAGTTAAACTACTCATGACAAAAGCCAAAAAATATACATAGGTCGAGAAATGCTAAGAAATAGACCTACGTAAACAAGGAAAGAAGGCAGAGGGCCTTATCACAAATCTATCTGGAATTAAAAGGCGCAAACATATCGAACCTCTTACACTTGATACAGACATAATCACAGGTGGCGAGCAGAAAACAAAGTCATGTTGAAAGTACTTTTGCGAACATTAACAGAAAGCACCCAAATAAACGACTGGACGACACCATTTAAATTCTCAATAAGATGTTTGAAGAACGTCCTACTGCCAGCATCCAAGTATTTGAACAAGATTTTACCTTTGTTGAGCTAAAGACAACTCTAAGTAAGACTAACAAGGGGATGGCTGTTGGTCCTGATCGACTCACAAATGAGATGATATTAAATTTATCAGCAATGAACTCGTGATCCTGAAATGAATAAATAAGACTTGGAGAGAAGGGAGATTACCAGCTGAATGGAAGAAAGCTAACTTCACCTCCAATTTAAAAAAAGACGAAGCACCAAATGATTAAAAAAAAAAAAAAAACTACAAACCAGATTTGCTGACTTCCAACCTGGGAAACATCTGACAGTTAGGCTTTGTTGTTGTTGTTGTTGTTGCGTTAAATATTAAAAGCAGATAACTGATCAGTTAATTAAACTTACACAAGAAATAAACATTGCATGCTAAGAAAGAGAATACATGATAGTCAATAGATCTCAGGCGATCGAGTTTGGAGAATAGGCCTGCTTCTAAAACTACCCCAAAAGAAAAATATGAATCACGGAAAAAATGTACAAATTGATCAAGGGTTTCTTCTGTAACAGAACAATTCAAACAACTTGTAACGGCCTAACATCAAAAAAGAAAACTCTTGAAGACCACCATAGGTGAGCACAGAGCTGCACTCTCTTCCTAACTGTTATCAATCTTCCAGAGTATATTGCTTGTAATAAATAAAGCACTTGTTGCTGATGGTTTGGTCATCTCGGTAAGTGGTCGACAAATTACAAACACCCACCACCCAAAACAAGAATAAAGACCTTGCCACAATATCGGCATATTGTAACCTCTGGAAACTTGAAAGTAACCTAGAAAATAATGTATTTAGCTTCTTTACTGTAAATAGTCTAGTGAAAGCGAATGAAATAGAAATTCGGATGAACAGTGAGAAAGTGAAGTAGGAAAAACACCCGGTAGAGCTTGGAGTTGTACACGAGCGAAGACTGAACTAACATGTTAATAAACTGAAAGAAAAAGCCTCAACAAGACAGGTTCAACAAACACCTTATTATGTAAACGGGGACTCAGATCAAAACATTTGTTGCTAACTCTATATGGGATATGTTCAATCTACCATTGACTATTCACTCCCCTTACAGACATTGCTAGTAAAACAACATTGTAAAGGCTGGATGTGGTTTAAAACCAAACACTGAGATTTATAACCGCAATTGTTAGATGTGGAATGTATTTCAATCAGGAAAATGTGTGTCAATCACAATTCGAACTAGGATATAGGTTTGCCTGTACAGCTTGATAATATATGTAATGACGTTTCTTCGGGTGAGCGAAGGCCAAGCGAAAGGTAAAGTAAAGTAGGTAAAGTACCCCCGTCACGCCAAGTGGCATATATATATGGTGTTAGTGATCCTATATTTTACAGACCTTCAGCACATGGTTTTTGGGGTAATGTGGTCGGTATTAGGCCCGTTCTGCTTTCTATCTATCTATTGACCTTTCGAGCCGTAACCGGCCCATAGGGCGTAGACCAAGATACACCTTCTCCTATATGAATTTTTGTTCTAGCAGTTTTCTTTTAAAGATATTTTATCAAATCTCGCCATCTGTCTCTGTTCTGTGCAAGCAGTTCTATCTCATTGAGGGAGCTGATTCCTGCTGCTCTTGCCTCTCTCATCAATGTTATTCTCAGTGTCTCCCTGGGTCTTCCTCTTTTTCTTTTACCTGTTGTTTCCCATATGAGGGCTTGCTTTGCTATTCGATTATTATCTCTTCTCATCACATGTCCAACGTATGACCATCGTCTTTTCTTTATTACTGAAGATATTAGTGGTTGATTGGCGATTTCTCTAATTTCCTCGTTTGTTTTGAATTCGTTCCATTCTATACCAAGTATTTTCCTTAGACATTTATTTTCGAATGCGTTCAACTTTGTTTCTATATCTCTTGTTGTTTTCCAGCTTTCACACGCATACGTAAGGGTTGATAGTACATTTGATTTGAATAGCCTAAGTTTTGTGTTTGTGCTAATGAGTTTTGATTTCCACAACTTTTCAAGGCTTCTGAAAGACATTGCTGCTTTAGCCAGTCTGATTCTAATTTCTTTGCTCGTATCCCCTTCTCGATCAATGTGACTTCCAAGATAGATAAAGTGATCGATCTCTTCTACTGGTTTGTTTTCCATGTATATTTTGTCATTTGTTGGAATTAAACTTTTCATGACTTTAGTCTCTTCATGATTGACCTCAAGCCCAATTTTGCTGGCTATTGATGATAGTTCATTTGTGTTTTCCTGCATCGTTTTTATCTGACTGCTGATAAGAACTATGTCATCAGCAAAGTCGAGGTCCTCCAAATGGTCTCCTTGTATCCATTCGATGCCTTTATTACCAGTGCAGCATTTCTTCATTATGAAGTCCATAACAATTCCAAATAACAAGGGCGATAAAATACATCCTTGTTTAACCCCAGTTTCTATTGGGAAACATTCGCTCAGTCCTTCCTCTGTTCGAACTGCACATGTGTAACCATCATACATGTCTTTAATAATATTTATGATTTTTGATGGTAAGCCATATTGCTTCAGAATTTTCCACAAAGAATCTCTATGAATACTATCAAATGCTTTTTTGAAGTCGATGAAGTTAAGTACAAAAGGTTTTTGCTTTTCAATGTGTTCCTCCAATATAAGTCGTAGAGTGAAAATGTGGTCAAGACAGCTTCTCCCTTTTCTAAACCCAGCCTGTTCTTCACGCATTACTGTATCTATTGAATCCTTTATTCTATTTAGGATGATTTTACAGAATAACTTTGAGGCAACTGACAAAAGTGTCACGCCTCTCCAGTTGTTACAATCTCTAAGATTGCCCTTTTTGTGATCTTAACAATGATTCCTTTTTTCCATTTATGAGGCGTCTTCTCTGTTTTCCAAATGATGTTGAACATTTTTTGGAGATGTATTAAATTATGGCTATCAATTGCCTTGAGGATCTCAGCTGTTAACTTATCCTCTCCAGCAGCCTTGTTATTGGTCATTAGCTTTAAGGTGGTTTCTATTTCACTCAAGGTGAAGTCATCTAAATTTACATCTAATTCTGCTGCTGATGTTTCAGCTTCAAAATCTATTAAACTGTGAGGTAGTGGACGGTTAAGAATTTCTTTGAAGTGTTCCGCCCAACGGGCTTTTATGTCTGCGCTTGTTGTTAGCATTAATCCAGATTTGTCTAGAATTGGTGTTCCACTGGATGTATAGGTGTTTGTCAGCATCTTTTGTACAGTATAGAGAGTTCTGCTGTCTCCTGTAATTGCAGCTGTCTCTGCTTTCTCTGCCAAGTTGTCTATATAAGCTCTTGTATCTCTTCTTGCCGAACTTTTCACTTTGTTGTCTAATTCTTTGTATGTTGCTTTTGCCAGAACCTTTCCAAGATCGTTCTGCTTTACTTTCCCAGAAAAAATCCGGTACCCATTTAAGGCTGGGTGAACCCGGAAGCCGTCGGTTGGGATCGAACCCTACCCCTTGTCCTTTGTAGTCCAGTTCACTAACCACTGAGCGATCGCGAAAGGTAGAATGTGTAAATTGAAATTTTGACGACGAAATTAATAAAAGAAATATAACTCAATATAATTAAGTATGGCATTTATTCATCCTGAACTGAACGGAAAATGTTCGAGAAAAATATTACAACTTTAACAGTCTCTGAAATTTTCAAGTCAGTTTTAATTTCCATGTGATAAATATAATATCGCACATCAGATCTTCAGAAGTCTGATACATTACTATTATTTCGCTTTATGAAATGTTATAAAGAATTCCTGTAAACTTTTTTATAGAAAAAAATATAACTGAAGCGAAGCAGAAAGAAATAGTAGTGTGTTATTTGAACAATTATTTATGTATTAAGTAAACTTGTATATTGTTGCTTTTAAATTAGGAGATATGGTTCGCATCGTTTCCTGGAAAATTGTTGAAAATCACTCACCGAAAGTAAAGATTGTTTATTTATTCTACGATTGAGCTCAATACGACCCGAAGGCCTGATTAGATTTGTCATGTCTTTCCATCTTATGTTAATTTAAATTTAAAAAAGTAAAGTACCCCCGTCACGCCAAGTGGCGTATAGGGAATATGGTATTAGTGAGCATAAATTTTACAGACCATCTGACACATGATTTTTGGGGTAATGTGGTCGGTATTACGCTCGTGCCGCTTTACTTTCCCGGAAAAAAAAACCCGGTACCCATTAAAGGCTAGGTGAACCGGAAGCTGTCGGTTGGGATCGAACCCTACCCCTTGTCCTTTGTAATCCAGTTCACTAACCACTGAGCTATCGCAACTCCCATATGTTAATATCAGCAACCGAATAACTCTTATTGCTGAGCATGTTTACGATATTCATGTTTTACTAAACAGGTTAAGCAGATCCAGTATCTCACATTGCGTCCTATTATACCTCAAAATATTATTGTAGCTTTAGCAATATATATAGTTGTGAATAAAAGACAAAATTGCAAGCAATAATAAATTAGTTTGATCAATTCATAATTCTTGCTTCAGCGTTTCTATTAACATATCTTCGGTGTTTCCCCATATCGCAAATGCAAACAGTCTCCCAGACGTTCTCAACTTTTCAGATCCAATGAGTTATGCTTAAGAAAAAAAAGATAACCACGATAGCAAAATAATCAGGAGTGTGTTTTCCCAAAGTATTATTCACAATCGCCATTTGAGATGAATCGCTACAGTAAAAGTAAAGTAAAGTACCCCCGTCACGCCAAGTGGCGTATAGGAAATATGGTGTTAGTGACCACAAATTTTACAGACCTTCGGCACATGATTTTTTGGGGTAATGTGGTCGGTATTACGTCCGTGCCGCTTCACTTTACCAGAAAAAAATCCGGTACCCATTTAAGGCTGGGTGAACACGAAAGCCGTCGGTTGGGATCGAACCCTACCCCTTGTCCTTTGTAATCCAGTTCACTAACCACTGAGTTATCGCGGCTCCCTGAATCGCTACAGAGAAATCATATAAATATTCTGGATAGACTTAATTAATAAAAGTATCTAAAGATTGTTTGGAGCAGCTAACTTGAGAATTTATTTGATCAAAGAAATTTGGTGGCCGCTTGTTTAACTTCACCATATCGGAGGAACAGGGTTTCGAATCACGGTAGGGTCAACAAGTTTACATCAGGGAAACATAAACTGTGAACACTTCATGTGACTGTACTTGATATGTTGCCTTTATTCTTCATCATTCCCTCGACAGACCCCAACAATTGAAAACATGTCGCGAAGAAATTTAAAATAATTCCTCAATAATCTTGGAAGAAAATTAATGAAGGATATATAGTTCATAGAAAGTTTAGAACGAGGCCACTTAAAGACAACTGGATCTTCTTCTTCTTCTTCTTTCCTTCCGCATCTGCCTTTCAGCGTCGAGAGGAGATATGATTTGCAGTCTTTAGCTCTTCTGTTCGCCTCTCCTGCTGTTATGTTTCCTAGTGCTTCTAATATTCCATCGATCCATCTTTTTCGTGGTCGACCATTGGGTCTGGTGTTCTCACAACGTTTTTCTTTTTTCTCAGTTCTTCATTTCTGATATTATCTCTCAGACTGTTTCCTGTCATTCGTCTTACACATTTCATCTGTGTAGAGGTTATTTTTCTTATTGTTCTTGCATCTAGGGTCCAGGCCTGGAATTGGTAGCACAAACATGGGATGAAGATTGCATTGTATAGTGCTCGTTTTGCCCCCAGAGCTATTTCCTTGTTGGACAAAGTGGTGATAACTGTCCAATGATTTGACAGGCTTTGTTGCATCTTGATTCTATCTCTGCTGTTTGAGAATTATCGTTTGTTATTACACTTCCTAGGTATTTGAATTCCTCTTTTAGATGCCTGCCTTCTATAGTTATGTTAATGTTCTGTTTATGTTTGGCGACATTCATGACTTCTGTTTTGTTGATGTTGATTTTTATGTTGTATTTTGTGTCTGAGCTGTTGAGTTTGTTTAAGTGTTCTTGTAGGTCTTCTATTGTTTCATGTATTAGTGTCTGATCGTCTGCAAATAAAAGCTCGTTGATCTCCTCTGTCTCTGATGGATTGACTAGCTTGCATATATGGTCCATGTATGTAATAAACAGTAGGTGGTATAGTACGCACTTACATCTTATCTAACTCTGAAGTGGACAACTGGATGAAGACATAATTACTTACAGACTAAATGCATGAGCTGAAGCAAGCAAAACAGACGAGAAACGTTCATAATGGCACTCCAAGGACAAGACGCGTTGCTCGAACAAGATACTTGATTGTGACCATTATTAATAACGATTCATTACAACAATAAACACATTTTTTTTAATCAACAACATACCAATTTCACTTGTGCGACAAAAATTTGATTGGTCAAATCTTGGCACGGGCTGTAGAATTTCAAACTCAAACAAGTTCAAACAAAAGACAACGAAACCCTCCAATTTGGAGTTGGCTGTCAGCTCCATCTTCATAATAAAAGATTATTTTCATGGAATCAATATAGGAAGATCATATTTTGCGGATGACTGGACTTCCGAAGCTTGTGGCTAATTTTTCTGGCAAGGGTGAGGATGTCAGGAAGCTACTGAAAAGAAAATAGAAGTCCTTGCTCCTAAACATGAAAGCAGAATAAGTATTTTGGATGCATACTTTTATAAATCGGCAAGAAGTGAATACTGGATTGAAAAGAAAAGCGAAACAGATCAAAGATTAATGGAGGCGTATATACGCAATGTGTCACTCATAGCATACCTTCAAATATCTGCTCCAAATTAGCATGAGACAATCATTTTCAGGGATAGGAAAACAAAGCAGTCAAACACCTGCTATCTACAATGTTACTTTTATTGAGGAAGGACACCGCATTTTCCATTATAGCAATTACCTATCAATGCAATTCTATCATCTAGTGAATACATTTGATAGACTCCAGAAAAGCTTCATTGATAACTTGATGGTTCTCATGAAGGACCCAAATGAAGGAAAGGAAAGATAAATGACCTCTATGTCCCATCTATGAACAATCCAGAATAAAAATAAAGAAAGTTGAAACAAAACAGAGAGGTAGATAAAAGAACACTGAAGGTGGACACTTCAATTGTGTACAAGACTTGGGGTAACAAAGAGGGCTTTCTTGAATTCGTCAAAACAAATTAACGTTTTACGACGATTTGATGCTATCACTTCATCAACCCGAATCAGGAAAACGTATATTCTAGTGTTTCTAAAATATTTGATTTCACTATCAACATAAAAAAATATACTGATTTCATGCCTCAGCCTATAACCTCAGTGCATAACAAACATTTTAGTTTGTAATGTATTTGGTTTTACTATCATCATCATCATCATCATCATCATCATCATCATCATCATGTGCCATACCGGTTTGCGTTGGCGATCATGTCATTCCACAATCTTCTATCTACAGTGCATCATATCAATTCTGTTGTTGACTGTTTTCCATGCCATGACACCACGTTATCTAGTATTTTCTCTCTTTGTCGTCCGCGATATGTCTTTCCTTTTATTTTGCTAGTTGTAACCAAGTATTCAAATTTTCCTATTCTCATGATGTGTCCGGAAAATGTTAATTGTTTCTTTCTGATGTTTTTTAGTAACTCCCTTTTAGTGTTGGCCTGTTTGAGAATTTCCTCATTGGTCTTTTTAGCTGACCATGAAAATTTCATTATGCTTCCTTGAAATCCCATCTTTGTGGATTCTAATTGTCTTTTCAATTGTTTGTCTACTGTCCATGATTCGCTTCCATTGGTCAGAATTGGTTCTAAATAGCACAGATGAACTCTTTTTCTCACTTCAATTGACATAACTTTGTTGCATAAGTTATTTTTCATTTTCTGAAATGGTATTTTAGCCTGAGCTATTCTGCTTTTATTTCTGTGATGCATCTTCCATTTGATGTTATTATTGTGCCCAAGAATTTGAAACGTTGCACCTGTTTCAGATTTGTCCCGTTTATTTTTATGCTGCATGGTCATTTTATGATGCATATTGCAAATTATTTATGTTGTGACCGTTGACTTCAATTCCTTTTTTTTCTACTAGAGATCTCATAATATGTTTGCTGTAAAGTGAAAACAAATCCGGCGACAGAACACAGCCGTGTCTGACTCCTTGTTTGGTGCATTGAAATTGTCCTGTTTGGTTGGTAACTCTTATTGCTGCTGTTTGTTGCCAGTACATGTTTTTTCATGAATCGCAGATCCTTGCCATCAATGTTTAATTTCTCCAGCATATTGATTATTTCCACATGCTTTACTTTGTCAAATGCGCTTGTGTAGTCTATAAAGCACATATAAAGATTTGTATTTACCTCTATAGCTCTTTCTATCAATGTTCTTAAGATGTATATTGCATTATTGGTGCCCTTTCCTTCCACAAATCCACATTGCTCCTCATTTATTTCTGGTTTTATTTTTTTGTTGCTTACACGTCTCATGATGATTCGTAGTAATCTAATAATTTTAGTAATCTAAGAAACAGTTTTACTATCATCAATAAAATAACACTGATATCATGCTTCAGCTTACAACCTTAATGCATAAGAAACATTCCAGTTTGTAATATATTTGATGTGACTATCAGTGTCAAGAAAGTCGATATCATGCTTTCGTCCGCTACCTCACATCTCAGTTAAGGACAAGGGACAATCGGTGGTTAACAACTTCATCTAACCTAACAGCAACCTCTCTAAAGTAGTAGATATCCATTTTAAAGTCATTAAAATGAATTCTCAAAGCCAATTCTGTGTTTTCAAGACTTTTTGACAGTCACGGCTGCTTGTTTAAATATCAATGTGGCATTTTAACTATAATCCAATGAATGTTGCCCCATTTAAGCACATTTCTAAAACTGAAATTAAGTATTAGCGGTAGTACAATACAACTATGGGTAGTCCTAATTTATTTAACATTGTATTTTAGCGATATATTAAAAGAGTTATTCTTCATGAATAAACTTTAGAAGAATTTTAAAATACGACGGAACAAAATATTCAATATGTTAAACATAAATGTTATTAAGATTTAACACATAACTTCATTTAATCAACCAGAATACAATACAGAAACCTATGCAAAGTTATATTGCTAAAATACTCAAGTGAACAAAAGAACTACAAAATTTGTGACAAACAAGTGTACTGATTGTGAGATTGAAAGAGAATCAATCTAGCACGAAACTGAAAGTCTTCTGTGCAATAACGTTCACTGCGCCGCTGTTAAATACCAGAAAAACATAAAGAGCATTTCTGCAGACATGTCGAAATACTGAGCCGGTACAAATGAGCTATCTGTTTAGATTATTCAGAGCAAAATAGGAGATTAGAGCACCAGACATTGGAGCTGCCAAGAAAGTCAACGTTTTCTCAATCTTCTATCGGTTAGGTGGGACAGGATGAAGACGACGTTCGCGTGCTAGATGATCGCATCGCAAAACATCTATGGTTCATCGAGGATAAGCTGTTAGAACAAACACTTCAAAACATCTATGGTTCAGCGAGGATAAGCTGTTAGAACAAACACTTCAAAACATCTATGGTTCATCGAGGATAAGCTGTTAGAACAAACACTTCAAAACATATATGGTTCAGCGAGGATAAGCTGTTAGAACAAACACTTCAAAACATCTATGGTTCAGCGAGGATAAGCTGTTAGAACAAACACTTCAAAGAATCTAACAACTGGTCTCAAGGATAGGTGAAATAAAAACGTTACGTTTTTGGAAGCCGGAGCCTAGGTGTATCAATGGTTTTATGATCAGTAATGTTCGGGTTCAATTCTCAAAAATAAGAATATTTACATTTATACTAATCGACAAAATGTCGGGGTCCACTCAGCCTCTAAAAATGGGTACCAAATAATTTTCTGGGAAGTAATATCAGTCTGGCCACATCAGCTACAAATGTGCAGTCATGGAAAAAGATGTGGTCACTAACATCGTATTCCCCGTAAACCTGGTATGGCGTGGAAAGGACCTTTTACATTTTGCAAATCTTTATGCATTCCGTTTCAATACGGGACAGTAACAATATTACACTTGATTGCTGAAAGGAATAGCATCTAATAGATGTTTTCAAAAAAAAAAGTAAAGTACTCTCGTCACGCCAAGTGACGTATAGAAAATATGGTGTTAGTGACCATAAATCAATTTTACAGACCTTTGGTGCAAGATTTTTGGGGTAATGTGGTCGATATTACGCCCGTGCCGTTTTACTTTCACAGAAAAAGATCCGGTACCCATTAAGAAGCCATATTCAGCATGAAGACATTGATCGAAAAGTACATAGAAGTAAACAAACCAATATATGCCTGCTCCATAGACTACACCAAAGCATTTGATAGAATACACCATAATCAACTTATAGACTGCCTAAAAGATATAAATCTGGATGACACAGACATACGACTGATATGTAATTTGTACTGGGAGCAAACAGCAATAATAAACTATAGCAAGGAGAACTCTACACCCATTGATATAAAAAGAGGAGTAAGACAAGGATGCATCCTATCACCAGGTTTGTTCAATTTATACACTGAGCAAATCTTTAAAAACATCACTGAGATGCCAGGCCTTAACATTAATGGGAAGATAATCAATAACCTAAGATATGCTGATGATAATGTACTACTAGCGGAAAATCCTAAAGATCTACAACAATTGCTTAATGAAATAAACATAACAAGCAAAAAATATGGACTAGATATGAATATCAAAAAGACTAAAACTATGATCATAAACAAAGAAAATTCTCAAGACCTACAATTAAATATCAAAGTTGATGGAATACATCTAGAGACAGTTCAGAACTACAACTAACTGGGACATACTATAACCAGTGATGGAAAATGTACAACTGAAATAAATAAAGGAATAGGTATGGCAAAAAGTAATTTCAATGCCATGAAGAATATACTAACATCAAAACAAATAACAACAGGGCTAAAACTAAGAATAGCAAAATGTTACATCTTCTCAATATTCCTGTATGGTGCAGAAACATGGACATTAGACCAGAAACAGAACAGAAAATTGAGGCCTTTGAAATGTAAATTTACAGAAGAATAGGTTGGATGGAAAGAAAAGAAAACAAACGAGGAAGTTTTAGGACGACCAAGGGTGAAAAAAGAACTACTAAACACAATTAGAGCAAGACAAATGAAATTTTTTGGTCATGTTAAAAGACACAACAGTCTAATAAAAGTAATATTAGAGGGGAAAATACAAGGTAAAAGAGGCAGAGGCAGACCAAGACTAACATGGACGAGTAACATCAAAAGATGGACAAGTCAGCCTATGACAATCTGCACCATCAAAGCAAGAGACAGAGTGGAATGGCGCTCCATGGTAGCCAAACTTCGATGCGGAGAAGGCACCCAATGATGATGATGATGACCCATTAAGGCTGGATGAATATGCTATTCATGGAATCAGTTTCATTGCAGTCGGGGCATCCCCATATCCACTCTACCACTCGTTCCAACATTCCTGAAGTGCATGCAGTTCCTGTAAAGTGTTGATTATAAATACATCCACTTTTACCACTAAGCATTCCGGATCGACCAGATTCCTTTTCCACCTTTGGACTCCCCATTTTTTAAATATGTACATCACTGTTCCATTCATTCTCCTCGTCTTCTCATAAAGAATGAAGAACAGACTTGACGGTGTGCTCTTTGCTGCTAACGAGCTTTCGGCTATTTATTTCCATATACACCAGTGTGCCCTAGACAGTACACCCAGGTTATCGCGTTGATTTATAGAGCCATCCAAGAGCTGCATCCACTCCTGCCGCAGAACGTCTGCCAATCTTCTCTAGGCACTTTGTGAGTTAGTCACTAAGACTGCGTGATCCACGAAAATGGTCGGACAAAAAATGTAAAACAATGAGCACCTTACGGTCATTTCTTATCATTCTTACTCGTTCTTTTGCAGGAAACATTTTACGTTTATACACATAATGGATGTTAATCGAGACTGTGGCTATTGTCACACCAGTTTGCAACGAATTACTAATTTTATTGTCCAGTTGCAAAAAAACTGAAATTTAGACACAACAGAATGAATAGTTGATGTTGCTGCATCGCCAGATGTCACACGATGTGTCGATCATTGATTTAGCGGTGTGACTTAAATAACAACATGAATAAGAAGGTGAATAGGAAGACGAAGAAGAGGTCCATTTAGGCAGTTGCGGTGGTCGTAGTGGAAGAGTAGTTTTATTCTAGCAAAAATAGAATTGTAGTAGTGGTAATAGTAGTAGGTGCATAGTAGTAGTAGTAGTAGTAGTAGTAGTAGTAGTAGTAATAGTGGTGATAGTGGTAGTAGTAGTAGTAGTGGTAGTAGTGGTGATAGTGGTAGTAGTAGTAGTGGTATTAGCAAAAGTAGGAGAAGAGAAACAAGAGGCAGTAGTGGTACTATTGGTAGTAGAAGTAGTAGTATAGTGGTAAAAGTAGGAGCTGAAGTAATAGTAGTAGTAGCAGGAGTAGTAGTAATATCAGTAGTAGTAGTAGTAGTAGTAGTAGTAGTAGTAGTATTATTATTATTATTATTATTATTATTAGTAACAGAAGTGGTTGTAATAGATATAAAAAACGTAGCGGAAGAAGTAGAAGATAGAAAGCGGAGAAGAAAAATAAGAAAACAAAGAAGCAAGCAAAGACGAAAACGAGAAAATGTAGAACTAAAAAGAAGAATGGAAGCTTGCATAAATTTAAGAACGAAAAAGACAAGTAATGTTAAAACAAAACAGAACTATTAGCAAATGATAAATGACTGGTAAAAAAAAAAAACAATGATCAGGAAAAGAGAAAAGGAAATGATCAAAAATCGGTTGATAATTGTGGGAGGAATGAATTGTCATTGCCTCGAGGCATTACATATAACAAGGCAGTCCTGGCTTCCAATTTAGTGAGACAAACGCCCTCTTATTTTCTCCCAGCTTCAGTGTTGTTATATTCATTCAGTTCTATTCTCAGTCGTTCCATCTAAAATAGTCTTCAACAGGAAGCTACATTACTTTATATAAACAATGACTTTTACTCCGTAACAATGAACGTGATCTATTGGCATTAAGTAAACAAACTGATAAAGACACTTCTGGCATAGAGATCACTTGTCTCATTAGAATGTTTAGAATTATCTGGCCAGTCAGAAAAACTACAGAGGAGAATATTAACGTGGCCAACATACACAAAGGAAATTAAATGAAATTAAAGGAAATGGTTAAATGAAAAAGCATGTGAATATGCTATGTAAGAAAAGAAAAAGTGTGTATATTCTATCTATCTATCTATCTATCTATCTATCTATCTATCTATCTATCTATCTATCTATCTATCTATCTATCTATCTATCTATCTATCTATCTATCTATCTATCTATCTATTTATCTATCTATCTATCTATCTATCTATCTATCTATCTATTGACCTTTCGAGCCGTAGCCGGCCCATAGGGCGTAGACCAAGATGCACCTTCTCCTATCTGAATTTTTGTTCTAGCAGTTTTCTTTTAAAGATAGTTTATCAAATCTCGCCATCTGTCTCTGTTCTGTGCAAGCAGCTCTATCTCATTGAGGGAGCCGAATCCTGCTGCTCTTGCCTCTCTCATCAATGTTCTCAGTGTCTCCCTGGGTCTTCCTCTTTTTCTCTTACCTGTTGTTTCCCATATGAGGGCTAGCTTTGCTATTCGGTTATTAACTCTTCTCATCACATGTCCAACATATGACCATCGTCTTTTCTTTATTACTGAAGATATTAGTGGTTGATTGGCGATTTCTCTAATTTCCTCGTTTGTTTTTAATTCGTTCCACGCTATACCAAGTATTTTCCTTAGACATTTATTTTCGAATGCGTTCAACTTTGTTTCTATATCTCTTGTTGTTTTCCAGCTTTCACACGCATACGTAATGGTTGATAGTACATTTGATTTGAATAGCCTAAGTTTTGTGTTTGTGCTGATTAGTTATGATTTCCACAACTTTTCAAGGCTTCAGAAAGACAGATATTATAACAGTTTATTTTAATAGTAACATGATGACAATTCCGTGAGACAGAAATCACAGATGTGAAATATACGTGTATAAGACTAGAAGAGATAGAAACAGAAAATGTTGGAGAGGTTTCGCTGATAGCTCCAATTACAATCAAGAGCACAAAAAAGCAAGAAACAGAAGCCAGAGAAATTAAAAACATTAAACATGCACTAACTGCTGACATTTACAATGAAAGAGACTGTAGACAATAAAGGAATATACAAAATACTGGGCAGGAATACATGGTAAGAAGGTCACTAGCAGAAACGATAAACAGCAATAGGAAGAGGAGATTGCACAAGGACATGATCACGTGTGTTAAGGGTGCGACAAATGAAGACATTATGTGTCTATTGTACGCTTATCTCATTCAACATTTTTCGCTATGGACAATCTTTTCCCCCATGTTGTGTTTTTTACTATTTATATCTTTACCATATGTGTTCTGTTTCTAATATTTCTTTTAATTGGGAATCTAGAAATTTGTATTTTTTAAAAAAAAAAAACGATGTTTTTATCAATAGAACCATAAAAACAGAACAGAGCGGTATGACCCGACAGAAATATAAAATAACAAAAACAGAAAAAAAAGATAAGTAAATCAGAATTCGTTTTTTTTGAAAGATGGAAACAACACTTTAAAACAACACATTAACATACTAGCGCAGACGTACGCATGAGAACAAAACAATAATGGCATAATTGGGGCTGACCAGACATACTAAAATCTGAAATAATAGAAGCATTATGAGAACAAAGATGAATAGAGCATCAGATGATGTACCATATGAACTTTATTAACACTTGCTGGAGATGCAGGAATTATTTGGCTCCATCAATTATACAATTTGGTAGGATAAAAAGAAGTACTCTAAGTTTGGAATAATGCCATTCTCACATTCATATGACAATAGAACGGCAGTAAATTCAACTGTACCCAGCCCGAAACAGAAGAATATAACTACTTAATCATAAGGCACATTTTTTAAGTAAAATACTAGAGAAGAATCAAATACCTATAATCAAATCATATCTCAATCAATCAAACAATTACCCCGTAACCTTGTCGGTCGTTGGGGCACCATAGATGGCATTTTCACAATTTACTTCCAGTCGTGGCGATTTAGAGCTGTTCTTTGTTATACAACGAAAGACATTCCTGTCCACTCTATGTTATTATATACCTATCTTTTCTTTTGTTCTCCCTTTCTACTTTTGACTTGTACTGTTAGTTATTTGGTTATGGAAGGCCCCGGTATCCCTGCAAACGAATCAAAATCCATAATTGCTCAACCGCCCGTGCCAGCGTAATCATCCGTATCTCATTTCCCAAACAAAGAAAGGCAACTGTAGTCCCATCATAGCAGTCTCAGCACACGCCAAAAGACATAAGGCGAAACCGCGCAGAAAGTAAACACAGCCAACTGTTCCCTGCCATATGATATCATCATTCATGGAAAGCAATTGGAATATCGAAACGTGATCAAAGCTGATGAGACATACAGTTCACGGTGTGCACAGAGCACTTAACTCAGTAGCTCCTGCAACAAGCCGGACTTGGAATATGAGGAAACTGCAACAAGGAACACTTGTCATGCATAGCCTTCAATTGTTCCCGCCGCC
The DNA here is from genome assembly GCA_032433765.1 of Megaustenia siamemsis. Taxonomy (NCBI): domain Eukaryota; kingdom Metazoa; phylum Mollusca; class Gastropoda; order Stylommatophora; family Ariophantidae; genus Megaustenia; species Megaustenia siamemsis. Next base: position 39,735,510 of record JAVIAB010000092.1, read on the forward strand.
TATCCACCATATACCGGGAGTTCACGTCCTCTTGAAAATGATGATCGTCATATTTTTTTTTAAATGTAGAGCGCTTGATGATGTTAGGCCACCGTTGCTGACTCCAATTCCGAACATATAGACACACAGTTAGTCGTCAGATTATCCCCGTCGCACAACAAACAACCGACCATAAGATTAGCGTACGGCCGGTCTAGAGTCTAGGGATGTACGATCAACCATTACGATGACGTAGCACACAAAAAATGTCGTACACACAATTTCGCTCCCTTTCGATTTCTGATTACTCTAGTAAAAGCAGCCTAAGACGAACAAAACACTGTGCAAATTCCGTAAAGAGATAAAACTGCGGCTGACGAAGTAGTTTACATTGATAAGTAACATGGAAATAACTTGCGTCAAGGAATTCCAACAACGGCCATGAACAGCACCAATGTGACGTAAAGCGTAGATCAAGATCTAGACGCTGGAAGGTCGCATTCACAACACTTGATTTGTCAAAAAGGGACTGTTGCCGGCGTACAACATCGCTTTAGCGGCGCAGATGTAATAAGAAGATCATCACTTTTACTTTAACGCAGAAAAGTACAAGGGAGAACCGAAATCAACCAGATCCCGAATGCACTTACTGCAGCGATCACGAAAACGTGACCTAGATCTCACCATCTTGCAACGGAAGTCCATAAACATAAAATGACTTGCACTGTGCCTTGTAGAATGGTTTTGGCTTTGAGACCGTGCGACGTGTCCATACCAGGTCAGTTTCCTTTCTTATTATTGACAATAAATCTTTTATTGGTCCAGTGGATTGTTGAATTATTTCCCGCACTTCATCCTTGGCTATATGTTCCCTGTATGATATTTGTATCTTTCTATAATATTTCATCTCCAAGACATGTATTCTTCTTTGGAGATTAGCAACAAGAGCTCACATTTCACAAGAACACATACATACACATGTAACTACTGTTCATAATAGTCTCTCTTCGTTGTTAGGCAGATATTTTTGCTTCTCAATATGCGGTTGAGTCTTGTCATGGCTACCAACGTTTGAGCTCTTCTAGCTAAAACTTCTGGTCTTGATCCTTCGTCAGCAACAATAGCGGCCCGATATTTGAATTTGCTGACTTCTTCGAGATTTTCTCCATCTATACATTTTGTTCTTCTACTGCATAATGTATGATTTGTCATATAATTTGGTTTTGTCAGCATTGATCACCATTCCGTTTTCTCTTGCCATGCTATCGTTAGAGCTTTTTTTCTAATTCTAGGGTGTGGTAAGGATTTACTATATTTCTAAGAGACAGGAGAATAAAAGTCACAAGGTTGTGCGATTACCGCGAACTTTTAGGATCAGAATTTTTTAAAAATTGCAATCCCTATTAAAATAAACACAACTCTCTTTTTGCAACATAACATATTCACATACCGCTTCATTAAGAGCAGCCCTTTTAGAGCCACTAACATGAGGCAGAAACAGTATATAGGAGAAACATGCAGTGTATGTATGCCATCTTTGCCATGAAAAAAAGTAACGGGGAAATTAATAAAATAGAATGAAAAACACTACGCATAATATTTGGCAAAATATTCGGCCTGAAAAGGTCTTCAATGCTGTAAACAGGCATCATTTGTGGAGAAATAACAAATTATTGAGTCTATACTCACATAATTAGACTATGCAAAAATCTACGCATATAAACAGCTAAGCTAAGATCAATGCCAAAGTTGGCCATCAGAAGCATGTATTATCAACACTAGTGCTACTTGTATGATGTACACTTTCACCACTGTTATTCATCACAGACACACACATACACACAAACATATATATATATATATATTGTCCTTTCGAGCCGAAGACGGCACATTTGACAGAACCACAATCTCAAAAAACAGAAACCTTCCATGCCAACACATATTGCAGAGATTACTGCTTCTAAAATCTATGGGTTTCCATAACAATAATTTTTACAATGACAGCTTGTCAAGTCATCAATCAATCTGCTTAGTCGCCTCTTACGACATGCCTGGAAGGTCATAGAGTTACTATTATTTACTTCCCTTATAATGAGGTCCCGGTAACACACGGGAATATGTGTGTGTGTGTATATATATATATATAAATGTAGACTCGATTATCTAGAATAGATGGGAAGTGGGAAATCCTGGATAACAAACATCCAAAATTAAACCATTACATTTAGGAAACTGAAAGAGTAGGTAAGGTATTTAAAAAGTTACCTTACTTCATTTATTACTGCTTGAAATAAACAGTAAACTCTTCTGCTTCTTCTTTTCAATAGCCTTTCGCCGAATGGTGCTGCGTAGATTTCTCAGAATTAATTTGTCGTCGCATTTTCTTGGTGTTCTAAATTATCAAGAACAGCTTCGTCATGTGTTAGCGCAGTACTGTGGCTTACATTCCCCTCTGGTATGAGGTCTACTTCTTCTGCGGGGCTTGGTTCATTTTGCAAAATCCAGGTAACGCATTGTACGATTTCATCGTCATTCAATATTTCATGTCCGGCTAAATTATTGTCTTCGCTTAATCAATATCACACTTCTTCCTCGTCAACATTTTCATATCCATCTATCTTCTTATTTTTTCTTCTTCTTTCCTTCCTCATCTGCCTTTCAGCGTTGAGGGGAGATATGATTTGCGGTCTTTTGCTCTTCGGTTCGCCTCTGCTGCTGTTATGTTTCCTAGTGCTTCTAATATTCCATCGATCCATCTTTTTTCGTGGTCGACCCTTGGGTCTGGTGTTCTCACAACGTTTGTTGAAGGCTCGTTGTGTTGTGTTTTGATCGTTCTGCCTTGTCACGTGGCCAAACCATTTTATCTGTCGTTTCCTTATATTCTATGGCGGGGGCTATTCCTAGCTGTTTTCTCAGTTCTTCATTTCTGATCTTATCTCTCAGACTGTTTCCTGTCATTTGTCTAACACATTTCATCTCTGTAGAGGTTATTTTTCTTATTGTTCTTGCATCTAGGGACCAGGTCTGGTATTGGTAGCACAACGTTGGGATGAAGATTGTATTGTATAGTGCTCGTTTTGCCTCCAGAGTTATTTCCTTGTTGGACAATAGTGGTGATAACTGTTCTATGATTTGACAAGCTTTGTTGCATCTTGATTCTATCTCTGCTATTTGAGAATTATCGTTTGTCATTAGACTTCGTAGGTATTTGAATTCCTCTACTTGTTTTAGTTGCTTGCCTTGAATAGTTATGTTGATGTTCTGTTTATGTTTGGCGACATTCATGACTTCTGTTTCGTTGATGTTGATTTTCATGTTGTATTTTGTGCCTGAGCTGTTGAGTTTGTTTACGTTTTCTTGTAGGTCTTCTATTGTTTCATGTATTAGTGTCTGATCGTCTGCAAATAAAAGCTCGTTGATCTCCTCTGTCTCTGATGGGTTGGCTAGCTTGCATATATAGTCCATGTATGCAATAAACAGTAGGGGGGATAGTCCGCACCCCTGTCTTACTCCTGATCTAAATTCTAAGTGGTCCGTTTAGCCTGCTGCTGTTTTTACTATGTAACTGCTGTTGATGTAGAGACTGTTAATAAGGTTGGTTAGATACTTGGTTGGATACATACTTCCTATGTTGTTAGTATCTCCCATAGTTGTTCTCTATTTACTCTGTCGAATGCTTTTTCCTGGTCGATGAAGGCTATGTACAAATTTTGATTGTGTACTGATGTTGTGATAACTAATAATTATATAAAATGAGACCCGGAAGCATTACCACAACACAAAACCGTAAGATGTTGTTCCTGAATCGTTTGTCCTGGAGCACTTTGTTCATGTTCATACGCTCAAATTGTCCTTGGCAAATACTTCCAGTACAATCCTCTCCTCTCTATAACGAAATAAAGTCTCTATATTAGCTGGAATTGAGTAATGGAAACATTGTAATGTGGATGTTGAAGATTATTTTCAATGTACTACAACCGAGGGAATATTGTATTATAATTTTCATATTTCTTAAACAGTGATAATGTTATATTATTGTTTACTCATATTCTTTTATTGCAGTGATTTTAACCTCCATCTGGATATAAGTCACGAACAGAAGCTCCACAGTCCTCTCTGTCTGTTGGTGTCTCTTCTAATCTTCTCTTTGTGTAATTTATCTTTGTGATCCTACAGTCTTGAAGTTCCGTCTCCTTCTAATGCTTATAGCTGACTGTCACACTTGGCCCTGCCCGTGCTCACCGACTTTTACTGATTATTTATTCCACTGTGGATTTATTTTTGTCTTTGCCGCTGTTCATCATTTCTAAAGATGTCCTGCCATTTGATCTTTCTTATGCAGGTATTAATAAATGTCTGAAGTTTTATTTTATTCCTGTTTTTTTTTTGCTGTGCATTGACTTTTTTTGTTACATTATTGGTAATGTATAGAGCGTTACAGCGTGTTGTTTCAAAATACGTCGGTTACATGCGGTATGTGCGGATTGGATTTAGTGTTCTGTTCATGCCTGTTGTATTTTTTTTTTGACAGGCTGGTGGACAATGAAACTATAGTTGTTAAGTAGATATTTGTTATTCTTTTCAATCGGGATAGATTTATCGGTGGTAGGTCATTGTTTTCATTTCAGTCGCACCGGCTAATGCCTATTTCCGACAGCGACTTTCTTGTCCAGTTCGCTCACTGCCTTGTGAGAAGACACGGAAGAGTTCGAAGGCCATGGGAGTAAACCCGAACAAAAAATCCGGAGGGAGGAACCTGAGGCAGTCGGTGGTGTATTATCCATCTTCTGGCATCCGCTGCAACCCAACGTAAGGACCTCGTTACTCCTTCGAAACGCTCCAAAGAGGGGCCGAAAGGGGGGAGGGGTGGGTGGTGTGTTTTGGGCAAAAAACTATCTCCATATAATTTGCCCAGACATAGCAAGGAAATAATAATGTCAGTTCCGCCCTTATGAGGACGTTACAGTAGGAAAACTCTATCCCTTTTACTCGATCCACAGAACGTTAGGATCATGTGTTCTAGATTAAATAATAATGCCAACCTCACAAATGTAGAAAACATAAGGAAAACAGCCCTCATCGACATGGGTCTGCAAAATCTACATGTTGATATTGCAGTCCTTCAAGAAACAAGGCTTGCGAACTGTGGTTCTGTTATGGAAAAAAAGTATGCCTTTTCTGACAGGGGCTAAAACCTGAGCAGCTTTACCTACATGGGGTGGCTTTTGCTGTGCATAATAAGCTCATGCATTCTAAATACGCCCCTGACAGTACATCAGAACGCATAATACCACTATAAACCCATTAAAAAACTGGACCAATCTACCTAAACAGCGCCTATGCATTGGCATAAACCACAGAAGATGAAGATAAGTTTTACGAGATGCTCCAAGTTACCTTTGATTCAATCCCAAAAGTAGAATAACTTTACGATTGTGGTGAATGCACCGTTTTGACGGAGATCTAGCTAGAGAAAGAGATTCTTTTAGACGGGCTGTGGTGAATGCACCGTTTTGACGGAGATCTAGCTAGAGAAATAGATTCTTTTAGACGGGCCGTGGTGAATGCACCGTTTTGACGGAGATCTAGCTAGAGAAAGAGATTCTTTTAGACGGGCTGTGGTGAATGCACCATTTTGACGGAGATCTAGCTAGAGAAAGAGATTCTTTTAGACGGGCTGTGGTGAATGCACCATTTTGACGGAGATCTAGCTAGAGAAAGAGATTCTTTTAGACGGGCTGTGGTGAATGCACCATTTTGACGGAGATCTAGCTAGAGAAAGAGATTCTTTTATACGGGCTGTGGTGAATGCAACGTTTTGAGGGAGATCTAGCTAGAGAAAGAGATTCTTTTAGACGGGCTGTGGTGAATGCAACGTTCTGGAAAGGACATGTGCCCTGATGATAATTTTACAAATGATATTTGTAATGCAATAAAAAAAAATTTTTGCCAAAATCCTGTATATCACATCTGTCACTCTGTCTTTTATCACGGTATAAAAGGCAGTGAAATTGCTACCGATGATTTTTTTTTTTTTTTCACAAATGTAGCGTTCCTTTGCTAAATTAATTACATTGGAAATATAAAAAAAGGCCGCACCTTAAGTATTCTATAATAAATCTCAACACTCATAGGGGAAAAAAGTAGTAATGACAAAAAGTGTTAATACAGTATATCAGGTCCAATCAGAAAAAGAAAAAAAAAACAAGAATAAATATAGAATTTACCGGCAGACATTTTGGTAGACACTAGATTACAGAATTTAAAAAGTAGATAGGTCAAAGAGGTGTTACGAACTATAAAAAGAGGATCTACGATGTGTTTCTTGATTAACATGCAAGAACTTAAAGTTGGTGTGTACAGCCCATATAGAGGAAAACAAATGGCGTCTACTCTGCACTCAATATTTGACTGAAAAAACATATTGTTTAAAACAAAAAACATAACATGCGATAATATATGTAGACTGAGTCATGATTTATATAATTGTCCATACATCTTGCATCCTGCCCGTGATTGATAATCATCTCTAGTACAGCCTTTGCCTATCTATCAAATTCTATTCGGTGAATCAAGTGCACTTGCTCAATTACAACATTGCAAATGATCAATGTGGCATTTATTTCATTTCTAAGGTCTGCTGAAGGGCTTCTTTCAGGGTTTTTTTTTTTGGCCGGTATCACGCAAAGTCGCACTATCTTCTCAGAAAGGAATCTCTGGTATTCTATTAAAGTATTTAATGTGATAACGCATTTATCTTTATCTTGCTTACAGTAGTTTGATCACAAACGGGTATCATCTGTAGCACATCATAATGTCCATTACCGAACGAGAGTCTTCTTCTACTTCTACCTTTCAGTTCTCTGTGGAGCATAGGTCTTCAACAAACACTGTTCAAGTCGTTCTGTTACATGCCATTCTTTTAAGATCATTCCATGTCTTCCCCATCATCTTCATCTCTGCTTCTATCTGTCTTCTCCAAAGAATTCCTTGGTTTTCCTCTTTGTCTTTTCCTCTGAGGATTCCAAAAAAGGGCCTGTTGAGTAATACTCTCAGTTGGCTTCCGCAGTGTGTGTCCTATCCAGCGCCATCGTCTTCGCTGTATCTCTTTATCCACTGGTATTTGACTGGTACATTTCCATAATTCTATGTTAGTGATTTGTCCTGCCATTTCCATCCTTTTATTCTGCGTAAGCATCCATTAATGAAAGTCTGTATCTTCATGATTGTCAATTTTGTTGTTCTCCATGTTTCACAGCCATATAATATGACTGACTTAACGTTGGAGTTGAACATTTTTATTTTTGTATTTAACCTAATATCTTTGAATTTCCATATGTTTCCCAGTGCAACGAAAGCTCCTTTTGCTTTTGATATTCTTATTTTTGTATCATTTTCTGTTCCTCCCTCTTGATCTATATTACTGTCCAGATATATGTAAGATTGTACGTCTAGTAGAGGGAGGTATTTCTCCTAATTTTATTTGGTTATTCCCAACTGCATTAATTTTCATAATCTTGGTCTTATCTCGCTTAATCTTCAGTCCTAGCTGTTGTGATATCTCATCAAGTATGCTCATTTTATCTTGCATCTGTTGATGGCTATGTGATAGGAGAGCTATGTCATCAGCAAAGTCTAAATCATTAAATTGCTTGATCAGTGACCACTGGATTCCATTTCTGTTGTTTTGAGTTATTCTCATAATCCAATCTATGGCCAGTAGAAAGAGAAATGGAGACAGAAGGCATCCCTGCCTTACTCCTGTTCCAATTTCAGAGTGCTTCTGTAAGTTGTCCTTCATGCACCACACTACATTTCATTCCTTCATACATTGTTTTTATCAGGTAAATAAAATATATGGAGATTCCGTAATGACTCAACAACTTCCAAAGCATTCCTCTGTCTAAACCAGTGGTGGCCAACTTGAGGTTGCCCGAGGGCCGGATTAAAGCCAAGGCCAAGACCCGCGGGCCACACTTAAGAATATCGTCAAAAATGACAGTAGGGACCTATGCGATATAGTAATATATAAATAATGCTTGCACTTTGACTACATATTTGATTTGTAACAAATCCATTAATTATTCATTTTAAAATTACCTTTAATGTCTCAGTGCGACGATTGTGACTTGTCACAGCTTTCCACCAGAGATTTGAAGTCCACTTCCATTTTTGACGTGGCGATTCGAAGAGTATGGGACAATGTCGAATCGGTCATTCTGTTCCTGGTCTTAGATTTAATTAACTTCATGGAAGAGAATGTTGTCTCGCAGAGATATGTGCTGCCGAATATAGAGCACATCTTTAGTGCCCATTTTCTCAGACACGGGTAACGTTCATTTGGTAGCAATTTCCAGAAGTCAGCTCCTAATGCCTTTACAGTACTGAGGAAGGGGTCACATTGAAGGTCACACAACTCTAGTTGAAGATCTGATGGCTGGCACTCCATTGTGCACTTAATTGGGTTATTAAAAAGTTCCGTTTGCGGACGAAACATTTCAAAATCTTGAAATCGTCGATCAAATTCACAAATCAAATGTTCAATGTCAGCTGCGTACTTACTGAAGTTTGCACTTTCTATCTCTGACAACAACTGCTTACAACTTGAAAAATGGAACAGATCATTTTTTTGCAAAGAAAGTCTAAATAGATTCAGCTTCTTTTTAAAACCATCAACATATCCCATCAATTGAAAAATGGTTTGCTTTTCCCCTTGTAGCTGCAAAGTCAATATGTCCAAATGTTGTGTGATGTCTGTGAGATATGCCAGATTATGAAGGAAATTAATGTCTTTGAGTGCATGTTGAAGATCAATGGAGCATGGTAAGTTCTCTCGCAGGAAGTCATAAATGTCATTCTTCAGTTCAAAAAATATTATTAAACATTTCCCTCGACTAAGCCATCTTACTTCTGTATAAAGCAGGAGATCACCGTAGCTAGAATTTACTTCCTCTAAAAATGATAAAAACTTCCTGTGATTTAAAGACTGGTGTCCTCCTCTTATCAAATTTGTTATTTTCACAACAGTAGCCATGGTGTCTTTTAGATTTATGGACTTTGCACAAAGGGCCTCTTGATGAATTATGCAATGCAATGTAGGTACGTTAATTTTGTTTTGCTTTAGAAGTCCAACAAAACCAGTATTTGAACCAATAAAAGCTTTGCAACCATCAGTACACACTGCAGACAACTTTCCAAAACCACCTACTTCATCTACGGCACTATGAACTGCAGAAAATATGTCTGTCCCTCTACAAGTGTCATGCAAAGAGCTAACTTTCAACAATTCTTCAATAACAGTAAAATCCTCCTGGATAACTTTAACAAAAATAAGAAGCTGGCAAGTGTCAGTGATGTCAGTACTTTCATCAATCGCGAGCGAAAAATATGAGCAGTTTTCAATACAAGATTTTAAACTTTGAGACAGTTGCAGACTGATGTCTTCTGTTCTTCTGGCTACAGTTTGTTTTGAAAGAGGCACAGATTCAAATTCTTTGGCTATTTTTTCTTGACCGAATGCCTTTGCCATTTGAATCGCACATTTCTTCACAAAATTTCCGTCAGTAAAGGGTTTTTTAGATTTTGCAAGCTCATAGGTAACTGTATATGATGCAATGATCGATGACTCTTTAATTTTATTGCCCTTTGTATACATACTTTGCTGTTGATTCAACTTTGTCTTCAGCTGTTCAACCAAAAGCTTCCTAGCTTCAATGCTATGTTTCTCATACATGTTTTGATGATGTGTGGCATAGTGCCGTTTTAAATTATATTCCTTCAAAACGGCTAACACTTGAACGCAAATTAAGCACTGAGGTTTACTATTCTTATTGAAGATGAACAAATAATCTAATTCCCATTCAGGTTTAAATATGCGATTTTCACAATCAACTTTTCTACGTTTTAACATGATTTAATACAAAATCTCACATCAAAGTTAAAAGTCACAGAATGTTGGTCCACTATCGAAAATAAGTCCAGATTTGACAGTTATACACAGACTTGTGTTTGACAATGAAATCAAAAGATTGTGACCAAATAAACACGTTGCAGTCATTTTATGGACAAGACAAGACGATGGGATCAAAGGGAATGAAGGCGAACAGTGAAACATTTTGAATGTAACTTCAAAGACAGAATTAGAGCTACGAAGTCCCCTCACCCCTGTCCCTCCCAACCTCATTAACCCCTTACCGCGAAATGAAAGAGCCACCACAAGTCCAGACGACAAATGTTGAGCCAAAGATCTGACGCTATCACCGCACTGACAATAAAGCAACTTTGCGGTACCAACTCGAAGCAAAGACTTTGAATATTGTCGGCACCATTAGTTGTGCAGTGTGTGTGTGTGTGTGCGTGCGTGCGTGCGTGCGTGCGTGCGTGCGTGCGTGTGTGTGTGTGTGTGTGTGTGTTTGTGTGTGTGTGTGTGTGTGTGTGTGTGTGTGTGTGTGTGTGTGTGTGTGTGTGTGTGTGTGTGTTATTTGAAATTATGTTGCCAATCTAGCTGTTGCGAGAAATTGACAGAGATTTTCAAATTGTGTATTCTTGAACGATAGAAGAGTTAACTCCGACACGGATTAAAACCAGGAGAAATCCGCTATTAGGGGTAAAAAATGAAGTAAGTCCGTGGAGCTTCGCGGGCCAAGAAAACTAGGCTGGCGGGCCGGATTCGGCCCGCGGGCCGCCATTTGGCCACCCCTGGTCTAAACTATCAAATGCCTTTTTGTAATCGATGAATCCAATATAAAGTGGGGACTATAGTTTTGGACATGTGATGAGAAGAGATAATAACTGAATAGCAAAGCAAGCCCTCATGTGGGAAACAACATGTAAGAGAAAAAGAAGAAGACCCAGAGAGACACTAAGAAGAACATTGATGAGAGAGGCAAGAGCAGCAGGAATCGGCTCCCTCAATGAGATAGAGCTGCTTGCACATTTGAGAGACAAATTTGCTAGATTTGATAAAACATCTTTAAAAGAATTGAAAACTGCTAGAACAAAAATTCAGATAAGAGAAGAAATTTCTTGATCTACGCACTATGGGCCGGCTACGGCTCGAAAAGTCAATAGATAGATAGATAGTTTTAAAGTTTGTTCAACTATTATACGTACAGTAGTTATTTGATCAGCACATGATCTTATCTTCCTAAAACCTGTTTGTTCATCTCTCAAATGTTTCACTATAGCCTCTTTTAGTCTCTCCAGAATTATTCTGCTTAATATTTTTCCTGGCACTGAAAGTAGCATAATTCCCCTATAATTTGTGCACCCCTGTAAACTTCATTTCTTTGGTAGTTTGATCATATAACCTTCTTTCCCGTCCTTAGGTATTTCTTCCCTCTCCCAATTTTTTTTCTAATTGATTATGTAAGATCTTGGTAGAGGTGTTAACATCTGCTTTGATGGCTTCCGAAGGAATTTCATCTGGTCCTGTGGCTTTACCATTTTTTAATAGCTTAATGGCTTTCAATGCTCCAGGTCCTGACAATATAACAATTGAAGAGATAAATGCATTAGGAGATCTAGGAGTACAAGTCATAACAAAATTATTCAATTACATATATAACACTGGACACATACCCGAAGATCTACTAAAATCTATCTTTGTAGCCATACCGAAGAAGTCAGGAGCCATTGATTGTGAAGACCACCGCACTATTAGTCTCATGAGCCATATGACTAAAATATTACTAAGAATAATTATGAGACGTGTAAGGAACAAAATAAAACCAGAAATAAGTGAGGAACAATGTGGATTTGTGGAAGGAAAGGGCACCAATAATGCAATATACATCTTAAGAACACTAACAGAAAGATCTATAGAGGTAAAGAAAGATCTATATATGTGCTTTATAGACTACAAAAAAGCATTTGACAAGGTAAAGCATGTGGAAATAATCAATATGCTGGAGAAATTAAACATTGATGGCAAGGATCTGCGAATCATAAAAAAAACATGTACTGGCAACAAACAGCAGCTATACGAATTATCAACCAAACAGGACAATTCCAATATATAAAACAAGGAGTCAGACAAGGATGTGTTCTGTCACCGGATTTATTTTCACTTTACAGCGAACATATTATGAGATCATTAGTAGACAAAAAAGGAATTGAAGTGAACGGCCACAACATAAATAATTTGCGATATGCGGATGACACAGTCTTAGTCATTAGTCGAAAGATCATCCTCCTTGCACAAGGGGCATACCCATAAGTGCTCCGATTTCCTTTCGAGTAAATTCACAAGTGTGTGACGGCTGATCGTGCCGGTTCGCAGTTGGTTAACCATACACCTCTGGCGTCCTGAAAAATGTTCGCTCTTAGCTGTGCCAAGCCTTACGCGACTATGCGTTAGTCTCGCCATTGCGTTTGAATCCTTGTCGTCTCGAAAGTCTGCTACTCTTCCCGCCTCGCGGATTGCGTGTAAAATGTCCGCGTTGTCCATGGCGTTGTCCATGACACAGTCTTAATAGCAGAGACAGAGAACGAACTACAAGTAATGATAGACATAATAGTAGAAGAAAGCAACAAGAAAGGTCTCAGTCTCAATAGCAAGAAAACTGAAGTAATGGTTATATCGAAGAAACAATCATCACCATCATGCAGCATAAAAATAAACAAGACAAATCTGAAAAAGTGCAGCTCGTCAAATACTTGGGCATAATAATAACATCAGATGGAAGATGCACCACAGAAATAAAAAGCTGAATAGCTCAGGCCAAAATAGCATTTCAGAAAATGAAAAATATCTTATGCAAAAAATCTATGTCAATAAAAATGAGAAAGAGAGTTCATCGGTGCTATATAGAACCAATTCTCACCAATGGAAGCGAATTATGGACAGTAGACAAACAAATGAAAAGACGATTGGAGGCCACAGAGATGGGATTTCTCAGAAGAATGTTGAAAGTTCCCTGGACAGATAAAAAGACCCATGAGGAAGTTCTCAAGGAGGCCAACAGTAGTAGTATATCCAGTAAAGGAGGTCCCCTTTTGTGCCTTTAAAAGGCACCATATTCCTTATATAAATAGTCTATAAGTGCCTCGAGGCACATTTTTTGGTGCCGTTTTTCCTTATATGAGAGTCTACATTTTTCCTTATATGAGAGTCTACCCGCCCATTTTTGTTTCGGTCGTGGTGACCTCTCGGGTGACCTCTCGTTTGAGCTCTCGTGGTGGGGGCGGCGGTGGTGTTGTGAAGTGGTGACCTCCCGCGGTGATGGTATCATAACTTTCACATTCTTTCTTTGTACTTTCAATGGTGCCGTAACTTTGTACATTATACTCTCAGGCAATAAAAAACAGTGACGTCCAAAACAGTTCTATTCAAGATAAGTTTTAAAGAAACTTCCTTTAGAACTAAAGGTAACAACTTAGGCCGTTACACACGCTACACGAAGCTACGTTAACGAACTTAGTAACTACACGCCAAACAGAAACACCGCGTTAATAACGTTAAGCCAGATCAAAGAGCCCGGTGAGTACTTACTTCCCGTTAGACGGTCCGCGAGATCAAAGAGTCCGGTGAGTAATTATTTCCGTGTAGACCACCCGCGTGGAAATCGCCGTAGCCGGTAAGTGATCATCAGGAGTGTCATTTAACAGGGGAATTTTCGATACCGATGTTTTAAAGTGAGCCGCTTGGGGAAATTAACAGTGACAAGTTTATTTATTTATTGTTTTATTCGTATATATCTCACAATAGATAACGCATGGGTAGACAATAATGTATTCTTTAACTATTGTACATTATAGACAAGTATAATACATAAGAAACAAGGTAGTTTATTTACAAATAGTAATACATGATAGTGTTAAATGGATAAAGGGGAGGTGGTCACGTTGTCAGAATGGACCTGTCGCTTGATGGGGTGAGGTAGTAAGTTGAAGTAGTAGTAGGTTAGAAGTTGGAGTAGTAGTAGGTTAGAAGTTGGAGTAGTAGTAGGTTAGAAGTTGGTGTGTATTAGAAGTTGTAGTAGTAGTAGGTTTGAAGTTGTAGTAGTAGTAGTAGGTTAGAAGTTGGAGTGTATTAGAATTTCACGAAAGTGAGCAACTTTACATCTGATCTTTCACGAAAGTGAGCAACTTTACATCTGATCCAGCTAGTTACCACTGTCCTCTTTCTTGTCACCAAGATATGCCAGCATCTCTCTCCTCTCTCTGGTTCCTAGCATCTCCCCTTCCTCTCTCTCTCTCTCTCTCTCTCTCTCTCTCTCTTGTAGTAGTAGCAGGAGTAGGGACTTATAGTTATTTTTATGCATGACAACTTTAATGTATCTATACAATTTATTTTGAAATTAATGGTAACATACAACTTACTCAGGGCCTGGCCAAGTAATGTCCAAGGTGTCGTGCTAGTGAGTTTAACAGCTGACTGGTAATGAAATTTCAGGGTGTAATCTACTTGATTGGTTCTGCGATTAACTTTCTTGGACTTTGTAAATAATCATTTTGCTGAATTGAGCCATTGAATGGAATTTATTTGGAAATACACACAAGTCCAAACCATCTTCAGCATCATCAAGTTTCACAGACAAAACCAACTAGGTCGACAAGAAGTATTTATACGACGCCTTAGCGGCGAGATTAAAGTCACAAAATCTCTCACTCTCTCTCTCTCTCTCTCTCTCATAGCGTTCCACCCACCCTTGAATTTGTAACTTCCCTCTAGTAGTAGTTTTAGTGGAAGTTGTAGTAGTGAAAGTTGTGGAAGTTGTAGTTGTAGACGTAGTTGGTGTTGAAGTTGTGGTAGTGAAAGTTGTAGTAGATCAGGGGACGACGTTCAAATTAACAGACGACGACTTTTATTCGACTGACTCAACAAGCAAGTTGGGAAATTTTAGTCTTGTATTTAACCTAATTTATTTGAATTTCCATATATTTATCACTTAATCGAATGACAGACATCATTATTGGTGATTACAACAGTTCAGAACACTTAGTATTAAAGACCAAAACGTTACTCTTAAACCCACGAAAGCTTAGACTTTGGAGTTCTATATCTTTAGCACTTCAACGAATGACAGACAACAGTAATGGTGAACCTTACATATAAGAAAACTTAGTTCCAAACCCCAAAATTTCGTCTCATAACCAAAAAGTTGAACTCAAAACCCTAAAAATCTAGGTCCAAAGTCAAAATAGTTAGACACGGAAGGGCAAAAGGGCATATTCTTTCCAACCAAAACTTCCTATTCTTCTACACATCTGCATCTCGAAGCCTTCGAATTTATATTCAATGTTTGGCTACTGACTATATTTTGCGCCGATTGCTCAGAGTCGATTCTATATTCAACCACTGAACTCTCTTTCTATTGGCTGCATGTTTCTCTCTCTCTCTCTCTCTCTCTCTCTCCCTCCATCGCTGTCTCTTTCGCTCTCGCTATCTCTCTCTCTCTCTCGCTATATCTCCCTCTCAATCTCTGTCTCTCTTTCTCTCTCGCTATCTCTCTCTTTCTCTCTCCATCACTGTCTCTCTCGCTATCTCTTCCTCTCCATCTCTGTCTCTCTCGCTTTCTCTCTCTCTCTCGCCCTCTCCATCACTGTCTCTTTCGCTCTCGCTATCTCTCTCTCGCTATCTCTCTCCCTCTCCATCTCTGTCTTTCTCACTATCTCTCTCCCTCTCCATTGCTGTCTCTTTCGCTCTTGCTCGTTCTCTCTCTCTCTCTCTCTCTCTCTCTCTGCCATGTCGTTGCATCAGACATGTATGTCATATCGTTATATATCAGACACGCATGTTGGCTAGTGTGACATAATGGATGTATGTAGATTGTCTAGTGTGTCAGGATGGCTGTATGTAGGTTGTCTAGTGTGTCGGGATGGATGAATGTAGGTTGTCGACTGTGTCGAGATGGATGAATGTAGGTTGTCTAGTGTGTCGGGATGGATGAATGTAGGTTGTCGACTGTGTCGAGATGGATGAATGTAGGTTGTCGACTGTGTCATGATGCTTGTATGTAGGTTGTCTAGTGTCGCATGATGGTTATATGTATGTTGTATAGTGTGTCATGGTGATTGTATGTAGATTGTCTGGTGTGTCGGGATGGCTGAATGTAGGTTGTGTCTAGTGTGTCGTGACGAGTGTATGTAGATTGTCTAGTGTGCCATGATGGTTGTATGTAATTGTCGAGTGTGCTCCAACAAACCGCCGTGCCATTTAAACTTCTTTGAACACAATGGACACGGATGTTCACCAGAAGAAACCTCATTATGAAAAACCGTCTGGAGAAAATCCAATAACCCTTTCGTCAACCATATTTAACATACCTAGTTTAACTTCATTAAACTTCAATCTCAACAATACTTATCATACCTACTTTAAACACATTAATAAAATTGAATAACCTTTTATCGATAAGCCTTAACATACTTTAAGAGCAAATAGAAAAATATTCCAACTTACAGTGTAAAATATAATGTCATTCCGATAGACTGAACACTAGTATGAACTTCCTTGAAGCAACCAAACTTATAACACGAAAGCCCTGAAGGGTCTAGTTTAAATATAAATTGGTAACAAATGAATACATTATCCAATCAGAGAGTGACTATGCCAACATCGACTGATATCTGGATTAACCAATCAGAGAAGAGTATTAGCATGGGAGGCGGAGCAAAGAAATGGCTGACATCTGTATTATAACCAGTCAGAAAAGAGCATTACTATGAACGGCAGAGTGATTAACCAATCATAGAAGAGCGTAACTTTGAAAACGGTTCCAGTTCCATCTTAAGGTAAATGAATTGGTCGGGTTCTCATCGAGGATCGTGGGCGTTTCTGGTATAAAAAAACCATAGAATGTGTTTGGATAAACTTATGAAGGAGTTTATGTTCCTGGGGGTTGATATTATTCATACATATGATAAGACGTGTAAGAAACATTCCAAGTTTTATAAAGCGATGGCTAACCTAGTATATACATTATCGGAGAGAAATGAGCTGTTATTTACTGGAATAATTCGGTGAGTCGGTGGTCATGATATTTACGGCACGTTTGTAACCATCGTTATCGAAATACTTTCAGACCGAATTCACAATTTCGGTCGTCTTGTTGTTCTATATACCCTCGCCTATCGATTAGTTAAGAATCATGTCAAAGACATGTTCTACTCTAATTCCGACATTTGTGCTTTAGAGAAGGACTTTGGTACTTGGACCGGTGTTTTCATCGGAAGAGAATTTGGATAGTGGTTACTAAAAGAAGGTAGTTTGGAAAATTTTCTAGACCTCTCTAACGAAGAAGCTACAACACTGTGGACTCTACTTCGCAACAGCCTTTGGTCTTTAAGAGCTTTACATAGAAATGTTTATCTGTGAGTTTATATATTTTCCCTAATAAACGTTTGGTAACCACACAGCATTTGTTACTGCCTTACAATATTGTTTACCAGGTCACGACACCCCTCACACTGATGATGAGGGTTGTCCTGTAGTAGGCCTGCGATTGTAATAAGAATGGTTTGCTCCAGCTTTGAAATCTGAAATTTTCACAAAAAGAGATGGTATTACTCAGTTCCCCTATAATGGGGATGTTGAGTTACTAAAAATAGATTTTGATCTCTGATGCAATACCTGATTAGTTACTAAAAATAGATTGTGACCTATGATGCAATAACAGAATACTCATTGTACTGGTAACCAATTGAGACTGCATGTACTCATTCATAGAAGATTGTGGAGGGACATGATCACCTACGCCAACCGGTAACGCACATGATGATGAATGGTTTTCATTATTTCATCTTTGCTTGGTTTCCCCACAGTTAACGTATAACTCTTTTTCTGCTGGTTGTAAGTATATCTGGAGGCTTATTTGGGCCCGGTCTGTTCTAAAGTTCTTCAAAGTGCTCTTTCCATCTCTCCATTTGTTCCCTTATATTACTAAACAGATTTCCTTTCTTATCTTTAATAAAGCATTGATCGGATTGTATTTTCCACATAATGTATGTGTGCTGTTGTACAGTTCTTTCATATTCCCTTTATATGCTGCTTCCTCTGCCTTTTTAGTTAGTTCATCTATGTATTTCCTCTTATCCCTTTTAACTCATCTTCTCACTTCTTTGTTCACCCCTGTGTAAGCTTCATGTGTCTTGGCTTCATTACTTCTCGTTTTGCTTTTATTTATGTCTGCTTTCTTGTTCTTTCGTTCTTTAATTTTATCCAGGGTCTCTGCTGTCATCCATTCCTTATTCTGGCGTTCTGTTTTCCCCAGCGTTTCTTCGCATGTCTTTTTCCATATATCCTTCACCTGTTTCCAATGATCGATCTTCTATATTTATTGTATTTTCTTGTTGTTGGGGGACTTTGTATTTGTTTGATATTGTGACTACAAATTTATCTTTAATTCCTTGTTCATTAAGAAACCCTACATTGAAATACTTTCTACCCTTATTCTTTGTAGTACATCTTTATCGTTTAATTTTAAGTTTAGCTACCAGAAGATGATGATCTGAAGCTACATCTGCCCCTCCATATATTTTTAGATCCTGTAAGGATGACTTAAACTTATTATTAATACATATGTGATCAATTTGATTTTCCGTACTATGATCTGGTGACACTCATGTAGCTAACCGAACGAGATTATTCCATTATATCTATTGTATATATATATATAAGTAACAAAAGTAAAGAGCCCCGTCACGCCAAGTAGTGTTTAGGGAATATGGTGTTATTGAGCATACTTTTTACAAACTTTCGGCACATGATTTTTGGGGTAATGTGGTCAGTATTACGCCCGTGCCACTTTACATTCCCAGAAAAAATCCGGTACTCATTTAAGGCTGGGTGAACCCGGAAGCCGTCAATCAGGATCGAACCCGACCTCTAGTCCTTTGTAGTCCAAGTCACTAATCACTGAGCTATCGTGGCTCCGGAATATATATATATATATATATATATATGGGAATATAATTGTTGTGGAGAGACATGTTCACCTACGCCAGCGGGCATGGTGTTTGATGATGATGATATGCGTATTTAAATTCTTCTTATGCATTTCCTCAACGACAATTCCACTTCGTTATTTACTCTTTTAAAGGGACATTAGGTGGACGTTGTATCGCCGTCTTCACTTCTACTTGTCACATCAAATATGCTATCAATGATGATTGTGCCCAATGATGTGCCATTCTTAATTTAATATACGATATATACATTGCATTTATACTTTATATATATATATATATATATATATATATATATATATATATATATACAAAAGCATTTGACAAAGTAAAGCATGTGGATATAATCAATATGTTGGAGAAATTAAACATTGATGGCAAGGATCTGCGAATCATAAAAACATGTACTGGTAACAGACAGCAGCTATACGAATTAACAACCAAACAGGACAATTCCAATATATAAAACAAGGAGTCAGACAAGGCTGGGTTCTGTCACCGGATTTGTTTTCACTTTAAAGCGAACATATTATGAGATCAATAGTAGACAAAAAAGGAATTGAAGTCAACGGTCACAACATAAATAATTTGCGATATGCTGATGACACAGTCTTAATAGCAGAGGCAGAGAATGAACTACAAGAAATGATAGACATAATAGTAAAAGAAAGCAACAAGAAAGGTCTCAGTCTGAATAGTAAGAAAACAGAAGCAATGGTTATATCGAAGAAACAATCACCACCATCATGCAGCATAAAAATAAACAGGACCTATCTGAAACAAGTGCAACGTTACAAATACTTGGGCACAATAATAACATCAGATGCGAGATGCACCATTGAAATAAAAAGTAGAATAGCGCAGGCCAAAATAGCATTTCAGAAAATGAAAAATATCTTATACAACAAATCTATGTCAATAGAAATGAGAAAGAGAGTTCATCGGTGCTAGATAGAACCAATTCTGACCTATGGAAGCGAATCATGGACAGTAGACAAACAAATGAAAAGACGATTAGAGGCCACAGAGATGGGATTTCTCAGAAGAATGTTGAAAGTTCCTTGGACAGCTAAAAAGACCAATGAGGAAGTTCTCAAAGAGGCCAACACAAAAAGGGAGCTCTTAAAAAACATCAGAAAGAAGCAATCAACATTTTTCGGGCACATCATGAGAAGAGGAAAGATGGAATACTTGGTTACAACTGGCAAAATAAAAGGAGAGAGATATCGCGGGCGACAAAGAGAGAAAATACTGTATAGCTTGGTGTCATGGCATGGAAAACAGTCATTAACGGAACTGATCCGATGCACTGTATATAGAAGATTGTGGAAGGACATGATCGCCTACGCCAACCGGTATGGCACATGATGATGATATATATATACTCAGACGGAAGATGTACAAAAGAGGTGAGATGCAGAATGACTCAGGCAAAAGCAGCCTTCCAGAAAATGAGGAAGATACTATGGAATCCATTTTTGAGAAAAGAAATAAGAAAAAGAGTTCTTAAATGTTATGTAGAGTCAATCTTAACA
Organism: Megaustenia siamemsis; assembly: GCA_032433765.1. Taxonomy (NCBI): domain Eukaryota; kingdom Metazoa; phylum Mollusca; class Gastropoda; order Stylommatophora; family Ariophantidae; genus Megaustenia; species Megaustenia siamemsis. The sequence continues at coordinate 39,755,933 of JAVIAB010000092.1, forward strand.
TATGGATTTGAATTATGGACAATAGGACAATATACAAGAAAATAACCCGAGTCTGTAGAAAGGTGGTTTTACAGAAGAATGTTGAGAATACCATGGACAGCTAAGAAGAGTAATGAAAATGTTCTGAAAGAGGTCAAAGCAAAAAGAGAGCTAATTTCCAATATTAGGAAGAAACAATCATAATTGTTTTTGGCCATATAATGAGAAGAGAAAAACTGGAATATATTGTAAAAACTGGAAAAATTGAGGGACGAAGAGATATAGGGAAGCAAAGAGAAAAAATACCAGACAGCAACTTTCTGGCTTGACAGAAGGTCAACAACAGAAATGATAAACAACTGCCGCGAACGAAAGTGGAGAAACATGATCACCTACCGAAGTACCCCCGGTACTTGATGATGATGACGATGAAGACGATGATGATGATGATGCTGATGATGCTGATGATGATGATGATGATGATGATGATGATTTTAAACACACACATTCGTTGAATTGAAAATAATTTTGGTTTTAATCAAAAAAGTAAAAATTGACAAATAGTTTAGAATTGTTTTTTTCTATTCAAAGATAGTTAAAAATAACCACACTAAAATACGAGTGTGTAAATATTTTTGTGCGCAGAAAAAGTCCTCAATTTTACTAAGTAGCGTTCTATTTAAATAGTAGAGCGACGTTTTCAATCATGTTTATTTAGTTCAGATATTGAAGAGTTTTGAAGACGTGTACAGAAACCACTAAACTTTTAATCTGGACTCAGCCAATGAGAGTTGTGTTATTGTAAAATATCAGACGTTTTTACATGAGATTAATATCGCATTTACTTCACGTTCTTTACATGAGTGCAGTCAGGGCTAAAGAAGACTTTAGTCTTCCGAGACTATGATTTCCTTATAGTGCTTCCAGTTTTCCCAAATCTCATTAATTGTTTTTCTCAACTTAGAAATACTGAGGAAAAAAGTGATTATTATTCACATCTGCAGTCTGAAGCACAGGTCTACAATAACTGAATAGATATATTTAGTTGTTTTGGGATTAGTTTGGATGATCACGCAGTCAACATTTTGTCCAATCTTAATTTGTCGCTTCTTACATGTGCAGTATATTTGATCACGTGACAAACCAGTGCAATGCACGCTTGGTTAGGTCAAAACCAAGGTGAAGGTTGTGTGTGTTTTTGTCTGACATTGTTTCGGGTTTACCTTCCCTATGAAAACGAGTAAAAGATATTTTTCCTCAGGGGAAGTAGACGATATGACGTAATGCTGACAACATTACTCATATAATGTGAGGATACCATGGAAGAAAAACATGGACACCAAAATCATATTCCAAGTAGACGTCACAAGGCGTGACCGACACCTTCGCTTTGCGCTGTAGCCTAGAACGTCAGTGTTATTTAAACATCATCATCAAGTACCGTGAGTGCTGTTGTAAACGATCATGTCTTTCCACAAATTTCTATCTCTGCATATGCTTATCATTTTTGTTATTGATTTCTTACCAATACATTCTTTTTAAAAATAAACTGCCTGTAATATGTGTTCTTTCCCTCACCCTCTCCTTGCTCAAGCTTGTCCTGTTGGCACGGTATATTCTAACTGTTCCATTCTTATTCCACGGCCAAGAAATGATTGCTTCTCTCTAGTGCTGGCAACAACCTTCCATCGCTTTGACCTCTTTTAGAACTTCCACGTTATTCTTGATTAATTTCCATGATAATCTCAACATTTTTCTGTAAAACTACATTTTTGTGGACTCCGGCGATTTTCTTTTTTATTATCT